>PVHT020000174.1:6635815-6721656 GCA_004024745.2 Catagonus wagneri
CGGGTACAGTTCTACATAAAAGGCAAAAAGACAAAAAAAAAAAAAAAAGAATTTGTATGGAACCACAAAAGACCCAGCATTGCCAAAGCAATCCTGAGGAACAAAAACCAAGCAGCAGGCATAACTCTCCCAGACTTCAGGCAATATTACAAAGCCACAGTAATCAAGACAGTGTGGTACTGGTACCAAAACAGACAGACATACAGACCAATGGAATAGAATAGAGAACCCAGAAATAAACCCAGACACCTATGGTCAATTAGTATTTGATAAAGGAGGCAAGAATATAAAATAGGAAAAAGTCTTTTCAGCAAATGGTGCTGGGAAAACTGGACAGCCACATGTAAATCAATGAAACTGGAACACAGCCTCACACCATGCACAAAAATAAACTCAAAATGGTTTAAAGACTTAAACGTAAGACAAGACACCATCAAACTCCTAGAAGAGAACATAGGCAAAACATTCTTTGACATCGACCTTACAAAGGTTTTCTCAAGTCAGTCTCCCAAGGCAACAAAAATAAAAGCAAAAATAAACCAGTGGGACCTAATCAAACTGACAAGCTTTTGCACAGCAAAGGAAACCATAAAAAAAAAAAAAAAAAACCCACACAGAAAGACAACTTATAGAATGGAAGAAAATAGTTTCAAATGATGCAACTGACAAGGGCTTAATCTCTAAAACATACAAACAACTTTTACAATTCAATAGCAGAAAAGCCAACAACCCAATTGAAAAATGGGCAAAATGGAGTTCCCGTCGTGGCTCAGTGGTTAACAAATCAGACTAAGAACCATGAGGTTGCAGGTTCGATCCCTGGCCTTGCTCAGTGGGTTAAGGATCCAGCATTGCCGTGAGCTGTGGTGTAGGTTGCAGACACGGCTCGGATCCCGTGTTGCTGTGGCTGTGGTGTAGGCCGGCAGCTACAGCTCCTGTTAGACCACTAGCCGGGGAACCTCCATATGCCGCGGGTACAGCTCTACATAAAAGGCAAAAAGACAAAAAGACAAAAAAAAAAGAAAAATGGGCAAAAGACCTGAACAGACATTTCTCCAAAGAAGACATACAGATGGCCAAAAAGCACAGGAAAAAATGCTCAACATAACTGATTATTAGATAAATGCAAATCAAAGCTACTATGAGGTACCACCTCACACCAGTCAGAATGGCCATCATTAATAAGTCCACAAATAACAAATGCTGGAGAGCGTGTGGAGAAAAGGGAACCCTCCTGCACTGTTGGTGGGAATGTAAATTGGTACAACCACTATGGAAAACGGTATGAAGGTACCTTAGAAAATTATACATAGAAATACCATATGACCCAGCAATCCCACTCCTGGGCATATACCCAGACAAAACCTTGCTTGAAAAAGACACATGCACCCGCATTTTCACTGCAGTACTATTCACAATACCCAAGACAAGGAAACAACCTAGATGTCCATCAACAGATAAATGGATTAAGAAGATGTGGTATATAAACACAATGGAATATGACTCAGCCATAAAAAAGGACAACATAATGCCATTTGCAGCAACCTGGATAGAACTAGAGACTCTCATACTAAGTGAAATAAGTCAGAAAGAGGACAAATACCATATAATATCACTTATATCTGGAATCTAATATAGGGCACAAATGAACCTTTCCACAGAAAAGAAAATCATGGACCTGGAGAACAGTCTTGTGGTTGCCAAGGGGGAGGGGGAAGGAGTGAATGGGACTGGGAATTTGGGGTTAATAGATGTATACTATAGCCTTTGGAATGGATAATCAATGGGACCCTGCTTTATAGTACTGGAAACTATGTCTGGTCACTTGTGATGGAGCATTGGAACGTGAGAAAAAAGAATATATACATATATGTGTGACTGGGTCATCTTGCTGTGCAGCAGAAAATTAACAGAACACTACAAATCAGCTATAATGGAGAACAGACTTGTGGTTGCCAAGGCGGAGAGGGAGGGAGTGAGATAGACTGGGAATTTGGTGTTAATAGATGCAAACTATTGCCTTTGGAATGGAAAAGCAATGAGATTCTGCTGTATAACACTGGGAACTATATCTAGTCACCTATGATGGAGCACGATAATGTGAGAAAAAAAGAATGTATATATGTATGTGTGACTGGGTCACCTTACTGTACAACAGAAAATTGACAGAACACTGTAAACCAGCTATAATGAAAAAAAATAAAAAATCATTTAAAAAATCAATAAAAAATAAAAATGAACCTCAGAGAGCTTAACTGAAGTACTCAGGATCACATAGCTAGGGAAGTCGGGAATTGGGGCTAAATAAATATAAATATAATATAAATCAAATCTTATACCTAGCCCAAGTACTGTCTAGGAATTCAGGGTTTTTTGTTTTCAGTTTTTGGTTTTTTTTTTTGCTTTTTAGAGCCACACGTTCAGCATATGTAAATTCCCAGGCTAGGGGTTGAATTGGTGCTACCGTTGCTGGCCTGCAGCACAGCCACAGCAACGGAGGATCTAAGCTACGTCTGTGACATACACCACAGCTCGTGGCAATGCCTGACCCCTAACCCACTGAGTGAGGCCAGGGATTGAACATGCAGCCTCATGGATACTAGTCGGGTTTGTTACCACTGAGCCACGACGAACTCCCGGAATTCAGTTTTGAACAGACTTTTATCTAGCTTCTCTAAAAAGTGAATTTAGGCCAAATGATATAATAATAGATTATGACAGCAAACTAATCAATAGAGTCTACTGGGAGGCTTTAAAATGTACATAATTGTGTAAGGTCTATTCTAAGATCTATTGAATCAGAATTTCTAGGAATAAGACCAATACATGGATGTTTTATATTATATGTTTTGAAACATTCCTCACATAATTCTGATGGTCCAGGTTTGGGAAGTGCCGGTCCAAGGTCTACATTAACGATTCATTGCACTAGACTAACATTTCTCAAAACGTGGTCTAGTGAGCTGATGCCCATGATAATAACCTCGCAGTCAGAAGTTCTGGAATTGTATCTTGAACAAGATCCCTGGGTGATCTTGGGTACACTAAAGTTTGAGAACCATCACTATACGTATGCTTACTGAGTCCTACCCTAAATGGATCTTAGTTTGGCTCCCTAGTATTTTCATAACTGACAAACTCATCTTGAGCTTTTGGCTTTGGGGAGGATCCAAAAACAGTAAGAAAACAAAACAAAACAAAAAAAAAACAGGTATATGGAGAACATGTCAACAATCTTTGAAAAATTATCATCAGAAAAATTCTAGTGGCTATGACTTGAGAACCAAGCTGAAAGCTGAAGATAACTTGAATGTTTTGTTATATTAATTACGCACAGTTTCTGGTCAAATCAGTTTCTTTCTCTATATCCCAGTTGCTTGATCTTGGCACTGTTGACAGTCTGGGCCAGACGATGCTTTGCTGGGGGATGGGGACATGGCAAGCAAGACATTTAGAAACAACCCTGGCCTCCAGCTGCTACATAGCAATCCACTGCCCAGATCCCCCCAACCGAACTGGGACAACCGAAAGTATTTTCAGGCACTGTCAATGTCCCCTGGAGGATAAAATCGCTCCCCAAATTGCACTACGAGATTGATTATCTCTTCCCACTACTATAGTTAAGAGTCTCACATGAGCATTTGAATTTTGAGCCTCTTCGAGTAACTGAAGGAGTTGTAAGCTATAAACACATTTGAAACAAAACAGAGTGCAACTTTATTAAAAATCCATTGAGAGGTAGTTCCCGTCGTGGTGCGGCAGAAACGAATCCAACTAGGAACCGTGAGGTTGCATGTTCGATCCCTGGCCTCGCTCAGTGGGTTAAGGATCTGGTGTTGCCATGAGCTGTGGTGTAGGTTGCAGACGTGGCTCAGATCTGGCATTGCTGTGTCTGTGGCGTAGGCTGGCAGCTGTAGCTCCGATTAGATTCCTAGCCTGGAAACCTCCATAAGCTGTGGGTGTGGCCCTAAAAAGCAAAATAAAATAAAATAAATAAAAATCCACTGATATATTAATATTCAGAAACTGACTGAATGTTAACATAATTATCAACAGATACCAAAATAATTTAACAGATCCTTCACTTCAATATGAACTTTCTGAGATCTGTATAATTACCCACCATTCTGAACTTGTTTTCTTATCTAACAAGTTAGCTGGAATTATCAACAATTCTTTAAAAATATATCCTAGTTCTTTAGTGCATGATCATGTGAGATCTATCCATGGACACTATAGCAGACAGCACAACACATTATAAAGATCTGGGCAAGTGAAGGGGAGATGAACAGAACCATAGAGTTAATATTTGTCCTTTTGTCATATTTGTCTTTTCATCCATTGTCCAGGAAAACGTCATAAGAAAGTTTGCCATAGCTCGGTGTTTGATGCTGGATCCAGATAAGTATGGATACAGAAGAATAAATATGTATTAGTAATATTTGAAACCCAGTTAATCTTAGATTTCAGGGCTGGTTCCCATTAAAATCACCAGCATTTCAATTTACACTTTTTCCTATCTGTTGACATTTCGTAAATAAATATTTAGACACCAAGTGGCTGCATCTACAGGCTTTCCAATATGGGGATAGAAAAATGAAAAATATCATTATCTGCTTCCTAAGTCTGCATGTTTTGTTCTTCGTTACCAATGCTAATTAAAACCAAAGATGACAAATAAAAAGTAAAAAGAGGTTCCATTTTCCTACATATTCATAGATAAGAAGACATGAAAAACAGAGTAATTTAAGGATATCTTGGCTTAGAAAATATATATTCGACTAAAATTCATCTCTTTTAATTTCTAAAAGATTTTAATTTCTAAAAGATTTTAATTTCTAAAAGAGATACACTGCTATGTCACATTTAGGATTCTGGTGTTCATTATAGCTAAACTGCTTTACATAATTAGAAGGTCACAGAAAATAAAAGTAGTTTACTTTCATTCAATTAACACTAATTAAGTGTATATATTATGCAGATGTTGTGCAAGGTGCCTGGGAAGACTAAGATGAATAATCACAGTCGCTGCCCTTGGGGAGATCACAGTCCATTGGGGAAATAGATTGTGACTAATGGTAGCAAGAAGTGGTAAAAGAGATACATGCTGTGTGCGCCCCATGGACACAGGCCATGATGGACTGAGGGGCCAGTAAGCTGATCTGGAGTGTGGCTGGAGGTCACAGTGCATGGTGGGAGGACGCGATAAAAGGGCTGCAATGGTGGTCTGCACAGAAAAAAATGAGGAAAAAGTATTTTCCTCAGTTAGATACTAGACTTATACAAAAGCTGGGTTAATACATGTTTTGCCTTTTTTTTTTTTTTTGTCTTTTTTAGGCCTGCACCCATGGCATGTGGAGGTTCCCAGGCTAAAAGTCGAATTGGAGCTATAACTGCCAGCCTACTCCAAAGCCACAGCACCACGGGATCCAAGGAACATCTGCGACCTACACCACAGCTCACGGCAATGCTGGATTCTTAACCCACTGAACAAGGCCAAGGACTGAACCTGCATCCTCATGGATACCAGTTAGGTTCCTTAACCACTGAGCCACGACGGGAACTCCTGCTGCTTTTTCATATAACAAAATAAACCAATTTATTTTTTTAACTCGGATCTGACCAGTGATGCACTAGCCAATAAAAATGCTCCAAGTCAAAAATAATTTCTCTATTTATTTGGTACTTTGGGTTTCAAATGCCAACTTCTTTCTCCTACTCTATGTAACTTTCACTCATGCTGTAAAAGAACCAAAAAAGCCTGAAGTGATAAAACATGGAAGAATACTGTATTGTTAACTTCATTAATTTGGATATATTCACTTTATTGAAGGTCATGTCATTCATCGACTTGGTGCTCCGTGTTTTAACCAAATGAAGCCAACTCCTGTCATTTCCCATGCCCCACCCCAATAACAGAATGGTGGCTAAGGGTTTGAATCTATCTTTAGATAGGTATATTTAATATAATAAAACTCAAGCCAGAGTTCCCATTGTGGCCCAGTGGAAACGAATCCAACTAGTATCCATGAGGATGCAGGTTCGATCCCTAGCCTTGCTCAGTGGGTCGGGGAATCCAGCATTGCCATGAGCTGTGATGCAGGTCGCAGACGTGGCTTGGATCCTGCGTTGCTGTGGCTGTGGTGTAGGCCTGCAGCTGTAGTTTCAATTCAACCCCTAATTTCAATATGCCGCAGGTGCACCCCTAAAAAAACCCCCAAAACTTAAGCCAAAAGCATTGCCACACTAGCCTATTGGGGGTGCTCAGGATGTATTCAAGTGCATTAAATCATGGTTATCAGCAGCAGCAACAGCCTTTGCATCTTGGATAGTTTTTCCTTTACTCACATGTCTTGCCTCCAGGTAAAGGCATTCTGAATCTCCTTTCAGGTCTTTCTCCCCTTTTTGTTAAACCCTCCTCTCAGGAGAGGATCAGATATTCATATCTCGGTATAAATTCGAGTCACTGCATCACCTCTCCCTGTGTTACTTGCTTCTAAAATCTTACCTTTAATTATGTATATATTTTAGATATTTGTGAGTAGGAAAAGAAGATCCAACTGAACTGTGTTAATCCGGCCCTGTCTCCATACTCAATACAATGTGGAAAGTAGGACACAGTAAATACCCAATGACTGAGGGTTGGATTACTCATCAAATATTAGCTGCTTTGGGACATAAGAAAGCAAAGTAGGTAATTCTATATTTTCAAATAATGTTAGACGTGGAAGAGGCACCTACTTTGGTTTCTGTACTCTACGGATTATAGGACTGATGGCCAGCAAGTAAAGAATCAGGAGCCTAGGATATCCTACATGAAAGCAGAGCTCTGATCTCCTGACCAAGAATCCATTTCCCACTATGCAACATTTTCTGCAGAGTGGGCAACACAGTACCCAGTGCAAAAGACTGAGGGTAGATAGAGTTTATAACATGAATCTTAGCTGTGCATTTTGATTCTTATATTATCATCCAAGGTTAACTGTTACCAAAATACCAGTCCAGATGTAGCCATCGAGACACTCTACAGCATCACCATAAGTTAATAATTTCAACTTTTACCTTTCTTTGCAGAGACACTAATCATCCTGATTATTATGTTCTGTTTGTGTTTCCTCCTAAATGTCTCTTCGTTGGGACTGTAGAGTGTACATGATGCTCCATTATCACCAAGAGCTTTAAGCCCTATCTTTTTCATCAATTTTTATCAAAATATTTGAGTTATATTTGTAAACCAAGTGTTCCCTGGCCTCACTGGCCTATAACTATAGACTAAAATTACATTTCCTTTGATAACCATGTTAGGATGATTTAGAATGAGAACATTCTATTCAATTGCAGGGACTCTCATGTCTCACCCTTGGTTTTGGGGGGGAACGGTGTATGGACTCTGCAAATTCAGGCTGCTTTCTGGGGTCTCAGCCTTTTCTGATAGCTACTCTGCCCACTTGCTCCACTGCAGCTCACCTCTTGAGAGTCTGAGAATGCAGTGTCTCACAAGCTATTATCCTTTCTCCATGCATTCTCAGTGCAGGTGATACTGCAGCCACATGGATGAAAAATTGGTACTTGAGGAGTGAAGATATCTTACTCATCTTACTTTTTTAATGTATAAAGCACAGAAATGCATATAGTGCTTAAATAGATATACAGTCTATCTGTGGCATTAAAATTTCATGAGGAGAGAAGCAATTAGGGAGAAAAAATGGGGGAAAAGTCTTTTAACTTTTCATAGCCCAACTGCAACCCACCTGCATGTGTTTACAAGATTTACTTTACTAAAGATTTTGGGAGTTACATTAGGTGAACATCCTGGCAAAGTGTTAAAGCCAGTTCCATTCAGAACACATCCTCCCTAGGGCACCTCATAATGCACCGCTCTGCCTGGTTTCCTGGTTGATTTTCTTGCCATCAATGTTACAACTCTCTCTCCAAGGATATTCTGGACAAGACTGTGATTTAGATTTTATATTTCCCCTCCCCGATTTCACTCTCTGTCCTGGAGCTGCTGGATTCCAGGGTGACTGACCATGGACATTTCCATGACTTCCAGGCACTCACTACTCATAATGGGTCATCTTGCCTCATGGCCTCTTGTAGGAAAATCTGCTTGGAATATCTTAGTCTGATGCAGTATAGTTTTTAAGTCTGTGACAGCTGGTTTTAAATTACTCTAAAACCATAACATCACCAATTTAATCTAGGTTGAGATTAGTTAAACCCAACCTCATACCCTTTCAGTTTCCCTTCTGTTTGATATGAGATCATACTGTCAAGGCTTCCCAGTCATCTCGGAGATCACTGCGCCCAAACGCAGTACAAATACGTAGAATAAGGTGACGAAATTCTTTATTTTTCCAGTGTATTATAGTTACGTGAGCTTGAAAAACCTATTATTACTTTATCTTCCTTTAAATTTCACCCAGTGATCTAGTGATGAAATTCCAAGTGTGATCCAGCTGAAGTGGCAGTGGCTGGGGTAGCTATATGGTTTTACCCTTTTTCAGATCAAAGGAGGAACTGATGGTAAGTGAAAGGTTTCCAGTAGGTTACCAACTTATCCTTGTTTGTCTGGGGCTCTCTTGATCTTAGTTAGCATTGAAAGTCCTGAGTCCCAGGAAACTACTCAGTCTGGGGCAAACTAGTTTCCAGTTCAGTTAAGTGACTACCTCGAGACCACGCTAGCCAAGGTGACACAACATTGGCAGGTACTAGCATGACTTCCTGTGGGGCAGTGCTCAGTGTGTTTTCTTGATGCTACATTCTTCTTTATGCCTCACTGTAAAAAGCCAAGCTATACAACAATCTTGCTTTTCTATATACAGCAAGTTAAACATTTTGTCTTATAATCAATATGTGAACACATATCTTTCAGAAACTGGACGTTTAGGTGGTCACTCTCTATCAAGTCACTAATAGGAGATGCTATTATATTTGACAGCTGAAAGTGGTGAACCATTCTGTTTGGTAATCTGTTTGCTGGTTGTCATGAAAAAAAAATCATTTTAAATATTGCATGATACTGCTTAGCCCTGTGCCCCTCCTTGTCTATGCCACTGCTGTGCCTCCTGAGAGACCCAATATGTTAGGGCATGTCCATAGAAAATTGAAGCTGTATAATCTATTACCATGCAAAATAGAAATGAGCTTCACGCTGTGGGTAGCATTGAAACAGGCTTGTTACATTGACAAAGATTGTTCTGATAAGAGCATCCCCAGTTGACCAACATATGGGCACTGAGGAGGCTATGCGTCTCTCATTTAATTTATAGTTGGAGCTTCCACCTTTGAGATTTAACTAGCTTTTCAGTGGTATATTTTGCACCTGTTCAGTGTTACTAATCCCAGAGACTATTTTCCTCTTTATCCTGTGGAATTATCCAGAGAGGCCAATTAAGGTGGGGAAAAAAGCAATTCAGGGAAATAGAAATGTGCTATATCTCACAGGTTATGAGATGGAGCACATGAGGGAAAATGAATTCATCTTTGAATGTGCTACTGTAATTTAAAAAAAAAATATATATATATATACATATAAATTGGAACATACTGTAGGATGCTTTTAATGAGTTTTAAAAGTCTCTATTAATTCCTAATGTATATGATTCATATATTCGTGATATTCCTACACTACAGATTAGTGATGACAGGCAACTCTGTCCTCTCTTCTTCCCTTGCCAGGAAGAACAGAGTTCAATATTGCATAACTTCCGTACCAACTGGAGGAAAGTAGAAGATGCCCTCATTTCTATTTTACAGATGGACAGACCACTGCACAGAGATACTGTGACATCTCCAGCCTCAACTCCATAATTTACAGCGTGCCTGAAATATGACAAAGTCACGGCTCTTACCCTGTGAGCTATCTGGCAGGAAAATGGACCCGTTTTTCCTCTCCATTTTATCTTGTTCTAAAAAACATAATTTATTAAGTTTTTCAAAAGATTTATTTTCTGGTAGTTTTTTTATGCTAATGCTTAAGGACAGCCAGGAAGGAAATCAAAACATCAGGTATTAGAAGTTCTGTGCAACCCAAATAGGGAAGACATTGAATTTATATATACAAACTGGAATAAGTGGAGTATTTTTATATTTTAAGGTTTCAATTATAGCAGTGTTTCCTTTTGCTATGCCAAGACTGTGAACTTTTATATCTACTATTGTTTTGAAGTGCCTAACAGGCAGTTATACCATCTATGTCCTCTTTCAGTTGCAGTAGCAAGTTTTGGTGCTGTGGAATTAAATCTGATCAATTATGAAAGATTTTGTGTCATTTTTCTACTTATATTAGAAAGATTTAATAGTGCCCTAATTGCTTAATATGACTGCTCTGATTTCATTAAGATAAAATTACAGTAGTTTATTGTAATATTTAATTATTAACAGGAGAACTGGTGACATTATAGGGAGTTCTGACCAAATATATAGGTTTATATATGATTCAGTTTCATTCAGTTCAGTCTCACAATTTCAGGTCCTAAAATAATTGGGGCTACACTATTTCAATAATTCAATCCTGATGTAAGTTTTCCCCTCTTTATAAAGAGCTCACTCAACAAATTAATAAGCTCTGCACTCAAATTAGTAACTCTGCTAATAGTTGGGAAAACTAAGCAAGTTCTAAAGATATCCAAACTTTCTGAAGTTTTGATATAGGCCTATTATTTCTTTATCTCTTTTGCTGTTTCTTTTTGCTAAAATAAGCATTGAGAAAATAAATATTCATATGCAATGAATATTCTTTAAAAATAAGTTTTATAGTGATAGAAGTTTTATTTTCAGACTTTTAAAATATTTTCCTTAAGATTCCATGGAAACATCTTAATATATTGGGATTGGTGATTGCTGGTTCATCCTTCAGCTTCAGAGTTGATTAAACTCTGCTTAGTCCTAAAAGAATTTGAGTTGGCTCACAAAATGCACACAATAAAAAAAAAGATAATAAACTAGGAACTGAGAAGATAGGAAATTGAGAAACATTAAAAAAAATCGAAATAACTGGCAAGAAGATGGGATTCAGAGATTCCACCGTTAACTATTTCATCTCTAAATCAGTGTTTGTTTCTCAATTTTTTTCTGTGTATTCATATCAACTGGGAGGCTTTTAAAAAACACCAATGTCTGTACCCCACCTCAGAGCAGTTATGTAAGAATTTTGAGGGTGAGGTCCAAGCCCTGCTACTTTCAGAAAATTATGTGGGTTATTCTAATTATGCGACCAAAATGAAGAATCATTGCCCTATGCCCCCCCAAAAAACAAAAACAAATACTTTCCCCCACTGTGTTCTCTCCTTTAAATGTAAAGAAAATTAAGAGATTTTCACAGCAACCCATTCTGTCTCTTTCCTCATTACATCATCTCATTTTACCTTCACAGCAATCTGATAAAATAAGAACTAGTTTTATTCATCCACAGATGAGATCAGATCAGTCAACTTGGTAAGGTCACTCGACAAGGCTATTGGGAACGCAGATCCACCTTAGGCTGAAATCACAAAAACCTATTTCCTTAATTCCTATATTCTCTCCCTAAAATCTTTATTCTTTGCTGTTCTTAGTAAAAACATATACGTTAATAAGCCAAAAGACAGGACTGCTGTCAGCAAATGATTTATTCTATTATTTTCCTTCCTTGACAATATGAAAAACCCTCATTAAAAAAAAAAAAAAGTCTAAACAAATTCAGTTACCAAGTGTACCACGCTCATCACTTCCAGAGATAACTGGAAAAGAAGCTCCACCATGACCCAGTCTGCTCTCCCAGGGTATCTCTGCACATTTATTCCTTTTCTTACGACGGCACATTTTTCTCTGTAAATGACTACTTGTCATTTACATTCATTGTGTGCTGATAAAGGGCTGTCATAGCTTTAAAGTAACCTTCAAAGAAACTATCCACAATCAAATGCTTATAGATTGCTGTCTCACTACCCCTTATCTTAAAATGAATACTGGAGGAAGAAATCTTTTCACCACATAGTCGTTGCGGAGGGAAATGGATTGCATTTTCCATATGCGAGGCAGGATTTTTGATGAACTTTGAGATATTCTGGTACTTTATGCACCTGTCACTTTGTTCAGTCAAAGTAGTTTTGTTTCCTGACAACTTTTTCAGTGGTATCAAGAAGCCAGGGAGAAGCTGAGCTAAAGAGGGTAAGAAATTCTTCATGGGGCTTGTACTGAGGGGCAGTTTCACCATACACCCTCTTCTAATGGACACCTTGGGAGTAAAGAGGCCCTAACCCTTTCCTGGTGCCCAATAACTTGTTTCTCTATCTCGATAAAGTGCATTTTAGAAAATCCTTATAAAAGACAGAGAGACTGGATAGGCATGTTCATTCTGGCACATTCTGTATGATTATAGAAACATCAGTAGCTTCAACTCTCTATTCTAGGTGGTGAGATTTGGGGCGAGTTTAATATTCCACTATATGTATTATTGTTAAGATTCACATTTTCCTAAAGTACACATTTATAATTTATAGTAATAATTTATAAACACAATAATGAACAAGTACCATTGCATTAACCGTATGGGACATGTGAAAAGAAACAAAAATCTAGAGAACTATATAATGAAATAGCACTAAAGACCAGCTGAAATGGTACAAAACGTTTTGTCAACTACAGGCAATGCCTTTAGGAGTCTCCGAATGGGGAAAGGTCCCAACTACATGGACTCGGTCTGTCACGGAGGAGGCATGTTATGTCAGGGCAGAGCTGACTGAGTTCTTCAAGAAGCTGAAGGTAACTAAACACACAGCACTGTACTCCTTTAATCCGGAGAATGATAGACCCTAAAGGAAATGGCCTTGCAGCTCTGCCACGTATAAAACAAGGTTTGGAGAGAGGTTAGGGATTCTGCATTTCCAGAAATTTCTTTTAAAAAATAATAATGAAATATCTTTATCAATTTATCTATTTCCTGAACAGAGAAAAGAGAATCTTGGAGATCAGATGTGGGACCCAGAGAAGCATCGCTGGGTAAACCTTGCTCTCTGCAGTGTCATCAGAGATCCACTGACAGATGGTCTGGCTGTGCTCTGTATTCCCCAAAGGGCACTTACACCCATTCCTGCTGACTGGGGAGCAGTGCACTAGCAGCTTAGGACAGACAGCTTGGTTGTTTGGTTATAAGGTGTTTCATCTTCCAAGGATAAGTTGTGAATCCTTTTCTTCCTCTCTCTTTTTGTTCTTTTAAAATAGGGGTGTCTTATCTGAAAATATGTTAATTAAGTTATCATGTATTGCCTTGTTTCTAGTCCTACGTTTTAAATACAGACTTTTGTTTTGTTTTGTTTTGTTTTGTTTTGGTCTTTTGAGGGCCACACCAGAGGCATATAAAACTTCCCAGGCTAGGGGTCAAATCAGAGCTGCAGCTGCTGGCCTACACCAGAGCCACAGCAATGCCGGATCCTTAACCCACTGAGCGAGGCCAGGGATTGAACCTGGGTCCTCATGGATACTAATCAGGTTCACTACCACTGAGCCACAATGGAAACTCCAGGGATTCGGTTTTGAATAGACCTTTATCTAGCTTCTGTAAAAAGTGAATTTAGGCCAGGGATCAAACCCACATCCTTATGCATACTGGCTGGGTTCATTACCACTGAGCCACCACAGGAACCTACCAGGCAACTTACTCTTTAAAAGACAGCCTCCCGTACCTGGCCTAGCAGCTGGGGTAATTCCGACTAAGAGAGCAGTCAGAAGGGCTGAGCATGGGAGGTGGGCTTGGCGAAAGAATGAGTAATGGAATAAACAGATCATGCTCAAAAGTAGGCAGGATTCCTGAGGTGGCCCTTGGTTGGGTCCATTACTATCGTTTTCAAAACCAATAGTAAACACAGCAAGAGAGACGCTGCCCTTCCTCCTGCCCCTTCACCCAGTGAGCTCCTCATGCATGTCTGACACGCAGTGTTTGTCAGCCGTGATTTTGGAGAAGAGATGTGCAGTGGTGTGAAACTGAAAGGGCTTACTAGTCACGAGAAGTGCTGCTGGAGAGTCAGGGATCAGAGTTGGGAGAACATTCTGGTCAGAAAGAAAAAAAAAATACACACACACACACACACCAGTCCAGGGTCATATAATCTATAATCTCTGCCTAACTTTCCTGTGCTCACCGACTCCCACCTCATCCTGGCATCGTGAGGGGTGATTTCCACACAGGTCCTTGAAAATAAGATTTACCAGGTAAAAATACCTTAGTCGGTCCCCTAACTGCTAAGGAAACCTCTTCTTCTTGTTTCCTTCCCTTCCGCTCATTCTCCTAACTTTTATTCCTAACCTTTGCCCCCTTTCTTTGTGTCCTGTTTCCCCTTTCCCTTGCCTTAAGCTTTCCACGCCATCTTTATCCTTGCAGACTAAGGGGACAGGGCCTGGGGGTCACTGAGCTTCCCCACATACCCTAGTGCCTTGGAGTTGGTCTTCTGTACGACTCTCCTGACTCCCTCTCTTCTCTGTGCCTGGCATAACTGAAGCTCTGAGAGTCATCGTGGTTGCAGCATGACATAAGTGGGAGTGAAAAATGTTCATCTTCCATCTTTGTATTTTGCCTCTGCAAAAGGTAATAAACCTTTCCTCACTTGCCTCACCACCTCACCCCCTAAAAATCTGCATCAAGTTCGCATGCATCTTTGACTCTCTCCTCTTTAACTCCCCCAAATGTTCTGGCTCCCCTTAAGGTCTGAAGATCCAGTGCATGGCTTTAGTTTTGTAATAAAAGAGTGATTAAAAGTCCCCCCCCCTTTTTTTTTTCACATTCTCCACTGGATTGTTCAGTTTTGGCCTTTTTATCTTCCCTTGTATCTTAGTAAGATTTCCCTGCAGACGTTTCTTTAAATGACTTGACAACAGCCCTGCTATCTACTAAGAACCTAAATCACTTTGGCTGCTCTAGAAAAAAATGTGTCCGTTTTTCCATCTTATTAAGAAGCATCTTGCAAACTCTCTGAAAACCCATGAAAGGGATATACAGAGGGTCTCCCAGAATCTGAAAGTCCCATTGAAATTAAAGCCCACTAGTGTGTTTTTTTTTTTTTTTTAGGGCATCAAAGAGTTACCCATGCATTTAAAAAATGTTCTATTTTGTTTTGGATATGGGTAGGATAGGATGTAAAAGCAAAAACATATTTGCTTCTGGGTTTATCATAGGAATCAGAAAAGAAGAGGAGAAAAGGGAAGAAAGGATGGCTCTGACTCTTAATCTTGGGTTACTTCTGAAATGACAAAATGATCTTTCAAAATTCTCAGGGCTCTCTTCCTATTGCAACTGTTCCGATGCTCTCAGAGGTGACTTGCCCAGGAAAGCGTCCCTTTCCGTCTCTCTGGCTACTAAGCTGAGGCAGACAGAGCCACAAGGTGTCACTATTGCTAAAATAGATCTCCACCTACAGATTCCGAAGTGATTATCCATCTATGAAGTAGCTTTCCTTTTGTTGTAAGTAGGGTCTCTGGGAGAGGCACTTTTTGATCGGCAGTCATTAGTTGCCTCCTTCACTTCAAACACACTGTGACCCTGAGTGAGGCTCGGGTTTCTAATCTGGAAATTGGATAGAAGAAAACAATTCCTGTTTTTCTGAAGAGTTGTCAGCTTTAAAGTAGAAAATCTTGTATAGCTGAGTTTCACAGGCAACACTGAGTAAGCTCTCAACAGAGGTTAGCTCCCTTAACTCAGAAGTGAGGGACGGGCTTGGCTGGTAGGAATGGGTGAGAGGCTGGTACGTTTTGAGGCTCCCTTCCTTCCTACCCTTCTTCCTTTCTTTCAATTTTAAAGCTGCAAAAACACCATCTGGTAGAGAGTTCTGTCTATTGTTAACAGTCATGCCATTTAAAAAGCATTTGGGAAAAATTAAATACTGTAGCTTCCTCTGACAGAGTCAAAATAGTAAAGTCGTATTAAAGTATCTAAGGGGTCCTGTTATAAAGAAACCTGAAAAATTGGTCTCTTTTGTTGAATCCAAAGTTCCCCAAGTTTCTTTGAGACAAGAACATTTTCTTTTGCTATCATCCAGATTGGGAAACTTTAGTCCGGATTAAGTTTTTCGTTTATACAGATGAGAAAAGAGAAACCCAGAGAGTAAGATTTGGCTCACAAAACACATCTTGGAAGTGGCAGAGATTGTCTGGAAGCCCTGTTGTGTTAGAGTGGTTTTTACCAGCTCACAAGAACCAGTTGTGCTCACTTCTTTCCAGTCCTGTGTTTAATGATAACCAGGTTAGTTTGCCTGACATGCAGCAAGCCAAAGGCTGAGCTGCAAGGGTCCATAGCCAAGGAAGAGATGATTCACAAGACAGCCGTGCAAGGAGATGGTAGAACAAGTACCAGATCTGCCTCCTCGAAGGTCAAGGGATTGGGATATTAATGGGATGAACAGGGTGGTCTTAGGAGTGGGGAAAGTGACCAGAGGCAGGGAAGAAGGGGAGGAAGTAGCTGTCCTGCTCAGGTGCTCTGGGCCACGTGCTTCTGCACATTCAGCATGGAGACGCTTAGGATGACTGAGGGTGGGGTTCCCGGCCCTTACATCAAAAGGCCATTCATTGGACATCAGGCCCACTTTTAGGGCCTGTTTTAGGCTCTAGGGTTTCGACCAGCCCCCGGCCAGCCTGCACAGGGCAGGAGTTGACTCCAAGTTTCTGTGAAACGACTGGGCTGTGTGAAGCTGGGAAGATGCGCAATTAAAGAGAGGAAAGAAAAAACTAAAGTGAACTTAATCAATGAAGGCAGTTTACAGGCAGAGGCGTTTACAAGCAAAGGGGGATTGCCTTATTTGTTATTCTGTAAGCCAAGTTCAAGAATTTCTATTAGTTATCAGCTTCTGTTAACTTTATGGAGCATTCCCATGGAGTCGGCCTCAGTGGGAATATCTACAGAAATTGTCAAACACTACAAATTATTATTTTTTTTTTCTGGAGAAAAGGTCTACCAGCATACCACCCTTAGAACCCAAACCCATATTTCAGTGATATTTTCAGCCTCCAAGGTACCTTGAAACAGATATTTTGGCAGAGGAATGACAAAAACTCAAAATATTAAATGTACATCCATACAGATACCTATTATTGATGTCACTGGTGGGGAGAAGCATATGCTAGGAGGGATTTCAGTTTCCATCTGGGCTGTAACCTGCCAGGCCACAGGCAATCAAATTTCAAGGTAGAGTAAGATTATTTGCTAACTAGCCAGTACCTCTCCCAGCCCAACTCAGATTCTTGGGGTATATTTAGGGTCCAGGATAAATTCAGTGCCTCCATCTACCCCACTGCTGGCCCAAGATGGCTTACTTATAGATTCATGGGGTATAGGACAGAGGGGTTCGATAACTCCCAGGTGCTGTCCAGCTGCTTTAGCAAGTCTCACTAATATATAACAATAACGAGAAGGCTGATAGCCATCACTGCATATTCTGTTTTCTTTCTTCCTTTCTTCCTTCCTTCCTTCCTTCCTTCCTTCCTTCCTTCCTTCCTTCCTTCCCTCCCTCCCTCCCTCCTTCCCTTCTCTCTATTTTTATGGGAACACCTGTGGCATCTGGAGAAGGGTCGAATTGGAGCTGCAGGCTTGCGCCTCAGCCATAGTAACACAGGATCTGAGCTGCATCTGCAACCTACACTGAAGATCACGGCAATGCTGGATCCTTAACCCACTGAGTGAAGCCAGGCCAGGGATTGAATCTGCATCCTCATGTATACTAGTCAGGTTCTTAACTCACTGAACCACAACAGGAATTCCCAGCCATCACTGGGGTACTTTTTCCAGGCCACGCACTTCATTCAAAACTTCTCATACCCAGTCCTAGTCTTACAGAGAAAACTGAAATGCAACCAAGTTTAATAACATGTCCTCAGTCACACAACTAACACCTGCCTGCCAGACTTTCAGTAGCATGATTTTCCCTCACGCCACTTCAGGCATCCTCAGGTATAAGGAAAGGGGAGCAGAAATGATTGAGGTGACTGGAGGGGGCATTCCTGAGCAAGAAAACACCCAGAACCAAGGAAGAAACAGCTGTTGGGGCAGGCAGGGTGGGCGGGCTCTCTCCCTGCTCTGTTTAAAACTCACTTTCCTCATCCAGAAAGGTGGGAGTGGAACTGTACCCACCTTGGGGGTGGGGGGATATTAGGTAAATACATGGGAGACACAGAGAGATGGCTGTGGTTAATTGCCGGATCCTGGCTTCTGAGCAAAGAAAATATGGAAGTTAAAGTCACTTTTACAAATAACAGCTTGGGTGTTAACCCAGAAGGACAAGCTGCTCCATGCTTTTGGGAAGTGGCTTCAACTCATTCATCAGTTGTTTCAATCATGACATTAATGACAGCAGAGACTCAGAAATCTGAAGTGAGACGGCAGCCTCGAAGCAGGAGGAGCACACAGGCAGGTGGGGGTTCCTGGGCAGCGTGGCCACGCCTGAGAGTTGGGAACACTGGTCTGTCCTCTGTGTGTACCTCCAGCTCCACTCCTGGCAGCGGTGGGTGTTGAGAACCCAGCCTTGCTATAAGAGAGACCAAGGACCCCTGAAGTGATGAAGAGAACACAGTTGCTCCAGCTCCATGGGGATTGGCTTAATCCCGCTCTTTTGTTTAGGGAATGAAGCTGGAGCTACGGAGCCACCTCTGCATTCAGGTTTGGATATTCAGTTTGTGCTCTATGATCTCCAGGTTGAGCTCCACACAGATTTGTCATCCTGGAGGGTTTCTCTATTTTGTTGACAAATCTGTATTTGATACCACAAAATTTGAACCAAAAATTATTTCCTATACCACTAGGTACAGTGCAAATCAGGTAAGTGCCACTTCTCTACAATGGATTAGAGATCCATCCCTCACGGTTAGGCATCCCAAATCAAGCCTCGTTATTTCAGGATGGATGAACTAACTCCCTTTAAGCAGGGAGCGTGTCATTTTTACATACTGAGTTGCTTGCCTCTAAAATTTCCTGGGCCAAGTATCTCATAACCTGGAGTAGAAAGGCCGGAAGTATAACCACTCATGACCACAACTCCCTTCCAAGGGGGTCTGAGAGGAGCTTTCAGGAGGTTGCTTTCATAGGTAACGTGCTGTGCCCAACATGGTCCTTCCACACTCAGCCCAGGGCCTGGGCTCATGCTGGCATGTGATCAAGAACAACTGGCCTCCGGCTGGTTTGGGTTATGTGCCATGAGCGAAGGGCACTGGAGCCATAGGACACAGCTTGATGGAAGGAGAGGCTGAGAAGGAAAAACCCTCAGAGTGTGGCTCCAGGGTCCTTCCAGCGTGACAGCTGCAGGGAGCTTGTGGTTTAGCCCTTGACTGTTCTCCCAGCATATAGGCTTCCCACTGCGGAGAGTCGATGGAAAGTTAAAGCCATGCACTCAATAAGAGTCATCTGCACACACCTTGAATGGGAGCTAAAGCAGTTTAACAGTGAAAAGGCATGAAAATTCAGAGGGATAGGATCAGAAGTTTAAATTTAGAAAAATAATTATAGAATATTAAATAGAAGAGTAAGATCTCCTCTCCTTTGGTACTATGAAATGGAATTGATGAAACTTCCAATGCCTACCATTTTATTTTAGACCCTAAAAGGCAAACAGATTCCAAAGTTAATTGTAAAAAAAGGGATGGCAACTACATCACAGTCTGTGTGTGCTTATCTCCATCCTCCACGGCAGCCCATTAGCACTGCTTTATCACGGGATGTTAGAATGCAGACACCTCAGCAAAGCTCATTTCTGAATGCCGTGGACAAAATTAGATCATCAGAGCTTATTCGTAAATTTTTGAACCAAAGCTAAATATTAATAAGGAAAGAGACTATTCAAAACAAAGCAACGCATACACTATGGAAAACTCTTCTCCCCTGCCCTCCCAAGACTATATTCTTCATCTTAGAGTCTATGAAGTTTGCTTTATTTGCCAGGGTCACCCAGGGGAACTTCTGCTCCTTCTTGGTTACGGGAAGAGGACACGTTCCACTGAAACAACCAGCTCCGGATCAACTCCAGGGAGCCTTCTCCTTCTACTCGCCTACATCCTACCTTATCTCCAACAGACCCGGTCTTCTCACCATTCAGTAAGTGTAATTTATTTTTCTGTCTCTGGTGTCCACCCAGGCCCTTGCTTCCAGCTACAATGGTCCCGCCTTTCAGCTTTCACTCTCAAGCCCTACTCATCCTTCACAATTCAGCTAAAAATCACCTCACCTGTCTCTGAGAACAGGATATGATCCTGTCCATCTGTGATCATCTAAAAAGATTATTTTCAAGTTTTTATGTGTATAAGAATCATATGTAAGGCAGGTTAAAATGTAGATTCCCAGGCCTCACAACGAGTGATTCTGATTGAGTACATCTGGGATGGGGCTCCCCAATCTTCATTACAAAAAATACTCCCAGTCAGTTCTTATGCATTGTTTGTAGACCACTCCTGCGATAGACTGAATGTGTATGTCCCCTCCAAAATTCATACTGAAACCCAGTCTCCATTGTGATGGTCTAAGGAGGCTTTGGGAAGAGGTCCTGAGAGTGGAGTCCCGAGGAATGGGATTAGTGACCTCAAAAAAGAGGATCCATGAGTTCCTGCTGTGAAGCAGCAGGTTTAGAATGCAAAGGCAGCAGCCTGGGTCATTACAAAGGCATGGGTTCAATCACTGGCCCTGCACAGTGGGTTATAATATCTGGCATTGCCGCATCTGTGGCGTAGATTGCAGCTGTGGCTTAGATTCAATCCCTGGACCAGGAACTTCCATATGCTGTGGGTGTGCCCATAAAAAAAGTATATAAATAAATAAAAATAAAAGAGGCTCCAGCCAAACATCATTTTTGAAGCAGTTTTCTTTTATCCTCATTATGAAAATTTAAAGCCTTGGTCTCTTATCTTTAGGATTGGAAGAAAGTTTGTCACTTTGGGAGGCACTGTTGTACTCATTGCTCATGGCTGTGACTTGCTGCCAGCTAATTCACTGATGCCTTCAGAAGGGGCTGAGGTGTCTAAGTTCATGGTCCGAATTATTTAACAAAGAAGCATTGTCTCAGTTTTCACACTGATGGAAAAAATTAAAGTCTTTCATTAAGTATACACCTAGCTAGACTTAGTGAACTATTTATTGCTTTGCACAAAAGCTCAGACCCTATTTTACTTAATCTGCTTTGTATAAAAATTGTTCAATTAAACCTGGGAAGAAAAATAAGGTGTCCCTCTAATGTTTATATGAAAGCCGTTTTTCTAAATGAGCTCCTGTATGAATATACATAGCACTTTTTCAAAAATTAATAGTCTTGGCCTGAAAAAAAAAAAAAAAAAAGCACAGCACTATATATTAATTATCCAAAGCAGTGGCTCTGTTTATGACCTCTTTGACACAGCCTTCACCTCAGTAGTCTCAACTCCAAAAGTCACGAAGAAAATAAAAAAGGAACTGAATGTAGGTTTTCAACTGGAACGATGGTTAATTACTTCCGTTCTAAACTATTTGTGCTGTATGGTCAGTAACAGCTAAGAAGCTTCAATTAAGTTACCCCTGCAAAACTTAGTTACCCTTGTAAAATTCTGCCAAGAAACAGAAATTGTGTCATATAAAATGGGATGTGGAATGAATATTGTCTTGTTACCAGGGAACACATATATGCTTGACCCCTTTACTTTTCCATTATCTGTGATTCAGAATCACTGATGTGTGCTATGGGGTTAAGGTCATGATTACAAGTGGCTGAGAAGGAAGTAAAAGAATTAATGGGAGAAACAACTGTAACGCTAATAGGTTCTGTGAAACGTGGACGATGTTCTGTGGACTGTGGTACCCTAAGCCTTGTCAGCAGAATGCGGAGGTGGGAGGGTGACTGGCCTGAAAGAAGGAGCTGGAATTAGAACATCTGTCAGCACATTCTGCACAGAACACTAATCCCTTAAAAAATAAGAGAGGAAAAGGAAATTTCCATGGTCAAAGAATCTGGGAAATGTTATATACTCTATCTTCCCATGCCACCTTGGAGATTTAAACAACTAAAACCTCTGGAATCCCTGCAATTAAAGAAAGACCAAAAAGGTAATTAAATTTGTTAACCAATATCCCTTGATACTTTTCCTGAATGAAATCCTTATTTTGAGAACCATCCATGGCAATGATATTCTGGCACCTGGGAACATGAATTTGGGGAGGGTATCCTCCATTTCCAGAACTGATAAGAAAGAGCAGCTCTTACTCTTAGCAGTAGCAGTAATTTAGCTGCACCTAAATTACTTATCCAAACAGTGTAGTCTATGAGGAACATTTACTTTCCTTCCAAGGGTCTGAGATTTAGGTATGTGCTAGGCAGAGGGTGCCTATGTCACAGGCTGCTTGTAAAAACCTCAGACATTGAGTATCTAAAGAGTTCCCCTGCTTGATAACATTCCACATGTATGGTGACAGTGCATAGCTGGAGAAAATGAGGTGCCTTTGTGGGATTCACTGGTCTAGGAGGCTCATGCCTGCTTTTCCCTTTGTTGAATGTGATTGGTATTCTTTCCCCCTTTAACTGCCGAGTCCTATGGGTCCTCCTAGCAAATGACTGAACCTGAGGGTGATCTTGGGGACCCCGAAGCACATGTGGTGAGCAATGACACACCTCTGTTCTCACAGAACTTACCATCTAATGATGAAGGTGATAAACCAATACTTATAAATATGATCACTATAAACCTATGGTTAAGATAATTTTTTTTTTAAAAAAGGAAAAGTGCACGTTTCTGTGAGACAAGTAACAGCAAATTGAATCCAGACTGGCAGTATCTGATAGGACTGTGCTGAGGAAGTGAGAATTAAGCGAGTCCTGAAGGATGGGTGGGAGTTAAGTCAAGAAGACAGGAAGGGGATGAATAATTTGGATAGAGGAAACAATGACTGCAAAGGCCCTAAGACTGTTGGAGATGGCACAACTAATAAGCGGCAAACCAGTATTTGAAACTGGTTTCCGGGCTCTCTGTTAAAGGTTCTTTCTATGGCACATCTGGTGCAATACTGCTCAATACCAGCAGGATCCAAGAGGATTTCAATCTGTCTTAACCTCCTCAGACCCCTGATCTTGCCATTCCATTGTGTGCACATCAGAACGAAGTCTGGTCATGCTGAGGCTATTTACAGGTTGATGTTGATCCCAGAGTCAAGAGATAAAGCTTCTTTAAAAAATACCTTATGAGCCAGCATTGCACTCCTAGGTATACACTCAGTGGAAGTGGTGCACATATATACACCAAAATAGATGTCCAATAATGTTCATGGCAGACAAAAACTACAAAGGACCCAAATGTTTTCTACAGCAGCATGGATAAAGAACTCACGGTGAATTTATACAATGGAATATTATACAGCAGTGAACTTGAAGAAACTACTGCTAGGAACATGCACAAGATGATGAATCTCAAAAAAAACATAAAGGTGAGCAAAATAAAACAGACATAAAAGAGAACACTTATCTTGATCTACATCAATTTTTAAAGCTCTAAAACTAATCTACAGTGATAGAAGTGAAGACATTGGTTACTGTCAGTGTCATGGCCAAGGGTAGCATATGTAGCTCTGGGTGCTACTAATATTCTATTTCCTGACCTGGGTGGTGAGTATGTGAATCTGTTCAATTTATGAAAGCTTACTGCATTGTACACTTAGAGCCTGCATACTTTTCTATGGCTAAGTTTTAGCTCAAAATAAGTTTACCCCCAAAATCTTAGTTCTTGCTTTGTTATTATCTTGCTTTTGGGGGGGGGGGGCTTTTTAGGGCCATACCTGTGGCATGTGGAAGTTCCCAGGCTAGGGGTCTAATCAAAGCTACAGCTGCCAGCCTACACCAGAGCCACAGCAACGTGGGATCCGAGCCGCGTCTGCGACCTATACCACAGCTCCCGGTAACGCCGGATCCTTAACCCACTGAGCAAGGCCAGGGGTCAAACCTGCAACCTCATGGTTCCTAGTCAGATTCGTTTCCAAAGCTCCACAACGGGAATGCCTATCTTGCCTTCTTATTAACAAGCCCATTTACTTTAGACAGATCACAGATTCATCAAGCCTCAAATTTCTCATCTATAAATTGAATTAAAATATCTGCCTTTTCAGCTTTTAATAGAAATCAAATGCCTTTCGTGACTGATATTATGATCTGATTGGTAGATGTGATATCAACCTGTGATGTCATTTAAAAAATTCATACTCCTCTCTGTTGACTCTCAATTATTCATTCAGTGCCTAATTATCTAATCTGTGAGTTTCCTGCATTTGAGCTCTTCCCTTTTAAACTATTTACACATAGCAGAAAATGCAGAAATAAAAGAAAATGTTTGTTTTTAACTGGCACTGAAAGTGACAGAGAAAAAGAATGGAATATGCCTTAAAAGTTTATATTGTAGTATAGTTTTTAGATTGTCAAAGTATTGCCATTGTGTATGCTAACTTGAATCTCTAAAAACTGATTTTACTAAAAACAACTGCAATCACTTATTGACTCTCTATATAATAGACTGGGCACCATATATATACTAATATATATACACACATACATATGTGAATCAGATGTATATACATATATATAGCCATCTTATTGAATCCTCACCTCAAATCCATTAAGAAAGTTTGATTAAAACGTTTTGCATAAAAAAAAGATAAACCAATGGGACCTAATCAAGCTGACAAGCTTTTGCACAGCAAGGGAAACCAAGAAGAAAACTAAAAGACAACTTACAGAATGGGAAAAAAATTTTTCAAATGATGCAACTGACAAGGGCTTAATCTCTAAAATATACAAACAACTGATACAGCTCAACTGCAAAAAAGCCAACAACCTCATTGAAAAATGGGCAAAGGACCTGAATAGACATTTCTCCAATGAAGATATACAGATGGTCAACAAGCACATGAAAAAATGCTCAACATCACTGATGACTAGAGAAATGCAAATCAAAACTACCATGAGATACCACCTCACACCAGTCAGAATGGCCATCATTAACAAGTCCACAAACAACAAATGCTGGAGGGGGTGTGGAGAAAAGGGAACCCTCCAGCACTGTTGGTGGGAATGTAAGCTGGTGCAACCACTATGGAAGACAGTGTGGAGGTACCTTTGAAAACTCTACATAGAACTACCATATGACCCAGCAATCCCACTCTTGGGCATATATCCAGACAAAAATTTCCTTGAGAAAGACACTTGCACACACATGTTCACTGCAGCGCTATTCACAATAGCCAAGACATGGAAACAACCCAAATGTCCATCAACAGATGATTGGATTAGGAAGATGTGGTATATATATATGAAGGAATACTATTCAGCCATAAAAAAGAATAAAATAATGTCATTCACAGCAACATGGATGGAATTAGAAACCCTCATACTGAGTGAAGCAAGTCAGGAGAAAGACAAATGCCATCTGAAATCTCTTATAACTGGAGTCTAAAACACTGCACAAATAAACATCTCAACAGAAAAGAAAATCACAAACCTGGGGAACAGACTTGTGGTTGCCAAGGGGGTGGGGGAGGAGGTGGAGGAGGGGGTGGGAGTGAATGGGGATAACTAGTGCTTTAATGATGGAAAAGCAAGGAGACCCAAATGTATAGCACAAGGAACTATATCTAATCACATGTGACGAAGCCATATATGGACATGTAACCGTGTTACCACGTGGTGCAGTTGGAAAATCTGACAGAAATCTGTAAACCAGCTATAATGCAAAAAAAATAAATTATAAAAAAAAACGTTTTGCATAAGAAAACAGGTTCAGTGAGGTTACGGGACTTGTGTTAAGGTTATGTAAGATGCAGCTGAATTAGGTCTGGTACCTGGGACCTTTTGCCTTCACAACTTCTGCTTTTCCACACTCACTACTCCCTCCTGTTGGTGGTGTCCAGAGAGCGCAGGTTTCATCAGTGCCCTAAAATAGCTCTGCTGTGGCACTAACACTGACTACTGGCAGCAGGTAGCTCCTTTATTAAGCAAACATCGATACCAAATAGTCTGTCTTTTACCCAAGACAAAGTCTACATTATAAAGAGAACAACTGTAATCTATTTATTTAGTTATTCTTCTCATCTCACTATTTGCTCCCCACAAAATGCCCAGTAGGAAACTATTTTTGTGGTGAAATTACAGCTTCAAAGCATTTAAGATTTGCAGCATTGGAAGGACATGTATAAAAGACCTTTTGTGCTTTGATCTTTTTTACAGAACTTTCAGTCCTCCGGGACCTCTCATCCTTTCATTTTGGAACAGATCCCAGTCTCCAACTTTTAGATCCCAGATTTTGGTCCAGGATTACAAGAGCCATTGGTCTGAAACATACCTGCACTAAGAAAAGAAACCTCACCTTTGTCACTGAGAAAAAAGTACAGTTGAGAAGGCAGAGGAATGGAGGCGATGGGGGGTTGAGGTAGAGGCTAAATCCTTAGGAAGCCTTAGAAAGAGCCAGGTGTTACATAACAGGTTAGAGTAGGTAGACCAAGGCATCACAGTGCTTGGATTTAGGTAAGAAGGCAAAGATGAGACGTTTTCAGTCTTCCTAAGAGAAGGAGGGCATTGGTTCCTAGGTTTTGCAGGTGGTAAACAAAGAGAAGACACAATCAGCCTCCTGCCTCTGGGTTCCTGGCACTGCCAGCATCCACAGAGCTCAACCGTTTTAGGTAAAAGGGGTTGATAATAAGTGTGCTAGCTGTCCTGAGAGCTGATCTAACAACACCTTAAGCCTTTGGAGAGATGTGAGTTTGCTGGGAGAGGTGATGGAGTTGAGGGTGGGCAGGGCAGGGCAGGGCAGGGCAGGGCTGAGCAGTAGAGCCTGAGTGGACGAGATGGGAGAAATTACTGCACAGAGAACACTCTCAAAAAGAAGCCGGGTCACAACTTGTCTACGAGCAAACTTAAGAAACTTTGTGTAGCTAACTTTGTGTCTCTTTCCCTCTCCATTCTGCTCTTGCTTCCCTGGAGCCTTTCGCCTCGTCTGTAAAAGAAAGGCATAGCAACGGATGATCTCTGAGGTCCTTGCCAGCTCTGACAGCCTATGACTAATCCTTACGTGTGAATGCAGAGTGCTTCATAGTGGATGTAATACCACATCGCCTTTGGGGAGAAAACTTTGGAATTATGAATTTGACCTTTGAAATTTAAACTGTTTTGATTGTGTTTTTACTGTTTTCCTAAGGGAGCCATTCACGTTGCTTTCGTATTTGAAAACTAAACATAGTTCTTAAAGGGAATTGGTGAAAATGACGATTATCCATCATTCAACACTGGGGTCTGTCTCAAGGGCTGGTTAGAGGGCATGTGGCTATTTGAGGTGGAGGAAATGAAGCTGGAGAGGAAGTTTATTATGCCAAATACAGGGACCACTAGAAATCCTCGGAAACCCAGCCTCTTGAGCTCAATGGGATTTTGAACCACTTCCTGTTTGAAATAATTCTCTCTTGCCTAAAGGTATAAAAAATATCTTTCCAATTTTCCTCTTGAAATATCATCAGCTGTCCCAGATATTTTAAAAAAGAGCAGTATTTGGCTGTATTGTTTTCTAAAAAGAGTCAGCAAGATTCAGCTTACTTTTGCCTTAAGGCTTTGTGACTTTACATTTGCAGTCAATCTGAAAAATAGTTTGAGATATTTGTTAAACTTTGAACACTGTGAGACCTACCCACCTCCCCTTTTTGAGATTGCAAAATAACCCTCTATATTTTGATAAAGAACCAATAAATTGACCTGTAGGGAAGAGGCAAACCATAGCCCTATTTCTAAATGTTTCTGGCAAGAGATCTGGCTCTTTTTTGGACACATAAATTGAGCCCAGCAACAGCTCCAAAATCTCTCTTTTGGGTAAACTCCAGAGGATTCTTGGTTCAAAGTGGCCAAGAGGAACCCCCCGAGAACTGACCAAATTATGTGGGGTCTACTTAGAAAATGGTTATTTCCATAGTTTGCTTAATGTGTGACATTTGCATCAAGAAATCTGTGGATTACAGATATGGACAGCTGTTTCATTTATTATATCAGCTTCTGCTGTCAGTGGTTGCCCCAATGTATCTGAGATAGATTTACCCCCAAGAAGTTGTGCTATAATGGAAATAGATCTATTTTTTTTAATAAATTTATGTGAAATTAAATTAAGACCACTTTGCAGGGTCATTGATATGTATTCTATTAAGTCAGGTTCCTAGGAAGCAGATTCTGGGACAGATACTTGTGAGCAGGAAGTTTCCTGGTGGGGCATGCTCTCAGAAATAAGATCTTTGATGGGTAAAGTAAGATTAAGCAGAGGGAGAAAGTGAGCTGTGACAGAGTCATAACAAAGGTCTAGGCTCTGGAGCTGGGATGGCCTTTCATATTTGTTCTGAATGGCAGTAAGGGAGCCAGGCCTTTGTAGTCCCTTTCCCCCAAATTGTCCAGTCATTGGACAAGGGCTGCTCTTGGGTAGAAAGGGTAGAGAACTCTTAGCCAAGGAAAATTTCTGGTAAGCAACTTAGCTATCAGTGGATGGTAGATGACAGTCCTGGCACATGGGTAAATTAAGTGTCCCAGTCCTGAAGGGAGAATCCAGCATTCAAACCTCAGCATTTACTACAATTTATTCCTGTGCTGCTCAGATCCACCTGCTTATGTGAAAAAGTTCACTCTATCAAGGAACAGCTCCTCTGGGATTCTGGTTAGTCTCTTTTCTGGAGAAAACATGGAAGAAGATCACTGGAATAAAATCTAGCCCTTGTTTATGCAATTAGCCTAAGAAACTCAACTGATAATCAGTACTTTCCTCCTCCACCAATCTACCCTTTATTGGTCTAGAGGGCTTCATTACTGGAGCAACCCAGACATTCGTGTCCATGAAGGGTCTGAGCTCCTGCTTACCGTGCGTTTTCAGACTGTGACTACTGAATTTATCTATTCGCTATGAAAATTGTTGGGGTAATACCAAGAGATGTGTCAGTGGATTACTGGTTGTTGGTGCATTCTTCTTTGCCTCCATGTAGGATTTCTTGTCCCGGTAGCAGACCTGCCTACATCTGGTTACAAAGGTCAGCTACTTCTTCCAGGTAACTCCTTTCCCAACTTGCTGGTCTATTGCTACAAGGAGTCTGAAATGACCAGAAGGCAGCCATGATTTAAAGGACTGGAGGACACATTACTCCTACAGAAACAAGGACTTCTAAACAAAACAAACAAAAAAAATCCCTAGAGTTTCAGAAATAGAAAGCACAGAACCTTGAAGCAGATCGCTGGCGACATCACTTGTCTCTGAACACAGGCAGATCACCTATTGGAAAGCTAACATCATATAAATGTTATTGATTTAACACTGTACTCTGTCTTCACGGAGTACCATCTTCAGGCTGGTATTTCATCTATTCTGTCAAATGGTCATCTACTACTATATCCAACTGGCAGCTTCTGTGTGTGTGTGTGTGTGTGTGTGTGTGTAGGTGTGTGTGTGTGTGTGATTCCATGGTCACATACTCACTGATAAACTCTCTGTGATGGTTAACTTTATGAATCAATTTGGCTGGGCCTAAAGTGCCCAGAAAGTTAGTCGAATATCGTTCTGGGTGTTTCTGTGTTCTACTGGAGGGTGTTTTTGGGTGCTATTCACATCTGAATTGGAGGATTGAGTAAGGCAGGTTGCCTTCCCCAGTGGGGGTGGGCCTCAGCCAATCAACTGAAGGCCTGGCTAGAACTAAGGAATGGCCCGCCCCTGAGTAAGAGGTAGTTTTCCTGCCTGGTAATCTTCAAACTGAAATATTGATTCTTTTTATTCAAAGTTGTCAAACTGGGATATCAAGCTGGTTCTACAGCACCTTGGTAATTGGCGCTGAAGATTCTGGACTTGCCAGCCTGCATTTCTGTATTTCTGAGAGCCAATTTCTTATAATAAATCAGTATCTCTCTCTCTGGCATTTTCAACAGCAAAAGTACTCCAAGTGATTCTGCTAAAGATGAGAAACACTTTGAGAAACACAGATCTACCAGGCCCACTTGAGGAGGTACTGACTGAAAACAGATCCAGTCCTTATGGCTGGCATTGTGGCCACGGAGGTCACAGTGATAACTCTTTGTAAAATGCACTCTGTGGTGAATTTTAGTATTTGCATGCTTTTCAGGCAATAGGTAGTTTTCTCATCCAACTGAAAATAAATAAAATGTAGATCCGATTGAGTTTTCTTTTTCTCTGTTCACTGAGTGAAAGACAGACATCAGCAGCCCAGAGAATTGGTAGCAGAGATTTGGAATGATCAAAATAATGCTTGGATGGCTTGATTTGAACTCTGGCTTCTCATTTAGACATGCTGACAACTCAAAAGGCATTATGTGCTCCATAGCTTGGACTGCCAAGCAACTAACCATGAAATAGGAAGAGAATTTCAAAGACAAAATTTTAAGACGTGAAATGTGAACAATAAACTTACCGATTCCATTTAGTCAGTTTTATTGACAAAGAAGCTCTTGTCTGAATATCTGAATGAAATATTCATTAACAGGCCCTTTAAAGTACTATATATTACCTTTCTTTTTAAACGGTTTTTTAGTAAACAAACTTCCCTTATTCTTGCTCTCCCCATCAAAGGATTTTTTCCTAAAACATCTACAAATGAGTGCCACAAAATTTAGCTCTTGAGGAGTTCCCTGGTGGCCTATCAGGTTATGGATCTGACATTGTCACTGCTGTGGCTCAAGTTCAATCTCTGGCCCAGGAACTTCCACATGCGAAGAGCATGGAGAAAAAAATTAACACTTGACCATGTATTCCTTTGCCCTTTATATATAAAATAAGAAAATGCATTGAAAGCACTTTGAAAATGTAAAGCGTTATGTTCCTACAAAATTACCATAAGAACACTGGGAGGTCTGGGTGATTTCCCCTACTATAGTACAAGCTACCGGAAAATAAGGGTTTTTCTACTCCTTTGATAGCCTCACGGTTCCCAGCACAGGCTGAGGCAAATAGTAGATACTTGGTCACTTGACATATTTTACCACCATTTATAACTCCACACTTACCCTTTGCAGCCCCTCACTAAAATCTTATAAAACTAATTCCCAAAACCATCATCTATAGTTTAAACACATTTGATAATGACTATAAGAAAATTGGGTGCTTCTACATGAGAAAAATGTGTCACCTGGGCTCTCTTCCATTTTTCTTTCCCCATGACAAAAATTATATTTGACCTTGGAAGCTCTTTTCTGATAAGCCTGAATGTGACTCCAAAATCCTTCTTAGCACATATTACAGGATCCCCTGCCCATCGGGGTCCCTATCAATTAATCAGGACTTTGGGTGACATCTTTACCAGACCTCCTAGATGCCAACTCCAAGTTATAGGTCCATTTGGACTTCTGGAAAAGAAACTAGTTATGACATCATAAAACTTGGGCTGGGCTTCCAGGGCTGACAGTGCCATAAGCAAGCTGTATGACCCTAGGCAAGAAATTAAATATATCAGAAACTTCATTTTCTCATCTGCAATGTAAGTTATTTGAACCAGATGCTCTCAAGGTACCTACGCCAGTTATAAGATTTTATGATTCACTGAATTGAACTCAGCCAATCCCAACCCAGTCAAGCTCTCAGCGGTCCTAAGAGTCCAATAAAATATACTTCTTTCCCATTCTTCTATTGGAAAAAGAAGATTTATGTTTGACATAACTGCTAGACATTTCCATGAACTTGTGTTTGCAAATGCTTGGAGATTCTTTAATTTTTATAGTTCTTTGTGAGGAGAGCAGTCACACTTCCTCTGAGGTAACTATGCCTTGGCTGCACAAAATATTTGGAAGGGTCTGCGGCACAGCTCAGTCTTACCACAACCATTTTCTGGGTCCCACTAGGATGGCACTTTGAGACAAGAAACATACCCTTTCCTTATCACTACTACAATAACCATGCTCTGCCTCTAAAGCAAACACTTTAGACCACATTTCATCTTGGGAGGCTTTGGACAATGATGTTATATGTCTGAATCAGAAAGTTCCTAATAAGCCAAGGATGCTGTGGTTGACAAAACGCCCAGAAAGTTAGCTGTCCAGCTTTGTACTGCTCTAGCCTTCAGAGATCAACTGTTCCATTACGTCTGAAGCCCAAAAGTCACTGGCGCCTACTGGTGGCTTGACCATCAGCTCATAGGGACCTACGGGTAACTATGAAGTGAGAATCATATGCAGTATGGGATATGGGAGCACCATGTAAACTGCAAGGCAAAAGCATGATATTCTCTGTATAAAAAGGAAAAGCAGTGCATATACATGCTGAACTTTGTTTATATCACCCTGGGTGGTCAAACAGAAAGAAATGTTAATGTTTATAGTTGTTTTGTAACTTTTTTTTTGTCTTTTTGCCTTATCTAGGGCCGCACCCCCGGCATATGGAGGTTCCCAGGCTAGGGGTCTAACAAGAACTGTAGCCGCCGGCCTTCGCCACAGCAACACGGGATCCGAGCCGCGTCTGCAACCTACACCACAGCTCACGAAAACGCCAGATCCTTAGCCCCCTGAGCGAGGCCAGAGATGGAACTTGCAACCTCACGGTTCCTAGTTGGATTCGTTAACCACTGAGCCATGATGGGAACTCCTGTTTTGTAACTTCTTGCCTCAAGTGCAGTAGCTATCGCATATGTTTGTCATCCACCATGAGGGCCCCCAGGAGGCCAGATTCGTGGGAAGGAGACTTGCTGAGTGCGCAGGCCCTCTTTCTGCTGCTGCTTCTCTTTCTCCCTTCTCTCTGTCTGCCTCACATACACAGATACAGGAGCACACACACATTCCAACAACCTAATGATTTTGATCACCATCTTATCTCTGAGGACTTGGAGTTGGGTTGTTTTCTCCATCTTTCCAAACTTTCTTTTTCAGGGATGTTTACAATCTTAGAACAAAGAGAAAAATCTATGACTCACCGTGAGGTCAACAAACAAGCTCATTCTGACAGAGCTCTTTCCCCATGAGCGGGTTTGACTAAGTCATCTCGCAACCTTGCTGTTTGTGGCTAGAAAGCCAACTGAATTTGTATTTTACTGGATATTCATTTAATCATACATTACTAGTTGTGAACTGTATACAAATCTTATCAAGTAACTTGAGACCCCCAAAGATGCCTGTGATGTGTGTGGCTTCTGCAAATTCACAGTGTCCTCTCACGTGTGACAGAGTTAAGAAGGATGCATCTTGCAGAATTCTAACACTAGAAGAAAGTTAGCAGGAAAGACGAGGACAGGCAGGAAACTCGTTAAGTCTGTTTATCACTGGACTTTTGAGTTCTCTGAGTTTAAACAAAGCATCTAAGTTGAAGAAAGCGACTAATGCACAAGCAGATGCATAATGGCTATTTTTTTTGTTCCCCTGAACTGTTTTGAACTATACCTACTGTATTTTATATTTTCTGAGAAAAAATAATTTTTTAGGTTTCTATCTCCTTCTATACTATATGATATATAAATGGTAAACTACCTGGACTTTTCAAAAAAAAAAATTCACATAAAGTATGATTTCATGGACGAAAGAGTTACATGTCCAAGAAAAGCTGTCCTCTGACCTCATTTGTTAATGAATGTGGTTTCTCATGGGGATGGGAGGTTGTCATAATCAGTAGAAAAAAGAAAAAATCTATAAACACCTGGGAAAGTTTTCTTCGGCAATTCAAGGTAGACTAAGCCACAGTCTTCTCCTGTGAAATCCATAAAGCACACACCTGAAAAATCACTAATTCCTGAAATAATGCCTAGGATATAGTAAGCTCTTAATCAATATTTATTCTTGAATGAAGATTAAACATTTTCAGATGGAAAGCCATAGATCCTCTATATCATCCTAAATTTTCTGCATTATCCTGAAAGCCAAAGAGGACACAGCTAGCAGAAGCATTCAAATCACTATCCCCATACATAAAGGGCACCCGAAAGTTCTGGAGAGCTCCTGCTATGCCAGGCTGACCTTTTCACGGCTGGAAATGAAGGGGGGGTGGGACCTGGGAGGTCTGGGGTTGGAACCACCTGGGCGGTGGGTGTTAAAGTTCCGGACAGCACTTCCTTATCAACCATTAAAGAAGAATGTCAGTGTTTCAACAACAACTATACTGTGTCCAACCTGTCCTGGGTCCAATATAAGAGAGAAGTGGTCCTAGCAGCAGTAACAAGTCGATTCCTCACCCCCTTAGCTGATAAAAACAAAGGGTAGAAAATGTGCAGGGCTGAAGCACCTCACTCCCAGTCCTCAGCACCCCGTTTTCTGTCTCCAGCCTCTGAGAGAAGATATCCTGGAAGGGTTTCCTGGCTTGGCAGGGTTATGAGAGGGGGCCAACCTTGGAGCTGCTCTCTGAAGGGTGTGCTGATGCTTTGCCTGCAAGTGCTCAGAAACAGTAGCCAATGCTGATGAGAATAAATGATCACAGCACTTGGCCTTGGAAAAGTGCCCAGGGTGACCAAAGAGAAGTGCAGGTGTCTGAGCAGTTAGAGTAATTCAGTCACAATGGCTGGCACATTTGATTTGGAAAAGGAGCCAAGAAAATTATGGGCAAGCTAGAACCTGAATGCAAATGTTGATCTAGTTTACTCATTTGTAGTAGGATCATCATGCAGCTGAAGAACATTTCTCCACCGTTAACTAAGCCACATGGATAATAACGTCTAAAATGGATTTTCCAGTTTACAAACAGATGTCATCCTTATAACACAGCAAACTTGATATTATTTTACATTTAACCTCTTAGGACACGGATGCTCAGATAAGCCTTGTGGTCATCAGTTAATCAAGGCTTCTAGTCATTCTAACATGCTTTTTGCTACATACCAAAGCTCTCTTTTCAGAGATCACCTTCAACCTGTCTTTTCCCTTGGTTTGATGGCCTGTCATTGTCCAAAATAAAAATTGTGGCAGTCCCTTACCATTTGTGATTCCTGAAGATTTCTTAGAAGAATATTAAAGCTAACCTTAGGGAAATATGGTTTACCTCTGGGCTGGGTAAAAGAAAATACAATTATATCTCTACCTTTTAAGAAAAGGTTAAGTACCATTTATATAGGAATGAAGTTTTATATGAAAGATATCCACAATCATGTTTGGAGATCAAAGCAGATATACAAAAAATAATTTGTTTGTTTACTCTGCATCATATGAAGAAATGTTAACTGAAGTCCTTGGAAATTCTTTTCCTACTGTCAGTGAACTTGCAGATACATCTGATAAGAATATAAGAAGTTCATACAACACTATCCAAGTTTTTAAAGCATAAGCTGAGTTATCACGAATGAAGATGAACTCACTATAGATTCTCTCTCTGTAGTGAGGAGTGGAACTTGTTTGTTATGCAGAAAAAGTCAGTAGGAAAATGGGGACTGGAGTTCTTACTGTGGAATAGCAGTGTCTTGGGAGTGCTGGGACTCAGGTTCAATCCTTAGCCCTGCACAGTGGGTTAAGGATCTGGTGTTGCTGCAGCTGCAGCTTAGGTCGTGACTGCAGCTTAGATCTGACCTCTGGCCTGAGAACTCCACATGCCACAGGGTAACCAAAAAAGAAAAAAAAAAGATGGGGACCACAGCTGCAGGGATTACTGATGTTATAATGGGTTGGGTCTTTGTCCTTCCCACAAACTTCCTCTCTGCAGTTGCCACCTGCAGCTAGCTCTGCTCTGCACTGGGCCAGAGATTACCTGTGTGGATGGAACCAAGTCACCCTGCTTTGAAAATCAGTCTCAGAAATGGTTGCATCTCTTGACTCACAGTGGTTCTCAGTCCAACATCCTTGACCAGTACTAAGTTTTATTCCTGCATAGACCATTTGCTGAAGTCTGGGCTTCATACACAACAATTTGCTATGTTTTCTGGCCCTACCACAAAGCTGCCCTGTATGCCTGGATATCAACTGGAATTGGAAAGCTAGGCAAGACACACGAAAGAGTCCATCTCTAGCACAGAAGTTCTCGGAGGCATAAAAGGGCACTTTCATGTTTATTTTCCTGCCATGGGCCTTCTCATTGTCATTCTACCAACTAGTTTTTTTCGTTGTTGTTGTTCGTTTTTTGGGTTTTTTTCTATACAAAGGAGAAGGTATGCCTTTTCACTTAGAAAAGACAATATTGAAAAGTTGTCCCAAAGCACAGATCCACCTGACAGTGAATCAGTGATGATTATTAAAGCACCCAGCTATCTTATCTGACTATGTGGCTGCAAATAAGAACACTTGATTCTTTGAACACAGCAGTCATTGTCAGCAGATTACCTCCAGCTCTAAAAACAGACATAAAGAACAACAAAGTTGTCCAAACATCTAAAACACAGACTCTTCCTCCCGATTTTTTATTCAGTTCCAAAGTAATTTCGATTACTTCAGAGCACTGACCAAGATAGCCAAACACTTAAGAAAAGAATCACAAATGACAGGTTATGAAAACAATGACGACATTTTGGAAGGATGTAGCAAAAGAAAAGTTCTAGTAAAAGTCCCTGAAATATCCAAGCATAGTAATTATGTGCAAACTAAACGGAGCAAAAATAAGAAACTCTGTGTCACGGTCTCTGACTGAAGAATCAGTGACAAGTTATCCACTTGTGGTGAGTTAAATAATGCCCTCCCCCAAAGATATTTACATCCTAAAACCTGGAATCTGTGAATGTTATTGTTTTGGCAAAAAATGAAAATATAAAAAGACTTTCAAGACGCAGTTAAGGATCTTGAAATGGGGCATGATCTTGCATTCTCCAGGTGGACCCTAAAGACAATCACATGTGTCTTACAAGAAGGAGATGGATATTACAGACGAGGAGGTAAAGATATTACTAGAGAGGAAGCAATTAGAGTGATACAGCCACAAGCTGAGGAATACTAGCAGTCAGCAAAAGCTGGAAATTACAAGGACCAGATTCTCCCCTAGGGCCTCTGTGGGAGGGTCCCAATATCTTGATTTCAGCCCAGCCATACTGATTTCAAGTTTCTGCTCTCCAGAACTGTTGATATAAGCCATCAAGTTTGCAATAATTTGTTATAGTGACCCCAGGAAACTAATACTCCATCCATGAACTGAACAAAAGATGTTTTACTGAAACATGCCCAGTAAGTTAGTGATACCCTTCAAAAAAAGCTGAACTTCTTGAACACAATTTTCAGAACGACCTTCTATCTCGGGTCTCCCTATCCATTCTAATTCTCTTATTTAAAAATACACTGCTTAGCAGATGCAGCTGCTGACATGGAAGGTTGATCAGGAGGAAAGAAGAGGGAGAACACAAGTGATGGGTCCAGAGTCTACAAAAATGCCAAGTCAGACAAACATGCATATGCCACATTATGAGTGAAGACAAACCATTTCCTCCTGCATGTGGTACTAAGGATCAGTAGAGCTGAACTCTCTCCTGGAAACCACAGATTTCCAGTAATTACCTATGTCTTCCTGAGCAAGTGATTTTGTTTCTCTAGGTCTCAGTTTCCCCATCTGTGAAATGAGAGAGTTGATTAGACATACTCAGTAATTTCTTGAAGCCCCAACATCCTAATATTATAGCCAGTCCAAAGTTGGAATAAACACTTCTAACAAGCCTTACGGACAGTTAAAGAGTTGGAGTTTGTGGTCACCTATATGAGTATCAGTCATCTCACTACCCTCTCACATATATATAACACAGTGCACATAAGGGAGAGAAAGAGAGAAATATTCCTCTGTCCATTTAAAAACTGATGGGTGAAATGATATAACACAGAATAAATTTATCAATCTAATTTAAAACTCTTCTCATTTGGTTATTGTCTTAGACACACTACACTATATTAGTTTATACATCCGTCTCTGCCACTAATTAATAAACTTCCTGAGAGAAGGGACTAAATCTTATTTATTACTGAATCAACATGACCTAGCACTTAAATGCCTGGCAGAAAGTAGATGCTCAATAAATATTCGTTGGATAGATGCATGGCTGGCTAGCTGACCTCTCCCTCATGTCAGAACCCACATGCACGGTAGAATGGAAGTTTCCAGGAAGTGGAGAACATTAAAACAAACAAACAAACAAAAAATATTACCTGCATCTCCTACCCATGGTGGACAGTACAGTCCACAAAGCCTCTATCTCAGGCTTTTTTTCATAGCTCAAAGCATATATCATGTTTTCTTTGGGGAGAAAACTAGGTGTGCTTTATCAGAGGTCTGTCTTTTTAGAACATTATTTGTCTCTCTAAATCTCCATTAAATTGTTAATTGAAATAAAAGAGACTTAGTTTGTAACTGGGACTTGATGAAGAGGTAATTAGGAACAAATGCTGTATTGTGATGGAATGCTTTTCCTTACTATTAGAAGGCCTATTGATTCCTTTCAAATTACCCTGTTCAGCTGAATTTCAATAGATGGACTTCAGGTATTTTTCCACCAAAAAGTGACAGTGAAGAAAACTGCCAGCAATGTGACAGTAAGTAAAGAAATGAGTATTTGGTGGGGCTCCTTTTCATGATTTTTCTTGTTATTTTTTAAAGAACTAATCCAACTTATGAGGAAGAAAACATGCGGAGTCATACTCTGCTCTACCTGAAAAAATTAGTCCACGGACACAATGTTATCAAGGGCAGGATTAAGCTTGATTTGTAACAGGTTACTCTTTAAATCGAAAAGGTTTAAAAAAAATCCACTAGAGTGTCTTTAATCTATAGCATCTTTAGGAGAAGGCATTGATACCAAACTAACAAAATCAAGAGACATAGGATCCTTTCCACAGCTGTCTCAGGCAAGTCATTCAAATCACAACTAAAGCTTGCAGTACAAGAAATTTTTTCTTACACTCTGCTACATGATCTATAAAATACAGACTCAAATGAGTTACAGTCAGTCAAGTTACGTAATTTGGCTGGACATACTTTAACTAGTAAGTGAGATTCCTTTCCTTCCAAACCAATTTTATATTTTTGCTAAATCTGGTTCCTGGGGAAGTTGGGACCTTACTAACTGGTCTGTGGGAGCAAGTCTGAACTACTCCTTCCTTTCCAACCACTGGACCTCCTTTTCTTGTTATTAGATGTCATCCTCTACGCCTCCAACACCCCTCTTCCTGAAACATCTTCATCACTTCTCTGCTCTTCACTCTGCAAGTGTTTTTAAGTCTCTCTCATTGTCTCTCTGTTGGGCTCCCCCAACCAGGCTCTAGAGTGTAATTCTGTTAGTCAGGCCCTGGCTTATTATTAAATGATCATTCCCCAATTTCCACACTATATCATGAGACATGAATGGTGAAAAAAATTCCCAAACCTGAAACAATTCTATTTACCATCACATCAAAAAGAATAAAATATTTAGGAATAAACCTACCTAAAGAGACAAAAGACCTGTACTCTGAAAACTAATAATACGCTGATGAAAGAAATCAAAGATGACACAAACAGATGGAAAGATATACCATGCTCTTGGATTGGAAGAGTCGATAGTATCAAAATGACTGTACTACCGAAGGCAATCTACAGATTCAATGCAATTACTATCAAATTACCAAGGGCATTTTTCACAGAAGTAGAACAAGATATTTTAAAGTTTGTTTGGAAACACAAAAGGCCCAGAATAGCCAAAGCCATCCTGAGAAAGAAAAGTGGAGCTGGAAGAATCAGGCTCCCTGACTTGAGACTATCCTACAAAGCTACAGTCATCAAAACCAAATAGTACTGGCACTAAGACAGAAATATAGACCAGTGGAAGAAGACAGAATGCCCAGAATTAAACCCACGCACCTGCAGTCAACTAATCTATGACAAAGAGGCAAGAATATGCAATGGAGAAAAGACAGCCTCTTCAATAAGTCATGCTGGGAAAACTGGATAGCCACATGTAAAAGAATGAAATTAGAACACTTCCTAATCAGAACACTTCCTAACACCATACACAAAAATAAACTCAAAATGGATTAAAGATCTAAATATAAGAACAGATACCATAAAATTCTTGTAAACCACAATAAAAACAGAACCAAACAAATAGGACTTAATTAAACTTAAAAGTTTCTGCACAGCAAAGGAAACCCTAAACAAAACAAAGAGACAACCCACAGAATGAGAGAAAATATTTGAAAATGAAGCAACTGACAGGGCTTTAATCTCAAAAATTTATAAACACCTTCTGCAGCTCAATACCAAAAAACAACCAACCACATCAAAAAAATGGGCAGAAGATCTAAACAGAGAGTTCTCCAAAGAAGACATACAGATGGCCAAAAAACACATAAAAAGATGTTCAACATCACTAATTATTAGAGAAATGCAAATCAAAACCACTGTGAGGTACCACCTTACACCAGCCAGAATGGCCATCATCAAAAAGTCTACAAACAGTAAGTGATAGAGAGGGTATGGAAAAAAGCGAACCCTATTACACTGTTGGCGGGAAGGTAAATTAGTACAACCACTGTGGAAAACAGTATGGAGATTCCTCAGAAAGCTAAAAGCATCACCATTTGATCCAGAAATGCCACTCCTGGGCATCCATCCAGAGAAAACCATGACTTGAAAAGATACATGTACTCCAATGTTCGCCACAACAATATATACAGTAGTCATGACATGGAAACAAGCTAAATGTCCATCAACAGAGGAATGGGTAAAGAAGATGTAGTACATATACACAGTGGGGTATTACTCAGCCATTAAAAGGAATGAAATAACGGCATGTGCAGCAACATGGATGGACCTAGAAATTATCATGCCAAATGAAGTCAGTCACACAGTGAGACACCAGCATCAAATGCTATCACTTACATGTGGAATCTAAAAAAGGGACACAATGAACTTCTTTGCAGAACAGATACTGACTCACAGACTTTGAAAAACTTATGGTTTCCAAATGAGACAGGTTGGGGGATGTGGGAATGTGCTGGGGGTTTGGGATGGCAATGCTATAAAATTTGGTTGTGATGATTGTTGTACAACTATAAATGTAACTGAGTAATAGAAAATGCTATAAAAAATTCCCAAATCTTTATCATGAGGCTGGACCTTCTAAAATATCAAGCAGCTTAATCAGAATTTGAATAGAACTGCATCAGGAGAGCATTGCAGAATTGCAGGTATCTCTTGAGTTCTCTTATCCAGCTCACCATTTTTGGATGGTATCTCAAAAGAGCAGAGAAATCCCGGACAGAGGTCCCTGGGGAATTCAGACATCCTGAAAAAGTTTATCATAATCTGTTAATAATAACAGATTATGACTGTTAACTTATGACATTACCTTATGACATTAACATTTATTCATTCACCCCTCATCAGCCACCCCAGACTTCAGATCAAAACAAAATCCAACCAACTACTACACAAAGTTTCCCCAAATCGTATAGCCACGTTCTGTCTCTCAAGTCTTAGTTTCACGAGATGGAAACTGTTGCAATGCTGACAAGAACACACTTTTTCTGTGGCAAACCCAAGGAAACAGTGATGGAAGAATATGCTGATGTGGCTGTGGGAATTCAGACTTCCAAGATTCCTCATTTGCTTTCCTACTTACTCTTCTGGGGTTTAGCCTCTTATTAAGAGAGTAGAGGCAATTCAACACATCAGTGTTATCCCTTGATTGAGTTATAGGTAATGAGCTACCACACCTCTGGGCCCAGGGTCACTCACCAGCTTATATCAGTGGGAGTCAGCCCCAGGATATTAGAACAAGACCAAAGGATATGTCACACACTCAATAGAACAATACAAAGTGGAATAAAGAAGATAGTAAATTACGGTGGGGACAGGAGGTCATTGTTGGAAAGAAGCGGGCAGGATGGATCTCTGACCCTCATAGCTGGGACCCATCTTGGGACTAAAATGGGAAGGATTCCTCTCCTAGGGAAAACCAAGAGCAAAGCAAGTCATTTGGTCTCCCTTCGGCTCTCTCCACTCTGCAAACTTAAACTGCTTACTTAGTTTTGCTTCTGAATTCCTCAGGTGTCCAGATTCAACTGAGTGACTTCCTCTTTGATAGCTACCAAAAGCTGTATCTCTTAATGCAAATCAACAGTCTAAAAGCCATCGGTACTGTTTTAAAAAATCAGAATAGGCATAACTAAATAATAGGACTTTCTCATGAAGATTTAATATCTAGGTCAAGTCAAACTCACCCAATAAAAGGAACAAGAATTTATTCTGTTATAACTACTTACTTCCAAATAGATTTCGATTATGTTAATTACTAAGGATGTGTAGCAAAGAAAACCAGTCTGGACTTGCTGTCACAAGTCCAAGGTTCTTGTTTCGGGTTGGCTACTGATAAGGCAAATAATTTAACCTCTCTGTATCTTTTATTTCTGTTTTCTTATCTGATAAAACACAGATAATGTTTGCCCTGCACTGACTTATTCCACACACAGCTCATATTGATGAATTTAAAAACTAAATAAAACACGAGCTGTACCATAGTAAAATCGTCCTCCTCCAGCCTTCTTCCCTGTGCCTTTATATCCAGTCCTCCCTACAATATCTAGGATGGTTTCTGGACATGTTTTAAACTACCATACTTTCCAAGAAATAACCAAAAAGGTCAAGAGACTTTTTCAGAAGGAAAATGTCTTGGATAATGTCTTGGATAATTTCAAAATTTCGGTTAAAAATAGTGAACTGTGGTCACACTGTCATTTTGTAATTTTCTTTGGAATGGTACAAAAGAGAAAAAAGCTGTTTCCTTACATAATTCAACTATAATAGGGCTTAACTGCATTCAAACTGCCTCTTTTACCAAAAAGAGGAAACACATTATTGACCTCTTTATCTGTTGAGTGTATAGATTCAACATTTTTCGATATTTTGTGTTTTTGGCTTGTCTACTGAGCGTGAAAATGGATATATGACTCTTAGAAATAGAAATGTTTATTTAGGCATCTCTGGTAGACTGGATAGTGTCCCCAAAGATGTCTACATCCTGGAACCTGTGAATGACCCTTTATATGGCCAAAGGATCTTGAGATGGAGAAGTGATTATGGATCTTGAGATGGAGAAGTTTTCCTGAATCATCCATACAGGTCTTGAGCATAATCGTCCAAGTGTCCTTAAACGAAAGAGGTAGAGGGAGATTTGACTAGAGAAGAAAGTAGAAGAAATGATGATGGAAGCAAGAAGTTAGAGGAACCGAGGGACAGGGTCACAGTCAAGGATCCCAGAAGCTTCCCTGGAAAGTCCCAAGGGAAGGGACTTCTCTCCTCAGAGCCTCCAGAAGGAAACTGCTCTGCCTATTCCTTGATTTTAACCTAGTGGAACTCACTTCAGATATTTGGCCTCTAGAACTCAAGAATAAATCTGTGTTGTTTTACCACCAAGTCAGTGGTAATACGTTACAGCAGCCATAGGAAACTAATGAATCCTCCTGTAAAAAATTTACAGAACATTTGATTGACACAGTTGTTCACGTATGACTAAACTGAATGACTTAGAAGTTTTCTGTAATTCTATGAGGGTTAAAATGAGACTCTAAATGGAGTGCCTTTTCATGGCAGTTGCTCAATAGACATAAGTTAAATAAAATACATGTTAACTAAATGATTAGAAAGGCATGACAATAAAGGTGTCTGTGAAACCAGAAGGGGGAACTGGTAAAAGCCACGTGAAGAAAGCTTACAAAGGAGGAGGGGTGAAGCTGAAAAGGCCCAAGAGAGTCTGAAGGATGCATCTCAGGGTCCACTGAAGGCAGAAGGAAGCTGTCTTCACTTAGCACTTGAGTCAAGCTCCTGTTTGGGGTGGAAGGATTAGGGATGGCATTTATTCATTCACCCCTGAGGATCCACCTTCTCCTAAGCACGTACTGCTCCTGAAGACTCACAGTGAGTCATGGACTGGCTCGTCCCCAGTGCACAGGCTGAAGCAGGTTTGGCCCTAGCAAATACTCATGGAGAGCAGAGTTCTCCTACATATCCTAATTGAAAATTAAGTTTCCATTTCTTTTAAAATAGCACTATGTTAAATGTCAGACTTCTAACTTTAATGCTTTGAAGATATTTTTATGTCTTACCTAATAAAAAGCTAAAGATTCAAAGGGGAAACATTCAGGTTCATGATACTTAAATGTTTTACTGACTCTTTGTTTATATCATGTCTGTACCAACTGTCCCCAAAAGCAGCAAAGCAGAAGGCTCAAGAGCATGGATTCTGGAGCAGGAACCTGAGTTTGAACCCTAGATTTTCCACTGATGAGATTTTTGAATTTGGGCAAAAATCACATACCCTCTTTGTGTCTCAACCTCTTCATCTGCAAAATAGAAAAGAAATAATAGCATATACCTCACAGATTCTCATAAGAACTGAAAGTGTTGATCACTGTAAAGCACTACCAGTATCAGCCTACAACAAGAGCTACAAGTTTTTTGGGTAAAAGTATTACAAATTTCTTGAAGACCCTGGAGTTCCTAAGAAAGTAAGTTCATACTCTGTAAATTGTTTAACTTTTTCCAAGGACATTTTCCTGCTTGCTATTTTCCATGCTCACTTTCCAAGAGTCCCCGATGACACATTTCCATTAGCATTCAACAAAAGCAGACAGAGCTCCGTCTGTGAAAGCCAAGTGAACCCATATGCTGTATGAGTGTCAGTGATGGGGACAGTAAGGGTTTCACAATTTGTGAGTGAGGAGAAAGCTTCTGAGTGCAATCGGAAATGAGGAACTCCTTCTGCCACTTCCAAATCACCTCAAACCCTTTCAGCCTGAAATAAGCGCTGGGGATGTGAATCACAGCTATTGCCTCAGGTGAGAGGTGAAACATGTACCAACTTTGCCAATTGGACAGAACTGCATTCAAATCCTGAACCAATCCTTACCATTGACATAACAAGCAAGTTCATTCAACTTTCTAAATCTAAATGGGAAAACTGTGCCACTTTGGCTGAATCCTAAAGTAGACATGTAACCCAATAATGTAGCAAATCATAGCTGTCCTTGGCTAAAAGCAGCAAGACTGTATGTAGTTTGGGTGCTCAGAAATTGGAGCACCTAGATAGCAGATGCACACATTTGCATTTTTCAGTGAGGGAAGGAAAGCAGTGCTACCTCAAGCCTGTCTTTTGTGAGCTTTTATTGGCCAAGGCTTCTGCCTGTACATCTTGTTTGTTTAGCCTTTTAGAAATTGAAAGCATTCAGGCATCTCCTCTAGCAAGTCTGGCACATACTAAAGAGAAAGGACATAAACACTTTCCAATCTCTCCAGCAAAAATGGACGTATAACATACAAAAGAATGGTGGCTAGTCAGCCAGCCCTTTCCAGTCAAAAGGTCCCAGTGTCAGATTTTATTCCCTGTTGCTCCCTCCACCTACCCCAAAGGAGGAACAGCCAGAATCATCGTCACTCTCTTCTTTTCCTGTGTGACCCTCCCACTTTCCCCACAAACAATCCCACAGTCACATCAGCCAGTGTCAAGGTCCCGGGTTTATTTCACTTCTAAGGAAAGTGATACCCGAGAGAAAGAGCTCTTTGTTTGTCTTTTATTTATCTATTTATTTTTTGGCCACATACACACAGCATGTGAAAGTTCCCAGGCCAGGGATCTAACCCGTGACTTAAGCTGCTGCAGTGACAACGCCAGAGACCTTAACTTGCTGCGCCAGAAAAGAATTCCTTCCCTATTTGTCTTTTAATGAGATAGCTTCTTAGAAAGATTCCCATGGTATCAGGTTAGTAATCTAAACACTCTGGGAATTTATCCTGGAGAGAAAGGCACAGGGAAGAGGTCTGGAATAGGATGATTTTGCTATGGTACAGCTTACACTGTACTTAGATATTCAATGATATAAGCTATATGTGGAAAAAATCAGTACATGGCAAGCATTATTATCTATTTTTACAGATAAGAAAACTGAGAAAAAAGGGACAGAGAGGTAAAATGATTTGCTTATGGTCACAAAGCTTATTAGCAGCCAACGCAGAACAAGAACCCAGGACTTGTGACTGTTCCAAATTTTTCATATAAATAAAATTATACAAAAACTAAACAAAACAAAAAATATGGCCATAAATTTTAACTCTCCTTCCAGTAAGAGAAAATTCTCCTTCCTTTCCCTGTCCAGGAACCTTGGAGGACCTTTGTGTGAATCGAAGTTTGGCACTTGCCATCAGCCTCTACATGGAATAAAACATGAGCCGCTGCAGATACAAACCCGCAACACCCCCTGAGTGGAGCTCAAGGTGGAGACCAGGAGTGAGGCACTCTGTGCTCTGGGAAAACTGGAAGAACAGGTCTTCATAGAGTCAGATATTTTCAGGAGAAGATTTTATGTGCCCAATTCCTGCATCTCCTCATATCTAGAAAAACACTAAAATCCTTCAAGGTGATGTCTGCTACTTGAGACTAGCCGTGATCTTCAGGAGATCAGCAACAAACTTTTGTAAAACGTGTGTATGCTGCGTGCACCTCCCCTCACCTTGATCATATCCTGATATTCCCCCTTTTCCTCTCTGGGTGGTTTTTCAGAGCTGTCTGAAATACTAAGGCCCAGTCTGTAGTTAAGAATAAAAATATGCCACAGTAATCTGGGAATGCAGTCACCTCCAAGGAGAGTCCTGCAAGCTGTGACAACTCAGAATACTGGCCCTGATAGTTAGTGGAGGTGAATTTCAAAGGAATGATTTCCCATGAGCCCAGACCTCTTTTGTTCCTGCTCTCTGCCATTTGTTGCAAAAACTCCCATATATCCTAGCTCCTCCCTCACCACCTCGGAGCGGTTGGCTTCTCAGGGCTACCTGAGGTGCCGTCGTCCGGGCTTAAGTCCTAATTTTGCCCCAAATAAAACTTAACTCTCAACGTCCAGGTTGTGTATTTTCTTAGTCGACATTCACAACTATATCACCAAACAGAAAATGGCAGAAGTGACCCCTCATGACTTCCAAACCTAAGCAAGAAGAAGTGTGTAGATTCTGCCAGTTTTTCCTGGGATGTGTGCTTTCAAGCCCTTGAGCTGCCGTTTGAGGAGTATTAACTACCCTGAAGCTGCCACGCTTAAAGGATCCCGGGGAAGGCTTCCCCTGAAACGGAAAGAGACGCCAGAGTTGCTGGGGCACTCCCACCTCCGCTGGCACATCATCCTCCCACCTGCACTTCTCCATGTCTTCCAGGTGAGGCCTCACACGTGCTGAGCCAGGAATCTACAAACTCCAACTTGCTGGCCAAATCCAGCCCACTCCAGTTTCCAGTATTCTGTGATAATCTACGTGGGGAAAGAATCTGAGAGAGAAGGGATATGTGTATATGGATGACTGGGTCACTTTGGTGTACAGCAGAAATGATCACAGCCTTGTAAGTTAACTATCCCTCAATAAAACTTAAAAAAAAATTTTTTTTAATTTTCCTGGAATGCAGCCATCTTCTCTTTCATGTATTGTCTGTAGCAGTTTTTATGCTATAATGCCTAACTTGAGTTGCTGTGACAGTGACCACTGGGTTTGCAAAACTGAGAATATTTGCCATTTGGCCCTTTACAGAAATGTTGGCCAATCCCTGTTGCCAAGTGTAGACAAACTTTCCTGACTGTGCTCTAACCAAATTCCAACCTACAAAGTCGTTGAGCATAATAAATGCTTGTTTTATATCAGTAAGTTTTGGATAAATTGTTACGCTGCCTTAAGTAAGTGGTACACTGTTAGGGTAATATCAGTAAGACTATTGGAGTCTTTTTGTTTTTAAATTTATATATAAATTATCTAAAATTACTGATCTTGAAAAAAAGAAGTCCCTTCAGCTGGCACCTTGTTTCTTGGCTCCCTTCACTGAAACTCCTCTGAGGAATCCATCTGCCATCCTGCTCAGCTCATTCCATCCAGGTTACTGGTTTTTATCCTTACCACTTTTTCCATCATAAAGAATAGCTTGCCAAAATCAATGTATCAGTTTGCTCAACCTCTCAAGAGTTTTTGTTTCTGCTCCCGTGTTTTTTAAATCTTGGCTGACTACTCTTTCTGTTCTTCTCTAAGTTTCAAGATCCTGTCACATCCATCTAGTGTTTTACCTGTCATGGTATGTTTTACCCTCTCCCTTTGACTCTTCCTCTTCCAGAAAGCTTGCAGTCATTTCAGTCCCCCATGGCTTGCTCCTGGATCCTCGTTTCCTCCTTACCCACTTTTATTAGCTATGCTTTCTCTGGACGACTTCACCCAGCTTTGTCGCTCCAGACTTGAATATCCAAGTATCTACTGAAATTTCCACGGGGTATCTAAGAAATATGAAACTTAATATGGCCCAAGTATAATTGCTGAGTTTTGCTATAAAACCAGCCCCATTCAGTCTTCCTTCCACTTCATACGAAATGACATTCACCATCTACCCAACTGTTCAAGCCAAAAATTTCATCATCCTTGATTTCTCTCTCTCAGCACTTGACACTTAATCTGTCAGTAAGTCCCATGGACACTATTTTAAAAATATATTCCAACGTTTACCATATCATCTGCAAGCCACCATCACTTCCCACCTTCAGCTAGTATTAAATTTGTGTTATTTCCTTATGTAAACAATATTTCTCTTCATCACTACAATATAAGCTCCTCAAGAATCTGGAAGAATGCTTGGAACACAAAATACCCTTAATAACTATCTTTTGACAAGCTGACTAAATTAAAAGGAATGCAGCTAAAAAAATTTCCTGAACAGGTAAAAATAAATGAATGAAGGAGAATATTCAGAAATGCTATTAATTCTGCAGGTGACAAAGGAGGAGATTTTGCAGCACTGGTTAGGACAGCCCACTTCTTGAATTAAATGGTGATTATTATGATAGTTCACTTTAAAATTATTATTCAAGTTTACAAACATATCTATAGCCTTCTCTAGGTATAATGTTTTATAAAATGAAAGGATGTGTTGCAAGCATAGGAAAATGAAAGCCATGGGCCAATGTAATCTACAGCCTGCTTTTGTACAGCCTTTCAGCTGAGAATGGTTTTTACATTTTTAAGAGGTTATTAAAAAGAAGAAAAGGTGATAGAGACAACATGTTGTCTACAAAGCATAAAATATTTACTATCTGGTCTTTTACAGAAAACTTTGCCACCTATATGAGGATAAAGGAATTAAGTAAATAGATGTCTTACTGTATTAGAAAAAAATTTATTTCAAAAATCTCAATATTTTAAGATGGGAATCTGACAAAGAAGGTGATGAATAAGCAAGTGGCCTGAAGCCCTACAGACCTGGTAAAGACAATTCATAAAAAACCTATAAATAATACAAGTGCTTCTAATTGACACAACCAAGGTCAATAAAATTTAATGCCAAAGGATATTAAGGAGGGACATAATTGTTGAATATTAAAGATTTGAAAGAAACATTTATGATTCAGTGTTCATTTAATATAAAATTTATGGCATACATTTTAGAATAATTTTCCATTTCCTAAGGGGTTTACAGATTTTTAACTTTTTCTTTAGCTTGTAGATACAATTTCATATTGCAAGCTTAAATTCCTACTCCAGCTCTCCAAATTGAAGACCAATTAAAACACTAAGCATTAAAAATATTAAACTGCGAGTTCCCATCATGGCTCAGTGGTTAACGAATCCGACTAAGAACCATGAGGTTGCAGGTTTGATCCCTGGCCTCGCTCAGTGGGTTAAGGATCCGGCATTGCCGTGAGCTGTGCTGTAGGTTGCAGACATGGCTCGGATCCCGCGTTGCTGTGGTTGTGGCATAGGCTGGCGGCTACAGCTCCTGTTAGACCGTAGCCTGGGGACCTCCATATGCTGCGGGAGCGGCCCTAGATAAGGCAAAAAGACCAAAAAAAAAAACAAAAATTAAATTGATTATATGAAAGAAAAACTCTTAGGTAAAATATTAACGGAAAGTAGATTAAAATGTTTGGGGCTGTATTAAATATTTACTAGCTATAGCCTTCAATAAATTAACAGGACTGCCAAAGTTTGCATTGCTGCTGCTATTAAAAGTAAACACAAAAATAGCCATTGCATTGGATGCGAATAAATTAACCTTTAAGTGAACATTATTCCTTTTAATGAGTTTTATCTTGCCATCTTGCATATTTACATTAAATATTAACTTCTGGATAATTCAATGTGCACAGTATGCTGGCTTAAGAATTTGGATAAGTTGAGGACCGGAGTTATATTTTTAAGATGCTTTTGGCTGTTACTTTAAGACTGGGGCATTTTTTTTTTTTTCAAGTTAAAGGAACAAATGTAAACAAACATATTTATGCACTTTTTTGTACCAGTAAGCTACCCTATTTTTTGCATCCATTCATTTTATGGCAACAGCAGGCTATTTTTTTTTTTTTTTGCGGAAGGGTGAAGTCCCCCTGACCACCACAAATTGTATGCAACAGCATGGGGGAACTGTCCATCAAGGCTCCATGCTCTCCCCTGACAACAGATGAGTCCATGACCTGAACCAGACAAGGGGGAGGGACCCCAATCTCTTGAGAAGAATGACTCACAGATGGAGAAGCAGTTGGCACCCAGGAGAGAATCAGCCTGATGATCAGGATGTCTAAGTTCTGTTTTCTTGTTCCCTCCTGGCCTATTTCATCTACCTTCTTTAATTCAGTGAGCTACCCCATACCCTGCAGATCAGTTTCACCTCTTGCCCCTCCCAAAGCACATATCTGGTCTTGTCTTAAATGAAGCCAGAGTCACTTTCTTTTGTTTGCTATGCCCCATCTGAACAGATTCATCTAGGTTCACAAGACATGGAACTAAAGACTGAGAAGTATAATATTATGAGCTGCATTTAAAAGATAAAAGCTATTAAATATTGGCACAGATGATTTGATTTTGTTGTATTCTGTATGTGTGTGTTTATATCCATACACATATATTTGCCAAGTTTTTCTTATCGAAGCTGCGAATACTTTTACACCATGAATAGTCTGTGTTTGTAGCAAGAAATGTTATCCAAATGGTTTCATGTGTATTGATGTTAACCCACTATTCTAACATGATCTACTTGGCTGGACACAGTCCTCTCCAGTCCTCTGATATTTATTTGAATTGTGTGAATTCTCATAGCTAATGCTGATTCAGGCAAACACCACTGAAATAAGAGTAAACACTAAGCAAACACACCTACTTTATCATAACAAATGCAAAATGTGGTTTGTTAATAGCACCTTCTTGTAAGATGGAGTATATGCAAATAAATTTTTTTCTCCCATTTTCCACTGAGATTTTTCTTTCTAAATTATAAGGTTGAGTTGTAGAGGGTACTAAAAGGTTTGGGAAAAGGATCATCTTCAAGGAAAAAAAAATCAGAGACTATTTAGAATGCTTATTTACTACTAATATCATCTAAATCAGTCCTCGCAACAACCCAAACTGCAGGCATTATCTCTGTTACATGGTAACAAAAAAAAAAAACTCAGGCTAAAAGAGGAAAAATTGACTTGCCTGAAGTTACCCCTTATTCACGAAGGAACAGCTGAAATTTGAACCAAGGTATATCTGTCAGCAAAGTCCATGTTTTTACCCACTACACTATTTAATTTCTATAACAGGGTATATACTCTGTTCGTCAGTCCATGAAAAAATATCTACAGAGTGTAAGAAAAATTGGAATACAATTTGTCACACAAAATAGCTTTTTAAAACCAATGCAGATAAGAGACTTGGGTAGGTTGTATTTGAAGAAAATAAAATGGTGAGCTATATATATTGATATATATATATACATATATCAATCACAAATTACCGTCTCTGTTTTCTTACCCTGATCAGAACCCTAGAACTCTTAAGTTCAATGTATAATACTCATAGCTACTAAGGAGACAAGTTCAGAGGTCAGTTTAACAGTAAAATTTGAAAAACACAAAAACTTCAAGCAAAAAGTGAAAGAATGGCGTTCCTTTTGTGGTGCAAAGGAAATGAATCCAACTAGTATCCATCAGGATACCGGTTCGATCCCTGGCCTTGCTCAGTGGGTTGGGGATCCGGCGTTGCCTTGAGCTGTAGGGTAGGTCACAGATGCAGCTCGGATCCCACATCTCTACGGCTGTGGTGTAGGCTGGCAGCTATAGCTCTGATCTGACCCCTAGCCTGGGAGCTTCCATATGCCACAAGTGCAGTCCTAAAAAGAGAGAAAAAAAAAGAAAGAAAAGTGCCGTAATTTACCTAGTGCTATCATAAACCCTGATGTGAAAAATGGGCATTAAAAACAGAAATTTCCAGAAACCAGCTTGCACTGAGGGACTTGGTGGAGAATGCAGAGGGTGGGTGTAGGGGGTGGTGTTCTAAAGCAAAAATATAAATTTATGCTACATAAGAAAGGCATTTCCTTTAAAAATTAGGTTGAAAGAAATCCCAAACCCAGCATCTGTCAGGTTGCCTTGTATAGGTATGGTTTTCTGAATGGGCTCCCTGACCCAGCAGGATCAGCATCACCTGGGAACCTGTTAGAAATGAGAATTCTCTGTCAGCATTAGACTTACTGGATTAGAAACTCTAGGAAAGAAGCCCAGCAACCTTCGTTTTAATAAGCTCTCCAGGTGATTCAGATGCATGCTCAAGTTTGTAAACCACTGTGCTAGAGGTACAAACTAGTTCTACATCCTGGATTTCAAGAAGCACATAGATCCCTGCTGTCAAATGAGACTCAATGGAGCTATTCGTGAAGGAAGAAGAAACACTAAAGAGCGAAGCTTTGACTTTAGTATCTCCCTGTGGTTTCAACAAGGGATCTTAACAACTGTCAGTCTAACATATGTAGCAAATATGAATCCTTCTCTATAACTGGGTGTTTAAGAAATATTGTCTTTTTTTGTTTGTTCCACATCCACCAAATTGGCAGGGAATCCTGTCAAAGGCAATATCAGGACCTCCTCTCCTCACTGTTTTAAGAGGGTCTTTGATTGAATCATGGGTAGAAGTTAATTCTAGAAAACCTGGAGGTATATGAAAGTAACCTTAGATCTTCAGTCCACACTGGTTACCACTGAGAAATCCACTGTATAAGCTAGGAGGTCCATTTAGGTCTGGCGATTTTGCCATTTGGGGGCGGACTTGGGGAACCACACCATTGCTCAGACTAGGAAGCTGTGTTCTAGTCTAGTTTCTCCAGGAATACCATGCAGACATTCCACTGGAGGTCTTGTCAATTCCCCTAGGAGATTTCAGGAGGCTGAGAACAAGTTCCCACAGCTTTTGGAACCCCAGCGTCCATTCGATTCCCATTCTGAAGGAACTTATTTTCTCAAAAACACCCGCTACCAAGACACCTAGACGATTGCATCAGTGACTCCACACTTTCCCAGGAGACTGGAAGAGAGGCTGTTTTCAGACACAGCCCCTGCTTTCCCATATCCCGAAGTCTCAGCACTTACTGATTCAGTGAAAAAATCTGATGAAAGAATAAGGATGACAACTCCCTAACCAGTTGTTTCTGGACGCTACTCAGGTCATACACCAGCCTGCCTAGAGTTCATACCTCTGTAATCTCTCTCTGTGCAGATCACCCAGTCATAGGACTAGGCTATTTATCCTCTCTAGAGTATCAAAACACTACTGATGGGTGATCTTAATAATAAAAATAATCTTTATGCTTGAGCTGTAGTTATTGAGCCTCTGCTGTGTGGCTGACAGTGCACTAGGAGGTGCCTCTACTGGCTCTTGTTTACTTTCTCAAGATAGTCATTTGAGGCGTTTGTAGTTTAAGTTACCCCAGATCACAAGACCTTAAGGCGGAGGGAAAGGGATCAGGATTCGGCTCCAGCTCTGTCTCTTCTGTCCAGCACCCAACAGAGATTTGGTTCCTCCCCTGCACCACACTGCCTCTGAGGGCAACCAAACAACTGTCCAAAGTCTATCAATCCAGCCAGAGCATATTCTATGTGCCCTTGGAAGTAATCAAAATGATGGACTAGCAATGTTCTGATTCAGCCTCTTCTTGGTGATGTCTGCTTTCTGGTCCTGCCCAGTATCAACAGTCAGAATCACATACTGGGGAAATAAAGAGTATTATCTCCTGGAGCAAACCTAGAAGCTCCATGTATTCTTCCGAAGTGTGAAGACTGAGCACCATATTGCATTCAGACAATACATCCTAATTAACTGGCTGACCAAAGGGTCCAGACCAAAGAGACTGTGAATTTTGAAATAACTATTGCAGAGGAAAAAGGAAAAACAAGGCTAATAAATTCATATTAATAGTAATCTTTACTTAGCCTTTCTGAGTATCAGGCTCTGTGCTAAGCATCCCAAACAGTATCATAGTTAATGCTCTCAAAAACTCTATGAAGGTGTTTTCTGTTCCCCCAGCTACATCATTTGTGAAACAGGGATTATACGATCATCTCCATTATAGCATTATTGTGAGGACTAATGGAATTAATGTGTCAAATGCTCAAGAGTGGACCTGATACATAACAGACACTCAGTAAGTGTTAGTTATTATTTCACCCTTTTACAAATGAGTAAACTATGGCTTAGCCATGCTGAACAAAGTTGCCCAAAATGGCCTGGTAAGTGTGAGAGTGGGTCTGAGCTTCTCTGATTCTGGGAGCCTCCCTGATTCACCAGCTCACTCCAGATTTCCTGTGCTTTCTTTCAAAAGCCAGGAAACGAGGCTCCTGGACCCCTCCCATCCCACCTCACCCTCAAAATGCACTTGGTCCTTATAGAATTGAATACCTTTGCCTCCCGAAAATTTTAGAAAGACTATTTACCCAAGACTGTGTGAAGTTTATTATCAAGACTGTTAACAGGAATCAAGATAAACTTTTCTGTGAAAGCCATTGACACTTTCATTAAGCACTGACCTGCCCACTGAAAAGTCCTTTGATGGATGTCTCCTCTGTGGTTCCCTCAGAAGCCATCCAACTGCCTGCTACAGTAATGTAATCAGGTAACCTTTGTCTGTGACAAGCCCTGGGCTGGTGAATGTTAAAACACAAACAAAAGGAAATGACTTTTTGATTGACATGGCTGTTTTGCAGATTGGCCTCACTGATAAAATCAGTCAAAACAAATCCGTTTACGCACCAACACATACTTAGAAAGATTGTGTTTGGAAATTTCACGGCAGATGTGATCTCTTCTGCTTTTGCTTTTAAAGTCCTTGGTGTCATCTATCTTATGATAAGGGAGAATGTTTAGAAAGAGAGTTGACTATACTTCTCAATTTTTAATTATATAAGATCACACTGGGAACTTGTTAAAAAGCAGCTTGGTGAGCCTTGGGAGCAGAAATTCTGATTCAATAGGTTTAGAATCAAGCCAAAGATTATACATATGTACATAAAATTTTAAAAATTTATATTTTTTAAAAAATAGTACTGGAGGTATTTCCGGGCCTTTGACAAATCAGAATATGAAAAACAAAAAGTGGCTGACAATGTTTTTACATAAATAAAAATTAATATTTAGGATATAAATTTCACATAAGCTTTTTAAAAGTAAATGACTTGATATACTTAGGTAGAATGTATATTCCGAGAGGCAAATTTCCCAGTGTCTGGTACATGGTGAGTGCTACCTATGACCAAACAAAGGAAGAACAGATAATAGCAGGTAATCTTAGGGTCGTGCCTCATTTTGGAGTCCTTGGTTTGCTTTGCATTCAATAAATAATCATTAATAGAGAGATTCCTTGTTTGCACAAATGGTATAAACAAAGGTATCATGAACAAACTACTTTTTTGGGAATGCGGTCCCCAAATTACCAACTCCCCTCTTGGGAGCCCCTTTACAGATGAACCTCCTGGGTGGAAGATGGTGTACTTCCACCCCTTGCAGATGGCTTCCCTGCCACCATCATTTAGTCCCACTTCACTCCCACCCTACAACTACCCTCAGACGACACCAGACGGCCCCAGCAATGGAAGAGCAACTAAGCCCCTGACCCAAACTCTCTCCATACATTTGCAGAGATTCTCTGGCAGTCGGCAGTCCACCACTCATCTCATCTTCCAAGCTTTACTCTAAGCCTTTACTTCATCAGAACCCCTGGGTGGCCCTGGCTGACCACTTCATGCACCAACTCCTCCTATATCTCGTAGAGTCACTTAGGTTAGCAGTCTAGGACAGCCCTCCTATTAAACGCTGCTTTTACACAGCTTCACTGAATTGAGAAAACATAGGCAACTGAACACTCTTTCCAGGCCTGGTTCCCTAAGCAGGAGCCATTCACAGGACACACACCTCATTCTCTGGGCCCATCCCTTCCCAGCTTTATGACAGCATCACAATGAAAGAAGCAGTGAAGGAATTAACTCCTGAGAAGCAAATCTGAGTGCAAGTCTGTGATGAAACACTCTGGTCTTCTCTTCTTCCTCTTTTTAACTTATACCTAAATGATTTTGCAATGATTTTGAGGGTAAAAGCTGAGAGGAGAGGGAAGCATCTAGGTACGCACAGTTTTCACTACCCTCCCCTAATCTGTGGCAACACCTGAGATAAATAATAGTGTCCTCTTTTTATATATGGGTAAAGTAAATCTCAGAACCTTTAGACAACTTTCCCAAAATGACAGTGTTTGTGAGAAGCTGAGGTGAGTTTGAATCCCAGACTAATATGACAACATACACTCTCCATTCTCAAACACTTCCTCCCCAGTGGCAGCAAAGAATAAGCAGACACCTGTGGGATGTTGATATAGGCATCAAAGAGGCTCCCTTTCATAAGTCTTGCATTTTCACAATATGGATGTGTGAGACTGAAGGTAAAATAAAATGATTATTTCCCCAAAACTTCAAGTCAGATGACACTCCAGGATGATGAACTACACTTTTAATACCTCCAGCAGATTAGGGGTGAATGTCACTCAAGGGGGAAGCCTGCCTGCAGTGCTGTTGATTTACACTTAATATCCCAATCTAAAATTGATCTCAAGTTGGAAAAGAAACTTGAGATCAATTTTAGGACCAATAAGTATCCAGAAGAATAACTCCACTTCAGGATGTTAGCAAAAAATCTGCACTTAGACATACTCAGCATCTAATTCCACAAGTCAATTCATCCATTTACCTTTGGATGTTCCTTGTCTACTATTATACTCAGATATTATCTGTTAAGTTACTGCTTGATTCAAAGCTCAATGCAATAAATTCTTCTTAAAGGTTAGTATTAAGAAAAGGTTGATTTTATAAGATATGAATAGTATATACTGCAATGCTTCCACCTACCCATGAGCTCTAGACTTCCTGAAGTCAAAGGCAGAAAGTAAAAGAGGAAAAGAAACAACATATGAAATGTCCAGTAAGATATTATATCACAACAGAGGAAGCATACACTTCCTTTTGCTGGTGATTTATCAGGTATCAATTTCTACCTATAGTAGAACCTTACTTTTAAGTGAAAAGCACATTTTTTCTTTTTTGCAGTGAACATGGGGATGCAGGGTTTTTTTTCTTCAGTTAGTGTTTTCATTTCTTTTCAGAAATTTCCCAAAGTGGAATTGCTGGATCATAATTTTTTTTTTTTGAGGAACCTCCATACTCTTTTCCTTAATGGCTTTATCAATTTACATTGCCACCAATAGTATGACAGGGTTTTCTTTTCCTTATATTCTTACCAACACTTGTAACTTCTTGTCTTATTGATAACAGGCATTCTAACAGGTATGAGGTGACATCTCATTGAGATGCATTTCCCTGATGGTTAGTGATTTGCATTTCCCTGATGGTTAGTGAGGTTGGGCACCTTTTCATGTACGTACTGGCCATATGCATATTTTCTTTGGAAAAAATACTCAGCTCCTCTGCCCATTTTCAATAGGATTATATTGTTTTGGTTTTTGGTATTGAATTATATGAATTGAAGGGCATATATTTTTATAAAACATGTTTTAAAAGTAATTGGTCTTTTATACAACACTCATGCTTGGGCTCCATTTTCCTAAACTCCAGCCTAAACACTGTCTCTTGGAAAAAATCCTTATATACATAGGGCTCATCTTGTGAGGTGAACCATGAATTGCAGCGCTGCTTTGGCTCCAGCCCTATCACTGCAAACAGTTATTTTATAAGATTTCTACATATTTTATAGTTATTTAAAGTGGGAGGGTATATCCGATACTAAGCACTCTTTATGGCCAAAACCATGAATTTGCTTATATGGTCTTACAGCAATATAGAGAAAACCTTGAGTTATTTTAAAATTACCATTTATTGCTAGACTTTTAACAGAGAAAACCTCAGGAATAACTATAAGCATATTATGGATTTTTTTTCCTGAGGATTTATCAATTCAATTAAAATCTTATTTGAGAACAGTCAACTGACTGCGGTCATCCCAGTGAGTAATTATAAAATAAGACTAACAGACCAAAGCAAGCCTGGGTGATCATTATTCCTGAAAGCTTCCATGTAATTGAGTTTTTAAAAAATCAATTTATTGACTTTATTCCTACATAAACAATGTTGACCTTGGCAAGTTTATTTGACCAAAAGTTAACTTAGATTTAACAGATCACTTTTAGGATATATTATCATAATTTCTATCAATAATGTCCCAGGTGCCACCTGGAAATTAAGATCTTCCATAAAACATTTCTGATTAGAAGTTCCCATCATGGCTCAGTGGTTAACGAATCCGACTAAGAACCATGAGGTTGTGGGTTCGATCCCTGGCCTCGCTCAGTAGGGTTAAGGATCCAGCGTTGCCGTGAGCTGTAGTGTAGGTTGTAGACATGGCTCAGATCCTGCATTGCTGTGGCCATAGTGTAGCCCGGTAGTGTAGTCCAATTAGGCCCCTAGCCAGGGAACCTCCGTATGCCACAAGTGCAGCCCTAGAAAAGGCAAAAAGAAAAAAAAAAATTCTGATTACTACCCTCCCCCAACTCAACTAGACTAAATTTCTAGGAGAGAATTCTCCTACTGCCTACTTCTTATACTTACCTATCCACTCAGAAACAGAGGAAATACCCCTTTACCTTGGTAATTTATAGAGAAACCCCCCCTTCTATAGCTATGTATTCCTCAAACAATCTTAGGCATCTTGAAATAAAAGCACAAATGCAAGATAATCATTTATATATGAACTACAGAGTAATCATGGTTTAGAAAAGTCACTGGTAGAACATATTTTCAAGGAAATGCAAACATTTCAGTAAATGACTCTGGCTTGTACTCTAGAGTCACTTAAGTGAGAAAATTGCTCAGAAATATGATAACAAGAAGCACCTCCATCGTGGACTGACTTGGGCTTAGATATTTCAAGAGCCATGAGCTTCAGTTCCTATATATTCTTTAACCTTAAATCCTCCCCAGTTGTGTGTGCTTGTGATTTGAAAGAATCTAACACTTTCCTGTTCTTTTCAGGGTGCCTTTTCTGTGTGTCCACAGGAGGTCATATGGAGTGGGGCAGAAGATTAGAGCTATTACAATGTATTTCCCTTATGAAGCCCTAGCCTCAGAGTACCTCACCTGGGGTTGGAAGCAAATATTCTGATCACATGTTACACAAGCATGTCCAGTGCATAACCAATGCCTGTGATCACAGTTTTATAATCTCATTGATAAGCAACATTGGAAGTCAATGTTCTGTTTCACCCGAATCCCAAATTGTCATGTTAGGTGTCACATCTAAATAGATTGGGGCTACTTAAAATTTATATTCAAAACAACAGTCCTTTATCATTTTTGGCAATATTTCTCCTGGCACTTCGCACAAAGCATATATCCATTTCAAAGGCAGCCCGAGCCAGGGCTGAGTGAGTTGAGAGTTGAGTTGCTGGAAAAGAGGAAATTCTGGAGACATTCCCCACTAGCAGAAGTGATTCCTTTTCCTGTGTTGTCCAGCAAGAGTTCTGGTTCTCACTATTTGCTACAGCAAATAGTGATTTATAAAGAAATAATCAATTAGAACTAAAAACTGGATATATGTGTGTGTGTTCATTATATTAAAATTCAATGAGATACAAACTTATGTACTTTTATGTTTATTCCAATAAAAATTTAAACTTTTTTTAAAGCTGGAATTCAGGCTGCATCTTAATTACATCAATCAATAATGCGATTTCTATTCAGAAGCCACTGAAAGATTAACTGTATCACAAAATCATATTATATAAAGAACTCAGGACACTCATATTTGTATAGATATGAGAGGGCCACAGATAATGCAATAGAGCAGTGAAATTACTTGCTTGCAACTAGTAATTATGTTTCATATGCAAAATTATGCTGAGAAACTCAGGACCTCTCTATTGAAAATATGAGCATTAAAAAAGTTGCAAAGATTTCCACAAAAAGTCCTCTTCGTACACCATACTGTAAAGTCACTATCATACTTTAGCTTAACTAAAATGATGGTGTTTTGGTGCTGACTCAAACGAGAAAAAAAATAAATAAAGGTTTAACACACTTGGGCAGGGTCCTTAACAAATTAAAGAGCCATTCTGTTGGAGAGCTTTTCTGTTTTAAAGGAGGCTCGGAGATGGGTAAGAGACCCTTAAGTCAGGTTTCAGGTACCGCTTTTGGCCTCCACAAGGGCTTTCTACCAATAGTAAAAACTCCTGTTATTTTCAGCAGGGCTCATAGATGGTGGGCAATTATGATCACATACTCCTGGGCCAATCTGGGAGGTCAATACGATTAGGAAGTTACTATAAGTATGATTAACTAAAATGACAGACCTAGGACGTAGTCAATGTGGGTCAAACGTATCCATTTCTCAGGCCCCTTTGGCCAGCGGAGTCCAGACCAGTTTGGGGACTGAGGTTATCTCTGTGGCCATGGGGAGAGGCCACGGATGAAGAAGTCCAGTTCTTCATCCTCTCTGTACCTAAGTGTAGAGCAGTAGCTGCTTTGGATTGCTGAGCGAATGGCAGCAGACTGCCTGAGGTTAATTAGGCAATAAAATATGACCAAGCATGCATCAGCAGTGATTAATCACTTCTCAAACTTGGGTTGGGAAATAAGAGGTGACACTGATGGGCTTGATGTTCTGAAAGTGAGTTAATATCCTCTGAGACCTAAGGTCTGAAATGCTCTTGGCTGGTGAAATGTCCACAGAGAGGCCCTTTGGTGGCAATTTCACTTCATAAACATGCTTGCAGGAAGCATAACATGTGTGCAAGGGCTTCTTGTAAATAGAATGAGTTTGCAAATGATGTTACTATGCAACAACTTTTATTACACTTTCCATGAACAGGAAGGAAGGACAGGCATCTAGTATTACACCCAGTAATATGGATTAGGGTGAGAGAAATTAAGTGACTAAGCATCACAAGTCACAAAAATAAGGAAACTAATTGAAGAGATGATGAATTCACATAGAACAGAGGTTCATATGGGTGGCAAGAAGGTCCTTCAATGTAGAGGACTTTCAGTGCAGAACCAAACAATTGAAAGTTTATTTTTGAAGTACCAGAAATCTCTGAATGCAATTTGATAAAGAGAGTTACACTGTGTTTAATGGTATTAGCCTTGTTGCAAAGAATAAGATTGGGAGAGGTAAATTATTACCCATACAATAAATACTGTCAGGTAAATACTCTTTGAACAGTTTCTGTGTTCCAAACCTTCCACTATGGCTTTACCCTTCATTTAAGCTAAGAGAAGTGATATTAACTCCATCATATGATTAAAAAAAAATCTTTGGCAAAAGGCTCTACAAGGTCACTTATAATTAAGTAGCAAAATCTGGGTTTAAATCCACATCTAGAGCTCTCCAGTGGCCACACTCTAATCACCACAGTGTACTCTTACAAAGAGGAAGTAAAGTTGGCCTTGAGTAGCAACCACTTTAAATCAGGACATCATCATCTGCCTGGACTACCAAGGAAATTTCTATTACTATTTCTACTTTTTTACCTCTGATATTAAGTATCTCTTCCTGCACAGTAAGTCATTCCAACTTTTAGCTGCTTAAAATGACAAAATTATGTAGACACTTTCTGAGAGTCAGGAGTCTGGTAGTCACAAAGCTGGCTTGTTCTGGCTTTGACATGGGCTAGAATCATCTGAAAGCTTGAGTGGGACTCAAGGATTTGCTCCCAACTTTGGCTCTCTCACATGGTTGTTCGCAGGAGTTCCCAGTTTCTTGCCAGAAGGTCTTAGTTTCTTACAACATGACAGCTTGCTTTCACCAGAGAAAATAATTAAAGTGTGTGGTGGGCGCCATACTGTTTTTCTTGGCTTAGCCTTAGAAGTTATGCACTGTCACTTCCATCATGTCCTATTCATTAGGAGTGAGTTGCTAAGCCCATCCACACTTAAGGGAAGGAACATTAAGCTCCATTTCCTGAAGCAAGGAGAAGCAAAGAATCTGCAGACGTTCTTTAAAACAACAACATTCCCCTCTTTGATAGACTCTATATACTGCAGTCACAATCTTTTCCAAACAAACCTGTTTACATACTATTCTTATTAGCCTTTCAGTGGTACTCACTGATTTGAAGACAAACACCAGTGTCTTTGGTCTTACTTGATGTGGCCGGTGCCCTCGCCCCTCCAGTGTCGTCTCCTAATTTTTCCCAGCTCTATGTCTTCTGGCTGCACTCTCTTGCTTTCAGTTCCCCTAACCTGCCAGATTGCTTTTGGTTCACAGCCTTTGCACACGCTGTTCCTGGAACCCAAAATGACCATTGTCTTGCTTTCACTTACTCATCACTCAATTCTTAGTCCAAAAGATACTTCCTTGGGAGAGACTCTCTGACTCATAAGCCTTTATCAGCTACCCATGTATAGTTCTTCTTACAGCCTGCACTTTTCATCTGTGAGGCTGATCATCATTTATGACTACTTATTCAACTGACTATTTTGTTATGGCTGCATAAGAGTCTGTTTTGGTCACTGTTGACTCCTAGTGCATGCTACAGGGCTTGGGTGGTGTTAGGGCACAGAAAACATCTATACTGAATAGGTTACTAGGAAAGGATGATGATAAAACAGACTTCTGCTTTGAGACTCAAGTTAGAAGACCAAATACATTTTTATCTCTAAGTTTAAATAAAGACCAAAAGAAAAACGTACCATGGATGGGCATAAAATGAGATATACCAATGATGGGGATACCAACAGAGGAAGCACAATTACAGGAAGACAAGGAAAGCGTACATGTAATCAGGACTCTGCTGCCAGGTCTCAGATCTGGCTGGGTCATTAATGAGATACAGCCCTAACCTTAACAGCACTTAACTGGAACAGCCTTGGTTCTGAAATTTTCAAATATATCTGTGCTGCAAGATAACTCTGCAGGTAGGAGACTCATTGCTCTTAGAATTTTTATTCTGATGTTTTGCCCCATCATCTGCTTGCAAATCCATCACCCACAAGCTGATCTTAAAAGATACACTTTTGGAGATCTCTGAGCTGTAACCTATGGGCAAGAACAGCATCTAAAAGGGATCACTTCCCCAGTCACATCCTCTTTGTTAACACAAGGTGAGATTCCTGGATCAGAACCATTCTATGTTTGGGGGTGCCTTTTACAATAGGAAGAGACATTAGTAAGGGCTGGAAATGGTTGGAAATGGCCACTGTATTGTCAAACCCTTTGCACTCACTGGGACTAAGCTGTCTACCTTTCAGAGCATCCATTCACAGAGCATTGTAAGTGAGAAACAAAAATAGCTCCTTGGGAAATGAGTTCAGTCCCAGCAGCACAGCTCTGAGCCTGTAGGGAGGACAAACAAAGCCGCTGCTAAGAATAAAAGCAAGTTCAATGTTTCTCTCATTATGGTTTATCTTGCTCGAGCCTCTTAAAACCTCTTCTATTGTGTCCAGGCCTGAAAGCATCTAGTGATCTGACTGAGCTTCTCTAATTGGGTGCTTGCAGTTCATCTTATTTTTCATTAAAAAAATAAGCTCATCAGCACTGTAGCCTCAGGGGTCCCCATGGAACATGTTTATAGAGAAGTTTTTGTGTTTATTAGCATCACACAAAGCCCATTACACAAAAGCCTCAGAAACTCTCCCAGCCTCAGCAAGCTTCCAAATGTGAACACTTGCTGTGATAAGCACTAAGTCACTGCTAGTGACAGGCCCACAGAGCCCCAAGAAGGCTGTCCTTTCACACAGCCCAGGTTATTTGAGTCAGGAGACCCTGAAGGGGACATCCCTCCAAAAGTCACAGACAGTCATTTGGGGTTGAGGCTGCAAGCAAGACATTTCCTTCAAAGTAAAAATTATGAAGCCCCTACTAACCTACCATGTGCATGGCATGCTGGGTGATGTAAACATGCTGTCACGTGTATGTTCTCTTAATATTCACAATAATTTGTGAGGTAGATGAGGGCTCCTTATCTTACAGATGAAGTCACTGAAGTACAGAAAGATTAATGGCTTGCCCCAGGTCCTATAAGTAAGAGGAGTCAAAATTTTAAAACAAGCAAAACAAGGTCTATCAACTCTCAGAGCCTCTCTTCCTCCCACCAGAAGGCAGAGCCTCTTCATATAAATTCTGATTTGCACAACAGCCCCTTTGAGGGTCTCATTGCAAATGAGGGTGGAGGGGTACAAGGAGGGCCAGGGGCCAGCAGGCCAGGTTTTTGGTTCTCTACTTGCATGGCCACCTGCTGGGCTGCTTCTTCGTTGGGATTAGGTTGGCTGCCCTGCTGGAGGAAGACTCTGAGACAAGCTATGCATCAAGCAACCAATATGTCAAGAACTAAGAAGAAATAATATTCCACAAGGTTAAGTGGAGCAGAAAGAACACCAATTAATTTCAATTGCTGCTGGGTGGGGGGGCGGGGTACATTTCAGCAACTGATACCAATGCCAACTATTATGAGACAGAACACAAGAGCAAGTGACTCCGGGTCACACCTGACCAGAGTGATTAATAGAAACGATCAAGTAATTGCCTACTAATAGCAGCCTCCTGAAAGGCACTAGAGTATTTGTAAGGAAGTCTCTATTCCACTCAGTCCAGGCATTTCCCAACACTGGAACGGAAAGAACAGATTTTGTGACTACATTAAATATGCGTAATTACCATTTTTAACCACTGCACTTAAAGTGGGTTGATTTACATATGCTTCTTAGTCTTGTCCTCCCCTTCACACCAAGATACATAATAAATGTCAAAGCCAGGAAAGAACGAAATGCAAGTAAGCAAAGCTTGTGTAACAGAGTCACTGCAGGCTGCTTCCCAAGGCCAGCAGCAGTGCTTTCACTAAGACAGGAGAGAGCATTTTTACCAGTAAGGTGTAAAATGAGACATAAATGGGTGCCTGATTAACCTGATATTTACCACAGGTAGAAACCCATTCCTCAAATATTTCTTGCTAAATTGAGGTTTGATTTTTTTTTTGCACTGTTTCTGCATAAAATAAAAAATTTTTTAGTCAGCCAGTACCATCAATCATATGTCTATAATCAAAATAATTGGTACAGAGTTACATATATCATGAGTTAAAATAAATCTCCCTTTCCATTCAATATGCTAGTTATATGTTAGGAGACTATCTGCAAATATCTAAGCTAAATCTCCTTCTGATACATAAGATCCTGGAAACAGCTAGTACAGAGCAACATCAAGGTAGGATTAGCATAGGCGTTATTTTAAGGAGTCTAAATCCATTTGAGTTTGTTCCAAATGTATGTTTGACTTAGGAAAGACCCAGGAAATTTTGTGATTTTTAAACCAAATAGGCAAAGTATGGCCCAAGGGGCAAATGCAGCCCTCTTTACCTATTTTTATAAATAAAGCTTTTTAGAACACAGTAGCACTCATTTGCTTATGTTTTGTCTCTATCTGCTTTCAAGCTACAAGGGCAGAGTTGAGTTGTATTGACAGAGCTCTGCAATGCTGATTGGATTTATTATCTAGTTTATCATGGAAAAACTTTGTCTAGAGTCCCCATTGTGGCTCAGCAGTAATGAAACCGACTGGTATCCATGAGGATGTGGTTCGACCCCTGGGCTTGCTCAGTGGGTCGGGGATCTGGCATTGCTGTGAGCTGTGGTGTAGGTCGCACATGAGGCTCAGATCTAGCATTGCTGTGGCTGTGGTGCAGACCAGCAACTGCAGCTCCGATTTGATCCCTAGCCGGGGAACTTTCATATGCTGTGAGTGCAGCCTTAAAACAAAACAAAAGTTTGTCTGTTCCTGCTCTAAACTATGCCCAATTCTCCTTCAAATTCTATAACATAAACCCAATCAAATCAGCAATGCTTGTAAGATCCTATTATGGGCAAACTGGTATGCTCACCACTTACTGAGTCATCCCAGGTAGAATCTTCCCTGGACACATCCTCTAACAGAGTAGAAATGACAGGGCTGGCTGCTGGTACTGCCCAGAGTTCCAGGGTCAAAACCAACACCACAATCTTTCAAGCAGCACCTATGGACTCATGGCTCCTTTCGCATAGCTGTCTTCTCAGGGTTTGGGGCATATGAAGCCCAGATCATGCTATGACACAGCTGACATTCTTCCTGGACAAGACAGACTCATAAGAAACAAAGGCCTGTAAGATTTAAATTTTGGAATTCATCTTGACAACAACCCGTTCATATTTCCAAGTGTCTTAGACTTAAAAAAAAAGAACACTAATTTTTTTGGCTTGGCAGGAATTCTTTGTTTACAGTTATATGAAGACATTCCTACTTAAATTATTTCAGTATTGCAGATTATTAATTAAAAATATACAAAATAAACAACGAATTGCATGCAATATCAAAAGAATGCAGAAACATGTTTTAGATTAATCTTTCAGTAAATTCTCCAGTGCTGAGAGGGAAAGATGAGAAAAAATCCAGGCACTTTTGAGGTTACAGAGTGATCACTGGGCATATGTGGGCCTAAAGTACTCTACAGGTCAGTTCTTAGACCCCCAGAATGACTGCTTTTTGAATGATACATTCATTACCAGTAAACTGCTCACAACTAAGCAGGACGTGGCTAAGGCTTCATATAATATTTTGACTTTGCTGTAATATCCTGATCGCACATTCATGAGAGATAAGGGCTCTTGTTCTTTTAGAAGAAAGAAACAGACATTTAAAACTTGGCAAGTTTTCTGGCAGTAAGTGTTCTACAAGGGTTCATGACATTTCCATGAAGCTGTCTATAACATATCACCTATCAACCTCTTTGACACTATCTACACCAAAACATCCCAAAGGCAGTCAGAGGTGAAGGCTCTGGAGTCTAATTAACCTGAAAGTGTCAAGTTTTCAAATATTCTCCATCCTGAAGATCCTAGGAAATCTCATACGTTCATTAATTCAACAAATATTTATCAAGTTTAAGGCAATGTTAAGGATACAAAAATGACTACGAACAGGTCCTTGCCTCCAAGCACCTCAAAATATATTTGTGTCATAACAGAGGGCTAGTTTGAGCTAAAAGTGGGCTGGAAAATTCCTAACAATAAATTGTATGCTGCCTTGGACGAGCTGCAGTTCTTTTTTTTTTTTAACCCGTCTTCCTGTTATACTCAAGTTTTAAAATTTCTTGCAATAAATTTCTTACTGATTTCGAGTAATTCAGCCTATTTAATGCAAGAATTTAATACTATTTTTTAAAAGAAGAGGAGGCTATCAATAGCCTTTGATAACCATGAAAGAGCAAAGCTTTTAATAGTAATGTTGCGCCTATTGTGTTATTTAAAGATAAAAAGCAAAAACTCATAGCCCCTAAATGCATTTAGATCCTAGAACAGAAAAAGATCATTAGTGAAATAATTAAGGAAATCTGAATGAAGTCTGCAGTTTAATAGTACTGTACCAATGTTCATTTCTTAGTTTAAATAAACGTACTATGATTTTTTAAAGGTTGACGTTAGGGTAAACTGGATGACAGAGTACACTATTCTATTTTTGCAACTCCTGGGTAAATCTAAAATTACTTTAAAACAAACCCATTAAAGAATAATGCCAAGTTACCGTTCAAAGTTATTTAGCTTTTCTCATATCTTTGTAAAGATGTAAGAGAACTCAAACAGGAGCACCTGAAATTGGACAGACAGATAAGGCATTAACAGGACTTTTTAAATAAGAGCATAGAATTATAGGCTGCCAGTGGCTCTTTCAAATGTAAAATGTACCACTCAGCTATGAGATTTAGAGACAAAAGCATATAATTCTCCATGAGAGGAGAACCAGAAGGATCCTTCAGCTTCTTTCAGTGCTTCTCAGTTTATCCATGAGTTCAGAGGGTATGCGGTTTACCAGAAATGACATACCTGCAGATAGAAACCATCTTCGCCATCTCAGGTTTAACTTCAAAAAGTCATGCCATACATTATATTTTATCTTACTTACTTATTTAGTGTTCTCCTGAAGTTCTCATAAAACTGATGAGCAAACAAACCAAACCAAACCAAAACCCAAACTGATGCTCTTAAAGAAATTATACGATTGCATCATGTTGATCCAAGGGTATCATTTCATCTTTGACATCACACTATGAAATCTGATAAGGGGTGAAAATGAGAAGAGGATGGACCAGAATTTGAGAAGCCTGGAGTCCCTGGGCTAATAGGGTTCATGCAAATTGCTCTAGATCTCTCGCACCTGAGTAAAGACCAGCCACTGCTTGTGGGGGTGCATGTGGGTCCTGGTATATAGAGTGCCACTCTCACGTGTCTAACCACAGAACCTTCAGTTGGGGAAGCCTTCATCCCAGAGAGTTCCTGGGGAGCTTCCCCTTTTTATGTTCCCTGCCCCTTTGGTTTGTCATGTTCTGTCTTTTCCCCACATGGAAAAGAGAAGGATCTTTTTCAGTCAACTTAGCAATCCAGGGGACTGGCTTGTATTTAAGATGGCTTCCTTTCAGCTTGTACACTGACAAGACCATTTTTATGGAGCCTGAAACACTGAATGTAATCAGGAGCCCTCCAGAGTGCCGCTTCCCTCAGGTCTATAGAGCACAAGGGGAGTGAATTCAGTTGGATAACTTCAGGCAGCAAACTATTATTAGGGTGCAATTCTGATTTGAGAAAGTCCACCCCTAAATTCCATTTATATAATTAAAGGCAGGCCAGTTTGAATTATTTAGATAATCCCTCAATTTATGGATTGGATTGACTTAATTGCTTGACCTGAGATTTTATTACCGAGCTAACTATTTCCACGATCACTCAGGAAGTTCAAGGTTTGCTTGTTTTTCTCTTTAATTCCAGTTGATGACCAAAATTAGTACAGTAAGAACCGTTCTACCTCATAGTCTTTCAATTAATTAGAATTGCAACACAATGTACATAGATATAAACTGTAATTAGCCTGCCAGACTAAGAATCATAACTATTAAATTGCATATAAAACTTGCAACAAGAAATCCAACACCCTCTGTTTCTGGTATACGGTTAATTCTGTAACCACAGTTCCAAAAAGTATGTTTTTATTTTTCCTTTACTCATTAGAGAGGCAAAAAAAAAAAAAAAAGTCAGCCTATCTGGAAAAATCAGGTCAGCCAACTCTACCAGTTCCTATATAATTCTAAAAGTGACCCCAAATCTGACCCTCAGGATCAAGCTTATAGGAAACTTTATACAGAGACATTGAGGAGGGACATGTTAATAAAAGCCACGAAAGAGGTATTGGTAATATGGCACTGTGAAATCTTTTAATTGTCATTTACCTCCTATTTTGTCCCAAGTGTTTCCTCTACTTTTCCACTGGTGCCCTTCTGAATTCATTTCTAAGCATTTTTTAGAAATTGGAAAATGTGCTTGCCAAGTTTATAATTTACTCATTTTCATGGGTCCTAAGTTTAAACCAGAATTGTCTTTTGTTCAGGATATTATTCTAATCCTAGCAAACAGCTGAAAGGAAATTGCCAGATTTACCTAGCCCCAGTATTCATGGAATTTTAATGTGCTATATTGTTCCTCTGGGGTTCTTAGGAAAAGCAATGTGAATTTTAATCAAATCACATCATATAGGAGGTACAAAAATTTTTTGACATTTTATGCTATTTGATAGACTTTATTCTTTTGCTTGTTAAAACATCTAAAATTGCATTTGGAAGCATAAACTCAAAACAAAAATCTCTCAATTTTTAATAATTACCCCAAAAGAAAATAGCATATCTTCTGGAATCTGAAGACTGGAAAACATATTTCCCCAAATTGAAGCTAAGTCTTAAGACATCAAACTTGATCTTATAGTCCACTCTTCTGCTTTCTGCCATCCAAATATTATTACTATATTAGTTGAGGTTTTCCAGAAAACACAGATTATATATAACACATACATATACAGAGAGACAAAGTCCTAGGATCTAGAGTTGGCGATTTGGAGACCTAGGAGAGCCAATGAATCCCAGCGTGCTGAAGGCAGGAGAAGTGGCTCAAAGACAAGGAGAAAGAAGGACTTTTTCCTTCTGCCTTTTTATTCTATGTAGGCCTTCAACAGACTGTAAGAGGCCCATCCACATTAGGGAGGGTGAATATATTTAGACAAATATCCGGAGACTTTATGGCCCAATCAAACAGACATATAAAATTAACCATCAGAGTAAGTGAATCATGACAGGATGCTGGCTGTCAGATAGCATACCAGCTACCTTGATATTCAGCCTCAGAAGAGTTACAATGAGAGACAACTTAGGCATCAACTGTGTCATCTGTGACTTCTATTGTTTAGCATGCTTACCTTCTTCTGTCGCCTGATTCCTTGGAAAGTATTCCTTCTGTTCTATACGTTTCCAATAGGCTATCAGTTATGTTTTAGTAACAGTCAATCCCAGTACTCCATTCTCCGGGACACGCTGTGTAGAAAGAAAAGCATATTTTGTAAGCAGGGCCAGTTAGAGTCTTGCTGGTATTGATAAACAGCTTTAGAGAAGAACGCTGCTTTCTACTGGTTGTCAAACCAGGATGATATGAAGTTGTGGTTTCAAGTGGTCATTTCTCTGGCCGTATGGAAGAAGCTGTTACCAAAAAGAGACCATCATGCAGAGAGAAGAAAAGACAAATAGAAACATGACATGGAGAGGAAGACAGATTGTTAAAGACAAGCGTTAAAACTCTAAAGTTGTACCTGAAGGCATCATCCCTGAACTTTCTGTTTAACCAAATTAATAAATTTTAGTTTGTTCAAATATTTGAATTGTGATCGAGAGAAGCTTGATTAATGCAAATTATGCTCCAATGGTAAATAAAAATTATTTACATTGATGCTGCTATGTCCATACTGAAGATTGTCTGTCATCTGACAGACTGTCCTTGTCTACCCAGTGTCCAGCTTTGGGCAGAGATCAATGAGAGCCACAGCAGAGCATTAGGATACTTGGTCTTCCAGCTGAACGTGGGATGGCGAGGTTATAGCCAGATGACCCCCTCCCAGGAATAAGTCAACCAGACTATTGGGAGGTTAAGTCTGTAACTAACATTACTTGAATTGCAAACATTTAGAAGCTGTAGGTCAACGGATACTCCATTCATACTACATGATGATTGACACAGAGTCATTCCATACCAAGTAGCAGTTCTAGGACACAAAATACTAACTATATTTCCAGTAAGGTCCTTCCTGGAAAGAGGTCTGCAGGAGCAACACAGATCCTCCAAAAGGTGTAATGAAAGGTACAATGCAAACCTTAGGGTGCTGTTAAGATCCCTTATGAATTCAGACCTTCATCAGCCTCTGAGAAATCAGCCAATGTCTGATTTCATAGCTATATACTACAAGATGGCTGAGACTGCATGTTTAGTAAGCAAAGCTGTTATAATAATTCTTTGCTAATTAAGAAATAAAAGAGGGGTTCCAAAAGGCATAGAATGGCATCTGGGTTCAGGGATGGGTCACTGCCTCTTGCCTCCTGCCCCTCACCCTACATACCCCGAACCGTAGGATGGTCTTCCATTATAGCACACATTTCTCATTACTGGTATAATATTTCACATTACTGGTATAACATCACCCAAAACAATGTCCGGCAAATGGTGGATCAGTAGGGTTGCACTTGTCAGAAATCTAATGTAACCCGAAAAAATCACAGAAATGGCTATATAATCTGGTGGTGGAGGGAATCATTCTATTCTATCAAAGTATAAAAACTGAAAAATATTGTCAAGATATAAATTAAAAATAGAGGAGAATGAAGTCTCACTTCACAGAGTGACCAACCTCTCAGGTCAGATCTGGACTTCTCTCATCCTTTTCAATTTTATTCTAGGTCTCTGCCCAAAGTTTTTCCATTGTCTAACAAATCCTAGTCAGTATATTATACTGAAATAAAAAAGAGACAGCATTAAAAGTCAGATTTGGTCTAAAGTTTTTTTTTTCCTGTGATTCATATATCTTCTAAATCCACAGAATAACCAAAACACTAAGTCCCTCTGCCATGTCTTTCGAACAGTACTAGCAAAATGAGTAGAATCAGTCCATGCTCTACATGTACATCACAGCCAGACCTCTATACACAGATAGATGCCATCTGATCAATGGCTTTATACCAGTAGCTCTTCATAAACGTCACAGGGCTTGGGCATTCATTCACTCCAGTGAGGCCCCACAGCAAACCCCACGTAAACCACTAGACTAGGACCTGGCACGAATGCTTCTTTAAGGATTCACTGAAAGTGATTTTAGGAAAGGTTCCTTCTAAAAACAGGAAGGTTTAAACAACTCCAAAGAGTTCATCTTCCTTTTTGAAAACCTCAAGATTTTCATGTGGAAATAATCCATGCAGATTTAATGTTCTCAACATTTATTCATGTTTGTGGATTTCCTTCCAGCTCCCACACACATTTCCCACATCCTGCTTTTCTTGAAAAGTGGAATATTCTAGGTCTGCTCAGAGTGGAGCATAATGGAATAATTGTTTCACAGTTGCCATAAACTCTGCTTTCAGCTGGATCCTCCAGACTTTGCCCTTTAACCACGTCATGTGTTGCAGTTTCCTGCGGTCCAAGTAAACTGAGATTCTTTCTCCTCTCACATGGCCAGGAGCCTAGACCCTGACCCCTGCCAATTATGGCTCCTCTTTTTCCTTTCTTACACTTTCCAACTGTTCTTTATGCTATGTCTTGATTGTTTGCCAGCTCATCATGTGTGATCGAATTCTCATCTTCTCCAGGTTAAACTAATGAATATGTTCTTTATTTTAACACAGAGGATAAATTATTTTTGCCTTGACATCAAATGCCTTAAATAGCTGCTTCAGAAACCCAAAGGGATAAAGGCAAAAACCTAAGCCAAAACACCCCCCATACCACTCCCCAAAATTAAAAAACAAAACAAAATCACTATTACAAATAGCTCTACAAGGGTCAAAAGGCTGAGCCTTACCTATTCAAATTTATCTTATTTTTCCCATATATTTGTATCTAATTTGTTTTCCCTCAAAAAAGTGGTAAAGCTTTCCACACTAAGTGGAATTACCTCCAAAGTATTATATGCATATGATTCATAAGTACTTTAAATCCCAAATACCCATTCATTCAACAAAATACACACTGAAAACTCTTGACATCAGAGGTAGAGACAGTGACAGAAGGCCAACAATCTGGGTTGTTATGTCGGAAATGGATTCTATGATGCAAGAGGGGACACGTATAAAACAGAAAGCTGGTATGGTATATACGTGAAATGACATAGATGTGAGTGGGATTGGTCGAGGTGGAAGAGGAAGAGAGGAAGGGGATTGGAGAGATATCTAGGATGTAAAATCAATAGTCTAGGTTGATGGACTGGATTTTGGGTTTCAGCAAGATATAATTTCCAGAGTGCGTGGTGTCAAGGAACTCCCAGGTTTCTAGATGTGTTAACTGGATAGGTGAAAGTACAGTTCATGAAACGAGGAAAGAGTAGAAGAGAACATTTAGGGGAAGTACATTAGGAGTTGCTTTTAGACAGGTTCAGTTTGAGATATGCCTGATTTATTCCCAAAGGAGATCTCGGACAGGCAGTTGGACGTACATGTCTGGAAGTTAGATGAGCAGCCTGTGCTAGAAATACAAATGTGGGAGTTGGTAGTGTGTGGCTGTTAACACCACTGTTAGATATGGCCATCTGGCATGAGTTGCAGAATGATAAGAGTCCCTAGGAAAGTGCTTCTAGAAGGAGGAACTACCAAAAGACACAAAGAAGCTAGGACCATAGAACCAAAAGGCATCCAGGGAGACTGCAATAAAACAGATGCTATAAATATAAAAGCACTGAAAATATGGGTAGTGATACTAAGAAGTCATATAAGAGCTTTTTGCACTTATGCACGTGGACTTGAAAGTTGGTTCTCTGTGTGTGTGACATTAAGTTTCAGAAAACTGGAAGGGACGGATGAAGAGTAGGGTGGCTCAAGTAAACATGTGCCAGATCCTTTCCTTTGTATGTTATTATGAAATAGTGAGTATAGTTCCCTGCACTATACAATAGGTCCTTGTAGGTTACCTGCTTTATATATAGTAGTGTGTATACATTAATCCTAAACCCCTAATTTATCCTTCCCTTTCCCCCTTTGGTAACCATAAATTTATTTTCTACATCAGTGAGTCTATTTCTATTTTGTATGTAAGTTCATTTGTATCATTTGTTTTAGATTCTACATATAAGCGATATCACGTACCAGGCAACTTCCATGTGCTTTATAGGCATAATCATATTTAAGCTTCACAGTAACTTCTACAGATGAGGAAAGTGAAATGAAGTTCAGTGAAATAAGATGACCTGCCCTAGCTCACACCTGTTCTGTGAGGCAGCAGAGCTGGATTTCAACACCCAAGGTTAAAGATAAGTGACTGAGTTTTGTTGCTGATAATCTTTTTAAAAAATTAATGACGGAACACTTCTTTCTAAAAGTGAAAGTGGAATAAATTTACAAGTCACTTTTGAAATATTCAAAACAGAAATAAAATATCACATTCTTTAAAGTGTTCCTTCTCATTTTATCAATATGTAAACATATTGTATTTTAAACATATTCTAAACATAAAATGAGCAGATGTTCCTTCTCATTGTATCAATACATGAGCATAAACAACATGAAGACATATTTTAAAAGGGTCATTATAAAAGCACCCGCATGCTGCCCTGTGTTCACGCTATTTCCACTCTGCAGAGCAATCACTTTGAACACCTTTGGCTGTGTGGCTGCTCTTGGTTATGTTGTTGCATTTATTTTCTTATTTCTAAATGACACAAGGGGGATATAGGCCAATTACATATGCCCACTCCCCCTTCTCTTCCTAGCCAACATAATCATATCATGATTTCAGTTATAAAAAAAATCATGTCATACATCAGCATAACTTTGTAAACACTGTTTATTAGAGACAGGTATATCATGCTCATATTTACTCTTGAATTAATAACTGCCTCATTTTAACCAGCATACTTTTTTTTGGTCTTCTTAGGGCCGGACCCGTGGCATATGGAGGTTCCCAGGCTAGGGGTCAAATCAGAGCTGTACCCTCTAGCCTACACCACAGCCAGAGCAACACCAAGATTAGAGCTGCATCTGCAACCTACACCACAGCTCACGGCAACACTGGATCCTTAACCCACTGAGCAAGGCCAGGGATCAAACCTATGTTCTCAAGGATACTAGTCAGATTACGTTTCCACTGAGCCACAGTGGGAATGCTTCACTAGCACACTTTCTGATAAATATGTTCTTAATTTCCCACCCTACCTCCTTGGTGTCACCATAAGCCAATCACTGGTTGCTTCAAACTGCTCAAGTTTATCAGCTAAGCCCTCCTGTTTCCTAGCATTTTCAGGCTTAGTTACGTTTTTATTCCCCTTCCATTTACTTTCTGTCTCCCAGATTTCCCTGGAAGTATGCTCTTCCTGTAGGCTCTCACTCCATCCTCTTTCAAATGGAATCTACTATCAGAGGTTGGAAAGCAATCTGATACCTGTCCCAGGTCATTGACACTGAGCTTGGATCCTTCAACTGTTGAAATGTAAGGACTTGTTCCCAGCAGAAGGCAGGTGAATAAAGGACAGAGGGATCCTGTTTGCACCTTGAAATAAGTCTAAGAGGCCATGATGTGTTCGGACTTCCCATGTGGCTCAACCTAAGAGGCCATGATGTGTCACCATGGGTGTTGGAGTGTTGCCTCGTCAGTTTCACAAGCACTGGTATGTTGATTTAAGACAACAGCTTAACTTTCACCAGGACTCTCCCTCCACAAGACTGGTGTCATAGTCATTCTTAGTTACAAGAACACTCAGGTGAAGGCTGACTTCAAAACAGTGTATACACTCTATGCATTATTAATCTTTCATTAAGTTGAATCATTCCTTAAAATGTAATTTATGTTCAGTAAGTTGTTTTTCCTAGTTATTAAAGCATATTATTAAATATTTTATAAGCAATTGCTGTCACTGTGTCAGAAATATAACATCAGGGCATTTTACATTCATCTTATATTCTTAGGAAAATAATTATGTAAGTTTTAGAGCAAAGCAAACCGGCTTACAGTCACCATTTATTTTTGCAAAGACTACTGTTATTTTATAAAAATCAAGCAATTTAAACTATGTACAACTGAAAACTAAATACTCTAAGATATTTCAATTGGATTGTTCAATCTAATTGCCAATCATTGTAATACAGATCTAAGCTGAACTTTGTTAAGTTAAAGACAGTGACAGTCTCTGGTTAAGAATGGCACATAGACCACAAAGCAGTAAGTAATAAAGACTCTAAGTTGTGAGATCTCTGCTGGCCAATTTCCACTGACAGAAGTTCCCTGGCCTACCCGTTGGCTAGGTCACTTTTTCTCAAAGTGAGGTCCCAGCACTTGGCACCACCAGAATCTCCAAAGAATTTGTTAGGAAAATTCTTAGTCCCTACTTCAGACTTTCTAAGTTAGCTAGTGTAGACTAAATTATTATAACTAGACCTCTAAATTTAAATGGCTCATTCAATGAAGTGGTTTGGGGATCCAGAGGCTTTAATCTTGTGACTTTACTGTCACACAGCTCTTGTCTTATCATCATCTACATCCAGCTAAGGTGGGACGAGAACACGGAGGAGTCACATTGGCCTTTGGTAAGTCTTGGCCCAGAGGTTAGCATGCACTGATTTCACTTATATTTCATTAGCCACACAGCAGTAAATGGGATGGAGAAATTTAATCCCTGGCTGGGCTGTTATTTCCCATCTACAACACTATACTATAGAATGGATGAACAAAATTTAGGAAATTGATACAATTTCTGATATAACTTGTTTGAACAGTTTTGGCAAGCAGAGGTTTCTAAGTTTTATGAAGTTAAATCAGTCATTCTTTGCACATTATTTTCCGATTCCTTGCATAGGAGCATGGAGACTTGGCAGAATGTGGTAACCCAGAACTTGAAACAGACTTCCCATGGGTTGGGAAAATAGAAATTGGAGTTCAGAGCCTCCAAGACTACCAGGACTTGAAGAACTAATATCCCAGGGAAAAAGGGGGGGGGGTACCTGCAGAAAAGGAAGCCAACCCTTCTGTAGATAAACTGCCCTCAATGCATCTGCTGACCCCTAGCCAGTGCAAGTGTGGTGAGAGGTTCCAAGAAACGATGCAGAAAGCAGCTTCTAAAAGGCTAAACCTTAAAATGAAAAACACAGTGATTAGATGCTTCCTGGAAGATAGAATTTTGAGTTCACCAGGGAGGGATGGCCCAGGCCCGGGAGGAATGAGAGTCAGAAGGAGCTGTGCTCTAGAAGTAAGAGCAGATCAAAAATAGGACAGTTTAACCAGACATAACTGTCTACCAAACAAAATTAAATCTTTTAAAAAATAATATCTGGTAATTCTACTTAAAAGCTCTCAGTATCTGTTTATTACTAGAATGATAAAATGGTTACAGGGAACCTGGAATGATCCAGTACTTCCTCTTCTCCTCCCTTCATCTTTTGGTTTTACTTGGAATACTTAAAGAATGCTGGCTAACTGCCTTGGAGATGTAAGACTGTTTTTAATGTATTTACATAATTTTTTTTCAGAGGATATGAGCCGCTTGTCCTGCCATGAGTTAAGCAGCCTCTGTGGACTATTCAAACAAGGGTTTGCTTTCTTCCTTTTTTATCTCTTCTGGGACATGGAAATCCTACAATTCTGGAATAGCTGGTGGTTCATGTTTGACTTGGCTTTCGTTACAAACTGGATTTTTTTTTTTTGTCTTTTTTTCTTTTCTTGGGCTGCACTCGCAGCATGTGGAGGTTCCCAGGCTAGGGGTCTAACAGGAGCTGTAGCCGCTGGCCTACGCCACAGCCACAGCAACGCGGGATCTGAGCTGCGTCTGCAATCGACAGCACAGCTCACGGCAATGCTGGATCCTTAACCCGCTGAGCGAGGCCAGGGATCGAATCCACAACCTCATGGTTCCTAGTCAGATTCGTTAACCACTGAGCCACGACAGGAACTCCACAAACTGGAATTTTTACAAATGAAGAATTTATTATTGCCATTTTAAAACAAATTGTAAACCAAGCAACTGGTTTAGGTATTTGATATGAAAATATAGCCCCATTCCTTTACTTTAATGTTACTATATAACTTGGGCCAAAAGTACATTCTACTTTTCAACTTTTTATGCTCCACACCTGCTGTCATTAACACTAAATGTGATCACGTTAACTTAAAAAGCTTATTTTTGTTATGTTGTACAAATATCTTCTATTTAAATGCTCTAGGAAAAATCTAAAGAGGGAAAAAGCCATAAAAGCTAAAACATTTTCAACTTCTAACAAATAAGAAGGGAATAATTTTGCTTATAGAAGGTGTTTTTCAAAAAAATTAATTTCCAATTTATATCTTAGTAAATATACTTTATTTCTTGAACAAAATGGATTTTTAAGAAATATAATGTTAGATTCTCAAAATGGAGGATGCAGCAAAAAGAGCAAACACCCTTGCCTCTATTATACTGCCATTCTATTGCATTTCAGCTTGCCCACAGCATATTAGAATTAAATTCTGTGACTGTGTATATAAAAAGCAAGGGTCCAATTCAAAATTTAAGTTCATTAGTAGCATGAAAACCAACTGTCTGGTCTGAAATAGAATTTCTCCGTCCCCCCTCCCCCTGCCTTTTTACAACACACACAGAAATTAGAGTATCCATGCATGTCAAATATAGCTTAAAATAGCTGGGTATTTATATAAACATAAAAACTCTGTTCTGTAAAAGCAAACTAAATTTTCTAGGGCATGTGGGAAGAAAACAACTACTTTTGATCTATACTTTTGCCTTAACGGATATTTATGAAAGTTTTTTTTAATTTTGTATTTATTTGAAACATTTCACAATTAGTTCCTTAAGGAATTATTAGATTTGCCATAAAGTAGAGAAAATAAATACACATTTAAGGTCTGGGTTGCTATTACATTTAGATTTCAAAAGTTTATGCAAAGATTGTTAATTTCATTCCACTCTTTTTGTTGTAGAACTAGTTCAGAAACTTGGGGTGGGTCAGTTTGAGAATAGTTTCATTTCACCTGTACGGATTTCAATTTTACTTTTCAAATGTATAATAGATATCTTCTGTCTTTATCCTAACTCATTCCATTTTAATTTTTACTGAGACTCTCATCTGTTTACCCAAATCTTTGACGCTTCATGCCTACACATATTTTCAAAGAAGGGCTCACTTTGCACTTTAAAAGCATTGAACAAACCAGAAAATGCATCATATACTGAGATGAAAAATGGTGGATTTGTGTGTTTTTTCCAGTAAAAACATTTTGAATTGTATGAAGTGACATTACATCTCCTACCATGCAATTAAAATCTATAAAATTGACTTGTAATGATTTATATACACCTATAATTGAAATAAAATCCATTAAGAAAAAAAAAAGAGATAATAGAGATGCTAAGAAATAAAACCAATGACTAGAAACAAAGAGAAAAAAAGATGATATAAACAGACCCACAGGTGATTCAGATATTGAACTCAGTGAACCCACAATGAAAATTTTTAAGAAAATAAGTGAAAAATCACCTGATCTCAATGGCTTCACCAATGAATCCTTTCAAATATGTAAGGAATTAGGCTAGCATAACCTTGACTCTAAAACCTGACATTACAAGAAAGGGAAATTATAGGCAAAACTGCTCTCATAAATAAACATATATACATATATATATATATATATATGTATATATATTTAACAAATACTGATAAGTCAAAATAAATAGTATGTGAGAAAGGAATACTATACCATAAACTGAGTTTATTCTGGGAATGCAGAGTTGGTTTAACATTTAAAAATTAATTCACCACATTAAAAGAATTTAAAAGTTGATCATATCAATAGATTCAGAAAAAGAATATGATAAAATCCTACAACCATTAATGATTAAAAAAAAAAACCCTCTTGGCAAACTAGGGATATAAATTTCTAGAATATGACAAAGTATTTACTAAAAGTATTTAAGAAAATATTTAAACTTAATGTAATAATATTAAACATCATTTTGATTTTTGAAATAAGTTCAAAATGATATTGGAAATCCTAGCAAGGATAATAAAGAAAAAATTTAGAAAAGGAAAAGGGATTAGGGATTGTAAACGAAGAAATAAAATTGTCCACTTTTTATAGACAATTTGCTTGAATCAGTAATAATCTATAAGAATCTACTTTGATTTCATTTTTATATACTAGCAACAGTTAGCAATGAAATTCTTAAGATATTTGTAATAACATCAAAGATATCAAAACATAAGGATACATCTAGCAAAACTTTCGTAAAATCTCTACCCAGAAAACTATAGAATGTTATTGTTAGAAACTGAGGAAACTCAACATAATTAGAGAAATATACTGTGTTTAAGAATTGGGAAACTCCATGTGATAAAGATATCACTGTTCCCCTACTGTAATGAAATCTTAGTCAAAATATCTATAAGATTTTTTTTTAAGTGAAACTTGACAAGTTGTTTCCAAAGGTTATTTGGAAGTGCAAAGGGGGCATAGGTGAGACATTCTCGAAGAAGAAGATCATTCATCGCAGGAGGACCTGTTGTACCGAATATTAAGTCTTATTATAAAGCTATTTAAGATAGTGTGCTGCTGAAGCAAGGACATAAGAATAGACCAATGGAAAAAAATACAGAGTTTACAAAAAGGCAATAGGTATAGAAGTACTTGGTTCATGAGAAAGAATTTGGGGAAATAGGAAAAGAATAGTATTTTTAATAATAATTATGGGAATTCCCACTGTGGCTGAGCAGCTTAAGAACCCAATTAGTATCCATGAGGATATGGGTTTGATCCCTGTCCTCACTCAGTGGGTTAAGAATCTGGCATTGCCCCAAGCTACAGCATAGGTCGAAGATGCAGCTTGGATTTGGCATTGCTGTGGCACAGGCCAGTGGCTATGGCTCCGATTCAACACCTAGCCTGGAAACTTCCATATACCAAGGTGCGGCCCTGAAAAGACAACAAAAGCAGCAACAACAATAATAATAATAATGATAATGGAAAACGGGACATCCAGGAAAAAATGCAACTTGATCAGTACCTCATACCATATACAAAATCAATATCAGTTAAAGAATAGATATGGACGTGAATGACAAAACACTAATAATTTAGAATGCTACAAAGATTCAGATGTCTACTGCATCATTCCTCAAAAGTGTGACTATTGAAATCCATACACAGCCACCACCTCCGAGGAATCTCAGATGACTTCTGATGGGATATCCTAACCAGCATCTCAAACTCAACCATCTTCTCCCTCAAAGGAACCTGCCTTCCTGATTTCCTACCCTTGTTAATGATATCAGTAAGGCTGAAAATCTCCAGGTCACTATGGCTTTTACCCATTTTGACAATATTAACCCCCATGGAAATGTCTTTTTGATTTGCCCCTTTCTTTCCATTCCAAAACCAACAATATTATTATCAGCTTCAAATATCTCAAATCTTGCCGGGGCTTCTTAATGTCCTTGCTTTCAAATCCACTCCCCTCAAACACACCAGATTAAAATGTCCAGAACTCTGATCTTGTTGTATCACTATTTAATAACTTTTGATGAATTCTGCAGGATTTCTTGGGGGAAGGGGTGAAGGGTTATGTTCTAGTTTTCCTGAAGTCATCTGGAGATGCCTCAGAGCCATCCAAACAGAAATGCTCAAAAGAATAGGAGATATAAGTTACCGGAAGTAAAGAAAGGCAGCCGGACCTAGAGTGATAGTGTAGGATGTCAGTAGGGTCGGCGGATAAATGACACATGGCTGGCTACCCTGCATAAGCAGATCACAGGGCTGACTCTCTCAAACTGACAGAAACTGACAATTCCTCAGAGGGCTGTTGTGAGTAGCTCTTAAGTCATACAAATACTGAGAAAAATTTTGCACTAACCTTGTCTTGAAGCCTTCTAGATAAAAGATGTTTCAATAGACTCTGGCAAACCACTCCATTATTTCACTAACATTAGAATCTGTCATGTATTTTTATCAGTCAAGTCAACCTTCACCCAACAGAATATCAGTGAGGTATGAATCCTCACCTCAAGACCAGTCCATTTCATTTCTTCAGTTGGGCTGAGGAAGGACGCCACTCATCTGGTGTGGAAGAAAAGCCTCCTCATAACTCCTCTTTCTGTAATCTGTCTGGTGCAGGGATAAGGCAGTAGACAAATATTCATGGCCATGCAGAATGGATGTCATTGGCCACTATTCCATTAACAGATGATACCTGTATGAAAAAAAAAAAAGTAATTACTTAATGAAAGAAAAGTTCTAAACAATCCAGATTTCAGAGGAGAGCATAACCATGAATATTTATGTAACACATTATCATTTAAAAACACTTTTTAGAATCTTTTCAAAGCTTTCTAATTGAGCTATAAAAATTCACACTAGCCTAGAAACAGGCATCCACGCTAAGTGCCCAGAAGTCCTATATTAACACTTTGATAAAGCTCAAGGGGCTGAGGCCATGAAGGCAAATTCTCTTTTCTCTGCTCCTATGAAATCAATTTTTCTAATCTTCTCTGTAATTTTTATTTCCACATAACTCCTTGCTAATAGTTCTTGCTTACTATGTTTTTGACCTTAAGGCCCTATTTAAAGAGAATTTTAGGGGGGGAACTTCTTTTGCAAAATAAGAAGTCAAATTCCTAGGGTCTCCCATTTAGCAGTATAGCAGTAATAGCTTTTAGAGGTGGGTAAACAATGAAACAAAGATAACATTTACTTTATAACTGCAAAGAGTATAAATTATGACAGCATTTTCATGACAGAAAGTCTTCCTAAATGGAAAAGAAAAAAAGCAAACACTTGCTACAGAAAGATTTTAAATTAATGAAATGCTCTATTTCCATAAAATGTGGGGATTTTATTTGATTTCAGAGTCTCTGTCATTTATACTGGGCTACTAAAGAGAAGTGAGGGAAGGCAGACAGTCTGTGTGGAAGTCACAATTAAAACCTAACCTTCACCACAGGGAGTATCAGAGAACTCAATGTGCTTCAAACAAGACCAAGTCTTTATCTTTGCCTCCCAAGAGAAGATGGTCTTCTAACCTCAATAAAGAAAATTCAATAAAATAAAATAAACAGTAGTGAAAGCACAGGGCGAAACTCACCTGGCTTAGGAACACAATTCATTGCCCTAACTAACCATAACTTTCACGGCCAGTTTATGACAGTATAAAGGCCTGAGGAAGGTGAGTGAGCACATAGCCCTAAGCCGTTCCATGAAACCTGTTTATTGCTCAGAACAGAGATCAAGAGCTTTTATGCAAATGTTCAAGCTGTAAACATGCTTTAATGTCCCAATAAATAAACTTTCCCCTACCCCTGCATCCACTTAGAGCTCCTGCTCTGCTGCAAATTCTAGTATACCTATCACTCAGCATCAACTGATTGGATTGACACCTCAACCACATTTGTCCAATCAGATTTTCTATTCCAGAAAACTGGGATTGGGAAATGGATTGCTGCAGGGATCAAACTATAAGGTCAAAGGGACATGGGGCAGAGGCTTTCATTCCCGAACAGTTACAGGAAGCCAATGCTTAGAGAGAAGAGTAAAGTAGGAAGAGATACAGAGAGAAGACGCCACTTAGCCCCAGAAGGACAAAATCAGCTCCATCAGGACTGTCCACAAAGAAGCCATGCTCTGCTTTGTGCAACTGGATTCCATGATGTCCACCTTGAAATTCTGTCTTTCTACTTGTCAGTTCCAAAATGCAAAAGCAAAAAGCCCTTCAAAAAATACAGCATTATGCCAACTTTCCTCAATTTTAACTTTAGTGTTCATTAAAAAATTACTTTTTAGGAGAGATCAAGATGGCAGAGGAGTAAGACATCGCGCTCACCTTCTCCCACAAACACATCAAAAAAAAAACACATCTACACGTAAAAAGACTCACACAGAACATCTACTGAATGCTGGCAGAAGAATTTAAACCTCCAAAAACGGCAAGAAACTCTTAACATCACTGGGTAGAACAAAAGAAAAAAAAGAGAGAGAGAGAAAAGGAATCAGAACAGGACTAGCACTCTTGAGAGGGAGGTATGAAAAAGAAAAGGAACCCACATCATGGGAAGCCACCTAACCGACAGGGAAATCAGCTGAGATGGAGGGACCACAAAGTTGCCGAGAAAAGCTCAGCAGCTGGATGAAGAGGGCAAAGTAGTGTGAGAGCTGCACAGACCATCTGCGCTACCGCCCTGGACACTACAGCCTGAGACGCCTGGGTGCTGATACTTAGGCTCCAAAGGTCAGTTCTGGGGAGCAGACGAGGGTTGGCTATGTGGGGACAGCCTGAGGGGTTAAGGATCAGTGTGCCACGGGTGGGGAGCAATGTGCTACGGCCTGGGGAGTGGAATGCCATGGCAGAGGGAAAGTGGGAGAAAGTCTGAGCCCACAGGAGAAGCAAGGCGCCACTGTTGTGGAGGGCAAGAGGGTTTTCAGAGGGCAGGGCACCTTTGGCGCAGGCTACGGGTAGTGAGAAACCACTTACTCCAGCTACAGGAGACCAGGCACTTCTTGTGTGGGCTACAGATGGCAGGGGCAAAGCACAGCAGTTATCACTGACTTAGGAGGTGGGTGTGGCCCCCACCACCAGGGGTCCCTGAACAGGCACCACTTGTGGCCCCAATCACCTCAGAGGAGGGCATTGCAATAGAACACTACCTCTTGTTGCTCTCACTCCCCTGGGAACTCACAAACCCTGCCGCTGCGACTGCCAAATGCTCTGGGCACCTCATAAATCTGCCTACAGCTCATTACCACTTCCCAGGGCCCTGCAACTAGGAGTAGCCTGTGCCACCTTCCTGCAGGTCTTTGCTGCTGTTAAGAGCCCAGCAACCAGGCACTGACTACTAGCCCTATCCATTGCCTCCTTCTCCCAAACAGCCTCATCACCCTGGAGATAACAGCCTGCTCACACCAAAGAAAGAGACAGCAAATATCCAAACTCCCACATCAAAAATAAACAGTAACCCCCCACAAAATACAAAGGGTGCTCTTACATAGAAGTAGCCCTCAAAGACTATAGTTTGGTTTTCATAGAAACTCACAGAAAAAGAAAAACATAAGCAAGATGATGAAACTCAGAAACCATTCCCAGTTAAAGAAACAAGAGAATTCAACTGAAGCAGCAAATAATGAAATGGACCTCTGAGGTCCAAGAGACATTGAGGTCAAAACAGAGATAGTGAAAATACTGAAGGAATTAAGGCTGAATATCAAGGAAATAAGACCAGATATGAACAGTAATAAAAATTACTTTAGAAAGGAACTAGAAAATATGAGGAACATAGAAAAATTAGAAAATTAGAAAATTCATTTACAGAGATACAAACTGAGCTAAAGGCACTAAAAAGCAGAATGAATGATGCAGAGGAAAGAATCGGTGACATGGAAGAGTACAGAAATCATTTCAAGTATCTTCTCTGACCACAAGGGCACAAAAATAGAAATCAACCATAGGAAAAGAAATGAGAGAAAACATACTACACGGAGACTAAACAACATGCTTCTAAAAAACGAATGGGTTAATGAGGAAATCAAGAAAGAAATACAAAAATACCTTGAAACAAATGAGAACGAAGACACAACAACCCCAAATCTATGGGATGCCGCAAAAGCAGTGCTTAGAGGGAAGTTCATAGCATTGCAGGCCTTCCTCAAAAAAGAAGAAAAATCTCAAATCGATAA
>PVHT020000174.1:6722656-6769304 GCA_004024745.2 Catagonus wagneri
CAATTATATGCCAACAAATTTGATAATCTAGAAGAAATGGACAAATTTTTAGAGACCTACACCCTCCCAAAACTGAATCAAGAAGAAATAAATCAACTGAACAGACCAATCACTAGAAATGAAATTGAGTATGTCATCAAAACACTCCCTACAAATAAAAGTCCAGGACCAGATGGCTTCACAGGTGAATTCTACCAAAAATACAAAGAGGAACTTATAGCCATCCTCCTTAAACTTTTCCAAAAGGCTGAGGAAGAAGGAACACTCCCAAGGACATTCTATAATGCCACCATCACCCTAATACCAAAACCAGACAAAGATACCACCAAAAATGAAAAATATAGGCCAATATCTTTGATGAATATAAATGCAAAAATTCTCAACGAAATCTTAGCCAAGCAAATCTGGCAACACGTAACAAATATCATACACCAGGACCAAGTGGGATACATCACAGGTTCACAAGGATGGTTCTGAACATACGCAAATCAATCAGCTTCTTACACCACATTAACAAAAGAAAAGTCAAAAACCACATGATCATCTCAATAGATGCAGAAAAAGCATTTGACAAAGACCAATATCCGTTCATGATAAAAACTCTTACCAAAGTGGGCAGAGAGGGAACATACCTTAACATAACAAAAGCCATTTCTGACAAACCCTCAGCAAATATAATACTCAGTGGAGAAAAGCTGAAAGGCTTCCCACTAAAATCTGGAACAAGACAAGGATGCCCACTCTCACCACTGTTATTCAACACAGTATTGGTAGTCCTAACCACAGTGATCAGACAAACAAAAGAAATAAAAGACATCCAAATAGGAAGAGGTAAAACTGTCACTCTATACAGATGACTTGAAACTATATATAGAAAACCCTAAGGACTCAACCCAAAAACTGCTTGAACTGATCAACAAATTCAGCAAAGTAGCAGGATATAAAATTAATATTCAGATCAGTCATATCTCCGTATACTAACAGTGAAATATCAGAAAACGAATACACCCCCAAAAACTCAAATACCTGGGAATAAACCTGACCAAGGAGGTGAAAGATTTATATGCTGAGAACTATAAAACATTAATCAAGGAAATTAAAGAGGATGCAGAGATGGAAAGATATTCCATGCTCCTGGGTTGGAAAAATTAATATTGTAAAAATGGCCATACTACCCAAAGCAATCTACAGATTCAATGCAAAACCTATCAAATTACCCATGACATTCTTCAAAGAACTAGAACAAACAATCCAAAAATGTATATGGAACCACAAAAGACCCAGAATTGCCAAAGCAATCCTGAAGAACAAAAACCAAGCAGAAGGCATAACTCTCCCAGACTTCAGGCAATATTACAAAGCCACAGTAATGAAGACAGTGGGGTACTGTGTACTAAAACATACACACAGACTAATGGAACAGTACAGAGAACCCAGAAATAAACCCAGACACCTACAGTCAGTCAATGAATCTTCAACAAGGAGGCAAGAATATAAAATGGAGAAAAGAGTCCTTTCAGCAAATGGTGCTGGGAAAACCAGACAGCCACATGTAAATCAGTAAAACTGGAACACCCCCTCACATCATGTACGAAAATAAACTCAAAATGGCTTTAAGATTTAAATGTAAGACAAGACACCATTAAACTCCTAGAAGAGAACATAGGCAAAACATTATCTGATATCAACCTTACAAATGTTTTCTCAGGTCAGTCTCCCAAAGCAACAGAAATAAAAGCAAAAATAAACCAATGGGACTAAACAAACTGACAAGATTTTGCACAGCAAAGGAAACCATAAAAAAAAAAAAAGACAGCTTACAGAATGGGAGAAAATAGTTTCAAATGATGCAACTGACAAGGGCTTAATCTCTAAAATATACAAACAACTTAGACAATTCAACAGCAAAAAAGCCAACAACCCATTGAAAAATGGGCAAAAGACTTGAAGAGACATTTCTCCAAAGAAGATATACAGATGGCCAACAAGCACATGACAAAATGCTCAACATCACTGATGATTAGAGAAATGCAAATCAAAGCTACCATGAGGTACCACCTCACACCAGACAGAATGGCCATCATTAATAAGTCCACAAATAACAAATGCTGGAGAGGGTGTGTAGAAAAGGGAATGCTCCAGCACTGTTGGTGGGAATGTAAACTGGTATGACCACTATGGAAAAGAGTATGGAGGTACCTCAGAAAACTATACATAGAACTACCATATGACCCAGCAATCCCACTCTTGGGCATATATCTGGACAAAACTTCCCTTGAAAAAGACACATGTACCCTCATTTTCATTGCAGCACTATTCACAATAGCCAAGACATGGAAACAACCTAAATGTCCATCAACAGATGAATGGATTAAGATGTGGTATATATTACTCACCTATAAAAAAAGAACAAAATAATGCCATCTGCAGCAACATGGATGAATTAGAGACTCATACTAAGTGAAGTCAGAAAGAGAAAGACAAATACCATGTGATATCACATATCTGGAATCTAATATGTGGCACAAATAAATCTTTCCACAGAAAAGAAACTCATGGACTTGGAAAACAGACTTGTAGTTGCCGGGGGTGGGGGATGGACTGGGAATCTGGTGTTAATAGAGGCAAACTATTGTCTTTGGAGTGAGATCCTGCTGTATAGCACTGAGAATTATAACTAGCCACTTTTTGATGGAGCATGGTAATATGAGAAAAAAGAATGTACACATGTATGTGTGACTGGATCACCTTGCTCTACAGTAGAAAACTGACAGAACACTGTAAACCAGTTATAATAGAAAAAATAAAAATCATTGTTTAAAAAAATTACCTTTTAAAGCAATTTGTACATTAGATACTCTGGTTTCTAACACCGAGAGAACGCAGAGCCTTTTGACACATACAATACCAATATTCTCTAAGCAATGGAAATTAAACCTATCATCTTTAATCTAAAGCAACGTTTTAGAAATGTAATGTTTCTAAAATTGGAATATAAAAGGACAGCGTATGCAAAGTACCCTTTTAAATTTAGCTCTGCTGTGGGTATCCAGATATTGAGCAGAAAAAAATCAAAGCTACCGATTAACTGACATTAAGGAAGGAGTCATTTCCCAGAATGAGCTCTTCGTAATATATCAGAATTGCTGGAAGAATGAAACATCTTGGAGTAAAACACAAGAAAAAGCTTCACCCCTGTAATCATACCATATCACTCAGGTTATCAGGGATCGTGCCTGCCTTGAGAAATTTCTTTTCTGTAGCACCAAGTCACAAGAATTCTACTCATTTATGGTTCATTAAGCACTTACTGAGACAGAAACCAACTTGGTGAGTCATTTAGGAGAACAGTGCACCCTTCAACCTCTTCCCTTCCTTCTTTCCTTTCGCTTGGGTACCACATGTATACTCTGTTTTCTTGTTTTCCTGATCATTTCACCTCCCAGTTATTTCACCTTAATCAATCTCTCCCTGTGGATATATGTGTCCTCTGTATTCACTCAATCTTTTCCTTTTGCTCTACCAACTATGTCCTCATTACCTTCAAAGATTTCTCTCTGCAAACCAGGACCACATTCTTTGGTATACAACCTTTGCAGTTGTGTAGGATTCTTGGCTAACAGAACCTCATGCTTGGTTTAATGCTCTGTGGTCACTGTCTTGAAATTCTTTATCTTCAAATTTGTGTTTTGTAATTGAAGTCTAATGAGCATACAGATGAGCAGAGGAGTTAATCATTCCTATCACCCCATTCACATGTAACATTTGTGATGCCCCATGAGCAGAGAATTCCAATGGACCCATAGTTCGTGGAAGTTTAGCAAAACTCAGTAAGTACAGGTAAGTCTGTGTTAAGTCTGTGACTGAGTAAGTGTGGGTGCCGACAGCCCTGAAAGACCACATGACCCAGAACTTCTGCAGAAAGAAGAAAACATCCAAGGAATCTGATCATATTCTTCCTTATTCATCTTACTTCCTTGTATTGGACAGTTATATTGAAAATAAGGACACTGAAGGAAAGGAAAAGATACGGCAACCCATAATTCCTTTATGTTCCAGTCCCTCCTACCTCATCAATAAACTGAAGGTCAAATATAGGTAGACTATCAAGACACTGCACATATCAAGACTGGAATAAAAACACTGAGTTAGTTTTATGCAGTGTTTCTGCAAAATACATTTTCATGTATGAGCTATGAAATTCAAATTGTGTGATCTTGGTGATTTCACATATGAGTTAAACGCTCTTTTTTTCTAATGCCAATTTTATTTATGTTTTAAATCAATGAATTTTATTACATTTATACTTGCACAATGATCATCACATCCAAATTTTATAGCATTTCCATCCCAAACCCCCAGCGCATCCCCCCACACCACAACATGTCTCCTTCGAAAACCGTAAGTTTTTCAAAGTCTGTGAGTCAGCATCTGTTCTGCAAAGAGGCTCATTGTATCCTTTTCTTAGATTCCTCATGAAAGTAACAGCATATGATGTTGGTGTCTCACTGTCTGACCGACTTCACTTAGCATGATTATTTCTAGGTCCATCCACGTTGCTGCAAATGCCATTATTTCTTTCCGTTTAATAGCTGAGTAAGATTCAATTGTGTATATGTACCACATCTTCTTTATCTATGCCTCGATCAATGGACATTTAGGTTGTTTCCATGTCTTGGCTATCGCATATAGTGCTGCAATGAACACTGAAGTACACGTATCTTTTCAAGTCATGGTTTTCTCTGGATGGATGCCCAAGACTGGGATTGCTGGATCAAATGGTAATTCTATTTTTAGTTTTCTGAGGAATCTCCATACTGTTTTCTATAGTGGGTGCACCAATTTACATTCCTACCAACAGTGTGATACCATTCCCTTTTCTCCATACCCTTTCCAGAATTTATTGTTCGTAGACTTTTTGATGATGAGTTAATTATTCTTACGTTTGCATTTAAAACTGTGACACTGGGAGTTCCCTTCGGGGCTCAGTGGTTAACGAATCTGACTAAGAACCATGAGGTTGCGGGTTCGATCCTTGGCCTTGCTCAGTGGGTTAAGGATCCGGCGTTGCCGTGAGCTGTGGTGTAGGTTGCAGATGCAGCTCGGATCCTGCGTTGCTGTGGCTGTGGCGAAGGCCGGCAGCTATAGCTCCTGTTAGGCCCCTAGCCTGGGAACCTCCATATGCCGCGGGTGCAGCTCTACATAAAAGGCAAAAAGACTAAATAAATAAATAAATAAAACTGTGACACTGCACCATCAAAAGGGTAAACTTCATGCTAACAATTTCATTTAAATTATTTTTATGTAGAAGGACATTAAATAGCAAATAAAACATATGACAAGTTGGTGGGGTAAGATCATTAACAAAAGAAAAAACTTTATTTTTACTACATTTATTTAAACTTTTCCCCTGCTTCTCTGTTTTTTTGTTTGTTTATTTTTGTTTTGTCCTTTTGTCATTTTAGGGCTAGGGGTCTAATAGGAGCTATAGCTGCCAGCCTACACCAGAACCACAGCAACACGGGATTCAAACTGCATCTGCCACAGTTCACGGCAATGCTGGATCCTTAACCCACTGAGCAAGGCCAGGGATCGAACACACAACCTCATGGTTCTTAGTTGGATTTGTTTCTGCTGAGCCACGACAGGAACTCCTCCCCTGCTTTTTTGAATGAGGAGTTTTGCGTTTTCATTTTGCACTGGGTCCCAGAGATCACGCAGGTGGCTCTGCTGAGGGCTTTTCAGTTGGAATTGTGTGCCTCACTTTTACTAAGGCTTAGAAGTATTACAGAAGCACAGCAATATTCCTGAATTATGGAAAGGGAAGGTCAAATTGGTGGTTCTTTGAAAACTCTTTTAAAATTTTCTCAAACAAGAATGACCAAAATACTTTTTTAAATTGTTTCTTTCTTAATTTTTTTTTTTTTTGGCTGCACCATGGCATGCGAAAGTTCCCATGCCAGGGATCGAACCCAAGCCACAGCAGTAACCAGAGCCACAGCAGTGACAATGTCAGATCCTTAATCCTTAAGCCACCAGGGAAGTAACTCCTAATCTTATTTTATCATGAGGATTACAATTTTTTTCTACTAGTTCTCACTGAAAATGTATAGTATTTCAGCTGTCCTATGGGTTACACAGACTTTGGCTAACATAGGAACCACAACAGCCATGCTATTGGGCTGGGCTGGGAACCCTATCATCCATCATTTCTGACTCCAACGGAAATGTATTTAGGTGCCAAATAACTGACTTACGAACTAAGTTTTGTTCCAAAGTCTGTTTGTAAGTCAAGAGCTATTGAATTTTAGCTTACATTTTCTTAAAGTTCAAATATGATGCTTGATATAATGAATTTGCCTCAAGATTGGAAAATTTTTAATGTTGATTTAGCTACTTTTGAGAGCTTGATGTGCTAATTTCCCTTGGAGTAGCTCTGGAATTTGGTCTGGAGGAGGCAGGCCAAACGGCAGGAAACAGACAACAGGGAAAAGAAAGTTTCAAATTTCACACCAAGATTCAGATGTTTCCTGATCATATTCTTGTTTTATACTTACCACAACAGCTGTAGTAATGATTATGCATTATGAACCATACATTTCCTATAGACCCCCCAAAATTAGACGTTTTCTATAAAATTATCCTATGAGAATAGAATAAAGTTCTAAATACGCTTCATCTCCAAGAATTTTATTGGTCTTCATTCATTAAGAGTTAAGAATATTAATTTAAAAAGGAACAGAAAATGATAAAAATGAAAAGAACTCCAACTAACCTCTCTGTCAATTGAGGTCACACTGAATAGTTATTTTTCTATGTATTAAATCCATTTTTTCCTACTTCATTTTTTGAACACAAAATCTTCTCAAATGAGTTCATCCTAACTGGCCAGCAAAAGCAACAGGCAACTATTTGGATTTCTAGGTCACAAGCTCAATACAAACCAGCTTTTCCTGTCTTGAGTTATATTCTTGGTATGCCTTATTACTTTATATTTTCTTCTTTTCATATTTTCTTCTTATATCTCCCTATGATGTAAAGGAAGGATTACCCCTTTGTAAGAGGATAAGTACATATGTAATTTAAACGATCTGTTTTGGTAAGCTTAACATCAGATTTTAAAAATTTTACATTACCACAAGAAACCTTTTTAAGATGATTTTTCTGACATGCTCTGATTATAGAACACATGCACTTCTTAGAAAAAAAGGGACTCTCACAGATTTTAAGTTAAAATGCCATCATTTCTCTTATTGAACCTTCAGTGTTTATTTGCAATAACTGTCTCTGATCTCGTTTTTAGAGAACAGTTGCTTATTTTTATGAGGACTGTTTTTCTCTCAAAACGCTATTGGATTAATCTTATTTCCCAGGTTAGTAACTTTTATTAAAAATTGGTTTGTGTGTGTGTGTATTTTACAAAAACAACCTTGGGGCAGAGACTTACTCTGCCACTACTATAGTCAGTGTTCATATTGGGAAACTATGGGGGGAGCACCAAATGATCAGCAATTATTGCATTCTCAAAAATCTCTCCTATGTGGAGTTCCCGTTGTGGCTCAGTGGTTAAGGAATCCGACTAGGAACCATGAGGTTGCAAGTTTGATCCCTGGCCTCGCTCAGTGGGTTAAGGATCTGGCGTTGCCGTGAGATTGTGGTGTAGGTTGCAGACATGGCTCGGATCCCGCGTGGCTGTGGCTGTGGCTGTGGCGAAGGCCGGCAGCTACAGCTCCTGTTAGACCCCTAGCCTGGGAACCTCCATATGCCGCGGGTGCGGCCCTAGATAAGGCAAAAAGACAAAAAAAAAAAAACTCTAGTATGGAAAGTATCCCAACTATTATATAGCAGCAACGACAAAATGGCCACCATTCAGGGGTTTTTGAGCAACTACTGTTTATCAGATTTTTTTTAAGTTATTTCATTTAATCCTCACGATAATTCCAGTGAGATAAAATGAAAGTCTAGGCCTAACGCCAATTCCAGAACCACTCTACCTCCACTAACAAGCTTTTAAACACTGGCACATTACCAGGTGTAAGCAATATTTCAGTATTCTCTGTGTAAGTTAAAAAGGACGAACAGTATTTCAGCATTCTTTATGTAAGTTAAATAGGTCTAAAGGAAGTTTAGGGGTCCTTCGGTCCCTTCAAAACTAATAGCCTTGGATTCTTCCAGAAATGCAACAAACCCAGTAACGGGGAACGAAGTCTTCAGCGCCTCAGAGGCAACCAGGTTATGTTCATTGCCTGCTTTAAACCGAGCAGCAGCCCTACTCCAGTTTTCTCTACTGGGTGGCCTGGGACAAGTCGTTACCCTCATCCTTCCCTTCTCTGGGTCCCCACTTGTGTGTGAGTTCAGAAACTTGAATAAAGTTTTCTTTGACTTTACCTGAACTAACTCCAGGTGAGAGAAGTGAGAGGCAGAATCAGGAAAAAGAAGTCAACCGTCCTCTCTTGGTCTGGGAAGAGGAGATGAACTCAGTTGAACTCGGGGGCAACAGCTGAGAAGCAGAGCCAGCCAAAGAGCTGAGTCGCGGAGTGGATGCCGAGCCGCGCGCCCTTCTTAACGCAAGCCCCACGCGCTCCACCACCGGGTTTCATCCCACGCTTCAGGCAAGCTTCTGGCTTCGGCGGCGAACTACATTTCCCAGAATACCATGCAAGACGCCTCGCGGGGCCAATAAGCGCCTTTGGTGACGCCATCAGCCAGCGCGATGTTTAGACTCCACTGATGTCGTGGCGCTTTGGGTGAAGAAGTTGGTGTTTCGCCGGGCCCTCGTGCTGAGGACGCTGTCCGGGTAGCCCCTGGCCTCTTCCTACCCACCGCTCGGCCCGCCTTTTTCCCCCGCTCCTCTGGCAGGATGAGGCGTGCAGGCCTGGGTAAGAAGAGGGCTGAAATTGGAAGTTCGGGGGCTCCAGAACTGGCGGTACTGGGCGCCGGGACGCGGGAGGGAGTCGGACCTGTCTCCTGTCACTGGAATCTAAGCCAGAGAGCAGGAGGTCGGGAGGGGTCTTTGGAGACGGTGCCAAGTGGAAACTCACCATTTGTCCCAGATCCTGGGGTGTTCCTTAGGTTTGGTTCAGTCCCAAGTACTGGATGGTAAGTTTAGAGAGAGTAGTGGAGGACTTGGGCTGAGGTATGCACAGGTGTCAGCTAGTGAGTTTTTAGTGTTACTGACTGAGCGTGATTACGGAAATTGCTGAGTTTCTCGAAGTCCGTCTTCCGTTTCTCTTAGCCGGACCTGATGTTAATTTCTTTAGAAGCGAAATTTGAGAAGTGAGTGTTGCATGCAAAGCACACTAATAATCATATTAGTCTGGTAACAGTGAGTTACGAAAGTAAACGTGTCATTACAACTGTTAAAGGCCATGGTCTGGAACATCGGGGTCAAAGGCCATTTTACCCAGAACATTTCTTATCTAAGCCTTGTTCAACTGTTAAGGCGGTAGAATGCGGTAATACTTGGTGACTTAGCATTTGTTCTTGATCTCTTGGCTTAGGAAGCAGTTTCATCAAGCAGCAGAAATAAATTAGGTACAAGGACTTATAATGGGCTATTATAACACACAGCCCTTAAAACAGTATTTTCTGGTTCTGAAGCTATTAAGAGATGACTGAGAAAGAAGAAAAGAGAAAAACCTGCTAAATCAGTGCACAATATACCTGAGAAAATACAGGAAATATTTTTAAAAGATAATGTTACCTTTTTTAGTTCTTAAGATGGTGGAAAAAAGTTTTTCAAAAGTGTCAGGTATTTAAAGTTAGTGAAAGTTGCCAGTAGCTCTAGGCATGTACATAGGTTAGTAAATTGTAGTATGAGAAACAGCTTTTGAAATACGTAGTTTGTATGACTACTTGGATCATAGAAGGAAAGTTGGCCAGGTAAATTGTAGAGAAAAAAAGATAACTCATTTTGAACAAGCTTAGCTTTATATACCTAAATGTTTTTCCGTTTTACCATTACCAATGACAACATACATTGTGTACTTGAGTAAGCTCTAAGGTATACAGTCGTTTGTAGTTCTGTTTGTGCTCCCAAAGCTTCCAATCTAGCTGAAGAGTAGAAACGTACAAAAATAAATTATAGTACAAGGTGGTAGCTCTACAACCAAATACCAGCTAAATTCTAGAGATTAGTGAATGCCTCATGGATTTCAGAGACAGAACATTTGGTACTTTGTGGAGACTTAGGAATTTTAACTAAAGCTGGAATAACGAAGTGTAGGAAAGACAATTTCCAGTTGAAAGGATGACCTCCCCCCAACCAAAAGCAATTGTAGTACTACAGTTTAAAACTGTGAGTGATGTATTTAGGGGATTTTGATTAGGCCAATTTGGTTGAAGTAGGAGCCTTGGAACTGGAAACAGCCACATTGTAGAGACCTTTGAGTGTCGGGCCAGGGAGTTTGGATCTCATCACTAAGTTCTTTGGCATATTTGAATGTTTTTGTGCAGGAGTGTCCCATAATAAATTGTAGAAAAGGGACTTAAGAATGGTGGTTCTATGTCCTGACTGTACGTTAGAAGCACCTGGAGAGCTTTTAAAGCTGCTTGGACCACAGCCCAGATTAATTAAATTAGAACCTCTATGATAGTGTGTTTTTTTTTTTGTTTTTTGTTTTTAAGCTCCTCTGTAATTGAGGAGGTAAGGTGTAGTGGAGGAGATATATTTTCTTAGCAATAGGTGTCAATTGCTCTAATTTACATTGGTGTGATGTGACCTGAAGTGGTGACAAGAGCTTTTTTTTTTTTTTTAATTATCAGTGTGTATTGACCTGGAGCTTTAAACTTGTGATCATGACTCTGATAGATATTCATGTGGAAAAGCTTCCACATTTCACATGACTCTAAATAATTTGGTTTGGTTATCAACAGAAACTATCCAAAAGTAGCATTTGTGTAATGGACAAAGGCTGAGAATTGTCTTTGGCATTCATTAGCTTTCCTACAACTTTTCATAGAGGTAAGTCACACAAAAAGAAGTGGCTAAATTTTTCTTTCTCTCTCACTCTCTGTATATACATATATATTTATATATATTTGTGTATATTTGTGTAATATATATCTTTATGTTATATAAGTATATAAAATATATCTTTGATTTTGTATATATAATATAATATAGAAATGGGTGGATGATAATGTGAGGGAAGATTAATAGAAGAAATAAATGTGCATTGAAAGATTTCTGGGCAATAAGTAAAATGAGAATTTCACTTACAATAAATGGAACACTACGGAGGAACTCTGAAAATAAAATTGATAGGCAAAATTAATAATAAAGGAAATGAAACAAATAGCCATTAATTTAGAAATGAATTCCTTGGTAAAGTTGCCAAGTGATTAAATTCAACCAGTTAATAATGACTTATTGGGTCAATATTATATATCCAGAACTTTAGTCACATAAAATATGAAGACAGTTTTCTTTTCTTTATGGATTTTGGCCCTTATTAGAGTTTGTGCAGAGTATCATTGATTAATAAGGTGTAATGCATTTTTTTTGTGCCCTTACCTGGGGCATATGAGAGTCCCTGGGCCAGGGATTGACTCGAAGCTGCAGCTGCGACCTATGCCACAGTGGCAGCAATGCCAGATCCTTTAACCCACGGTGCAGGGGGATCGAACCCTTGCCTCCACAGCAATCCAAGCCGCTGCAGTTGGATTCTTAACTCACTGTGCCACAGCAGGAACTTCTGAGAATCTGTTTTTTTAAATGATTAATTGTTGTGGGGGGAATATTATGTCTAGTTACCTGAGTCCTTAAATTATAATAGTACACTTAGAGAGCTTTGTGCATAGTGTCAGCAATTGAGGGAACATTTGAGGAACGCAGCTCTTTCTCTTCAGGAACATACACATTTAATATTTTGTTGTGGGTTTTGTGGTGGTAGAGATTGTTTGCTGCATGCAAAGTACTCATTAGGTATAGGGAATATAGAAGAGACACTACTTCTGTCCTCAAAGAAGCTTATGATTCCAGTGTTGATAAAGACAGGCATATTCAGAGTTGAATAACAGTGAACTCGGTGTCTGTTAATTGATTTATGCATTTACAAGTATTTATTGGGTGTTCCTTACTGTGTATGTATGTTTATAAGGGGTATGTAGCCATGAGCCCAACAGATTTAGTTTCTGCCCTAGGAGTACAATCTGGAGTGTAATAATGGTGTTATGTATAGTCAGAGCTTTAAGAATTCAAGGGGGAGAGTTTTGCCTTTTAGAGAAAGTGAGATTTGTGCTGTGCCTTGAAGGAGCTTCCTATTCATACTTTGACCTTCCTTCAATAACAAGCGCTGCCTGCTGCCTTCTGTTCTTCCATCTCTGTCACTGCCACTCCACATTTATGGAGACCTCTAGTTTCTGTATCATCCCTTTCCTCCATATTCGCAGGCTTCTATTGACATGGCTTCAGTCCTTGTTCAGTCTGGTCCCCATAATCCATGTCTTTCCCCATTCTTCTGGCAAAGGAATCTCAGCGTCTTGGAACTCTGTTCTTTAGCAGCCCTAACACTGTAAACCTCCAACTCTTGATCCGATCAACCATCTAGCTTCTCATGGGCTAACCTAGACTGATGAATTCTGCAGAAAAATCACACATCTGGGAGAAAAATTGCACTACAATAGATTGTCTCAGCGAGGATTGTTTTATCCCAGTAGTAATCCTGTATAGTCCTGGTCACTTCCCTTCATTTTTCTCTTTACTGTTTTTTCCCCCAAATGATCTCCATTCTTCAAAGGCTGGCTTTTCTTTTACCAAGAAAACTGATAGTGTCGATTATTGAAAAAAAAATTGTGGTTATCTAATAACCTCAACTATGCTTTCCTCCCTCAAACCTTTAACACAATAGTGTTTGTATTCACTGTTCAAGTCTCACGCCACCTGTTTGATTGCCTGATGAATATCAGGTACTGTATTTGGCAGTAGCTGGGACTATATTTCTGTAATCCCAATGCTGTTCCCAACAAGATGAGCTCCAAAGGGGAGCACCTAGAAAGAACAATGGGTCTGATACATGGTAGTTTCTCAAGTATTTGTTGAAGAGTGAACGAGTCTCCCTCTTAAATCTTAGCTAATATTCTCCATAAGTTATTCCAGGTTTCTTCTATTTAAAAGAAAGGGATACCAACACAGGATCCTCCTTCTGCCATGAACTCCATTCTGCTATATTATCTTCTTTCTCCCTTTCATTTCACAGCCAAGCTTCTTCCATGATGCTGATTTTACTACTTTTAGGTCTTTATAAAATTGTGTAGTTCTAAGGAGCAGGATCTGAGTCCTGAATATCCTTATATGTCAATACCTATCTCAGTGTCTTGTGGGCAATCAGCACATGTGTATTGAACCGAACTGAATATTCTTTGCTTAAGAGAGAATTATTAGAATTGTCTGACCTCTTGTTTGGTTATCAATTTTTAAAGTTTGCTTGGAGTGTGAATTTTAAAGACATACATGGTCTTCAATGCCCTCCAGGAGTCTTTTTCGATTCTTTCCTGTGAAGATTTCAAAAGGGGCTTGTTTTTGTTGCAACTGGGCTTGTGACTCTGATCCTCACAGGTGAAGGAGTTCCTCCTGGCAACTATGGAAACTATGCCTATCCTAACAGTGGGTATAGTGCCTGTGAAGAAGAAAATGAGAGACTCACGGAAAGTCTGAGAAACAAAGTAACTGCTATAAAATCTGTAAGTATGTAACAGATATATACATTAATTTGTGTGTTTATATACATATATTCTTATACCTGTAAAATATATACTTTTATTGGCATCATACTAAAGAATTCAGTTCACCTGATGTTCAGTGATATGAGCTGTTTCTGCAAATTTAATAACAATTCAGAGATAATAAATCAACTATGAAACTAGAAGGCCCAAATCACCTAACTACTTTCTACAGCTGTCATTCACGCCAGGGAAAGAAATTTCCAGGAGAAAAAAAGCTTTCTTCTGACAAGGAGCCTAAATGATCAATATTGGAATTTTAAAAATTTAATTCTGAATTTCCTCTAAATATTGTATTTTCTAAATTATTAACATTATACAGTATTGCTTAGTTCATAGATTGCCTCCTTTTGATTTACTATGACCTTGAAAACAGCACTCATTAACAGTCTCCAGGCTGAATATAATTCTATTTTCCAAAGACTAATGAAATAGCAATTAAGTTTTAGCAACATGACTGAAAATTTAGACATGATTTTAGTCCAAGGTTAGAAAATTTGGCCAGTCAAAACGTACAGTATATATGGCACGGAGAACACCACCCAATATTCTCTGATATTCCATGTGGGAAAAGAATCTGAAAGAGAATGGATGTGTGTGTGTGCGTGTATAATGAAATCGCTTTGTTGTACAGAAATTATTACAACATTGTAGATCAACTATACTTCAAAAAACTTTTTTTAAAAAAGGAAAAAGAAAACACACACACAAATTAAACATATGGTACATTTATTTTCTCTAAACTTCAGCTGTTCTTTGTGGCTAAATCTAAAATACTGTATGTCTGCAGTAATGTCTCAGAGCATTCCACCTTCTACCCCCAAGCAGCCTGTCTTCTGATTCTTCTTCTCGTCTCAAAAGCTATGTATCTCGGGCTTTCATGTTTCTGCCTTTGTACCTCGTCAGTCTCACCAAGTTCTAGGCTTCTTTCTTTCTACCGTTTCTATTTCAACTTTTCTCTTTCTAATAGTATTCCCTGATTTTCTTAGGTGAACTTTGGGAAAGCCTTTTAATTTATCTGTTCCTAATTTTTTTCTTGTTCTGGTCTGAACTACAATCTGTCATCCTTTTAGAGTATTTTTAAAATTGCACCCTGTGCTCCAAGAAGTCAAGTGGCTTCCCATGTTGTTGAAGTCCACACTCTGTAGCTTGGTCACATAGGTTCTGCAAACATTATCTACACTTTTTCAGACCTTACCTCCTGTACTTCCAGAATGTGTGAATGCTTTCTGTCAGACAAAATCGAGACCTCCTTGTGTCCTTTGCAGACTGTCACTCTCCCACTCCTGTATCTTTGGTCCTGCTATCCCTTTGCCTTAGGCGTCCTCTCCCTCCTAACATTCACTGAAGTCTTGCCCATATAAAAGTCTCCTGCTCTAAGCTTTACCTCATCACCACATAAAGGTACCTTTTTCTTTATGAACATAAGACCATTTGTACCATTTCTGTAGGACTTACTACATAATGATCTGCATTGGAATTACTTGTATGTAAAAGAAATTGACTAGAATGTAGGGTTTTCTATTGTACTTAGTTTTATATTCTGCGTAGCACTTAACATAATTCCTTATGTTACATGGTATTGAGTTATATGTATTAAAGGAATTAGCAAAAGCTAATTTTAACAGTGTATATGATTGATTCTGCATTAAAATAAAGATGCTATATACTTATAGAGCATTCATTGGAAGTTTATGTTGCCAAAACTTAATTGGTATTTCATTAGTCTTCGGAAAATAGAATTGTATTCAGCCTGGAGACTTATATTCTGACATGAGTATTGTTTTCTTAGTCATATTAAATAAAAAGGTGATCTATGAACTAAACAGTGTTAATAATTTAGAAAGTATACTATTTAGAGGAAATTAAAAATTAAATGATTTTTTAAACAATTAACATTGATAATTTTGGTTCCTTGTTAGAAGAAAGCTTTTGTTTTCACTGAAATTGTCTTTCCTTGGCACAAATGACAGCTGAATTAAGTGATTTGGGCTGTCTAGCTTTATAGTTGCTTTATATTCTATGAATTGCTGAATTTGGGGAAAAAGTTTATATTCTGATATACAGAATTCTACAATGGTTTTGTATCAATATTACACCATATGCTTTCCACACAAAAGTAAGTTGAGGACAGTATTTCCAATGGTTTGCCAAAGTTTTAAATAGTTTCCAAGATTTAGTAATAGTATATTTATTCAGATATCTTAGAAGTGAAGCCTTTGATGAATTTGTCATATAAAGTGTTTGGTTTGGATGGTAGCTGTAGCCACCTAAGTTATTTCATTTAGATTCAGCCTCTGTTCTGCATAGCTTCAGAATGTGGATAACACTAAATTGTAAACTTTTTCCAATTTATCATCATACTTAAAATACCTTTAGAATCTAATAAGTAATTAATTTAGATATATATTCAAAATATTGTCACATTTCTTTAGGAAAATATTACTTATATCTGAATTTGAATTGATAATATGGGAACTTGTATGCATTTTTAGAATGTAAACCAAAAATATGTAAATAAATGCTGTTTTATGCATAATATAAAGAGAAAGAATGTAAGGATAAGAGAACGAGAGAGAAGTATGTACCAAAATTGAAAGATGGAATTAAACATTAAGATGAAATCAAAATGAAGAACAGGGAGACAATGTCCATAGCTGGGAAGGAATAGAAATTCTAAATTTATTTTCCATTAATTTCAGTGGGAAAAATATCAAAAGAAGAGTATATTTTATATTTTTAGAATACAGCTTTATTTGACAAAATGTTTATGCTTTGAATGACATCATTATTTTTACTTCATAGTGCCTAAAACATTTATATAAGCAAAAATGTATATTCTTTCTTCTTTGTAGCTTTCCATTGAAATAGGCCATGAAGTTAAACATCAAAATAAATTATTAGCTGAAATGGTAAGTGGTTATGATTTTAACTTTAAGAAACTTCATCTGATAGTCTCAAATTTGGTTTGAAATAGACCTCAGATTTGTCTTGCCATATTTTTACATTTTTCATCTTGCCTAACACATTTAAGTAGGAGGAGGAGGTGGAAGCCCATGTGTCTTTAATCCTGTGTTTAGAAACAGAATTAAAGACTCAGGACAAATGGCTGTTTTGAGCTTTCTTAAAGATCTCAGTGAATGAAGACTGCCAAGTAATCAAAAGCACTTTATATTCAACCAACAAAATGTCTTTCACTTAATGTAAACCTGTTTCTTTTGCTTGATTGCCTGAGGATCACTTGGAACAAGTCAATAAGATTTGAACATAGTAACATCTCCGAGCCTTTTATCTGGAGTCTAAACAAGCGCTGTAACTATACATTTTCTTATTAGTAGCTCTTTCCATTCTTTAATGTTATTTTGGATGTCAGACTCCTGTGGACCTCCCCTAGTTTCTTCACATGCTTTTGAAATTCATACTAATCAAAAATGAATATTGAACTAAAAGCAATCTCTTTGCAAAGGTTGTGCATTAGGATCACTTGAGGAACTTTCTGAAAATATTTATGCCTGGTTCTCACTCTAAATATACTGATTCAGAAGTTCCCATTTTGGCCCAGCAATTTAAGAACCTAACTAATATCCATGAGGATGTGAATTCGATCCCTGGCCTTACTCAGTGGGTTAAGGATCTGGCATTGCCACAAACTGTGGTGTAGGTCACAGACATGGCTCAGATCTGGCATTGCTGTGGCTGTGGTGTAGGCCAGCAGCTGCAGCTCCAATTCGACCCTTAGCCCAGGAACCTCCATATGCTGCAGATATGGCCCTAAAAAGAATGAATGGGTGAATAAACAAACCAACAAACTGACTCAGAATTTTTGGGGTAGGGACCTAGGTGTATATATTTTGGAAAAAAAAGAAAAAAAATCCCAGATGATTCTGATGCATAACCCCAGTAAAGTACCATATATTTAGAGTGCTTGAACTACATAGAACCTGAGCTGTCATTACGCCAGGTTGTTAAAATTTCAATGAAAGGGTAGTGTTCCTGATCCATACCTGGTCCTCTTAAGGACTTTTTCAGCTATGTTTTAGTGGGGTAGTTTTTCCCCATCCATATTTGTCATCTTTGCCACAATTTACCTTCTCTAAAATATTCTGTTAACTGTTAATAGACTCTGCTGACATCCAACGTCAGCTACCTTGATAAAGGATTTGAAAGTAAAGGTATATTTAGCTACTAACCATGTTTAATTTTGGATAAATTGCTGTACTGGGAAGCAGCCAGCCATTTGACCTTGAAGAGCAATGCCCCCACCAATAAATGGGAAAAAAACCATGTGGTTAGATGAACTGCTTGCTTTTATTGTTAATGCTTTTTCATCCACATAATTAGAGTAAGATCTAAATACTTTGGAATTTTGAATTACTCTGAAGCTGGAAAAAATATTTACTGGATAATGAAAGAGCTTTTCATTTATTGAGAAAATTACTCTATTTTGCATAATCAGGCTGATTACCTAATTTATAAACAGGCTCCTGAATTAAACACAGAAAATGTCATTAAAAATGTATTCTAATAACAATATATTAAATTCCTTAAATGTGCATATGTAAAATATTAGACTCCAACTACTCTATTTTGTTTTCCTTTTCTCCTCATAGGATTCACAGTTTGATTCTACAACTGGATTTCTAGGTAAAACTATGGGAAAACTGAAGATTTTATCCAGAGGAAGCCAAACAAAGCTGCTGTGTTATATGATGCTGTTTTCATTGTTTGTCTTTTTTGTCATTTATTGGATTATTAAACTGAGGTGATGCAAGTAAGTGTGAGTTTGGAATTTGTTCCACCTTAGGCTTGGAGTACCACTTCTGTAAAAAAATCAGCATCTAAGCATTCCTAACTTTCAAATACTATGACTTTTTCCATCGAAGATTACTGAATTTTACTTGTTTTGTAAATCACGTTAGATAATACAGTGCTCTTTGAATACTGTTTCTTAATGATTCATTTTTTGCCCCTATTTTCAGGGGTATTGAGCTGGTCTGAGGTCAGTCTGTCCCTAATATTTTTCTTTCCTGTTTTTTTGCTGTCAGATTAAATAGCAGTATAGTATTTTGTTGTTACCATAAATGTAGGTTTCTGTTCCATGTAAAGAAACTTAGTGGGAAAATAACAGAATGCCTTGAGAGCCTGACACCAGGCTCTTGAAGTTGTGAGCAAGTGTGTGATGGATGGTAAATGTATTTTCCTGAACTGTCATTGCCTCTAATGATGTACTCTTGTCTCTTCTCCTTTATTTGGTTAAAAAACTGTAGGGCTGATTTTACCTACAATTTTAATGATTTTTGATGATAGGCCTCCTCTTTCTTCTCTGCCCAAGGACCTCATTCTTAAATAAAACTCATTATTTTGGCATTATTTATTCTAGTAGTGTCCAAAACAGAGGTGTACCAGTATAGTACAGAATAATGTGAAGCTAAAGTAATTGCTGAGCTTAATATGGAAAGAAAATTAATTGCATCTGCTTTATTATGTACTCAGAATAAATATTGGACGTATTTAGGCATTGAATTTAGGGTCAAGTATTGTTACTTCAATCCAGTGTGTTTATTTATAGAGAACAAAATGCAAAAGTGGACTGCTGAGTAGAAAGAGATAGTAAAATATTAAATGCTATGTATTGGTATTATTTTGGAATTTGACCATTTATGGGCTCCAAAAATAAAAATTTTAATGAAATATATTAATTGACTTCGTTGCTTCTTTGTTCAAGGCTCTCTCTCTCCCTCTCTTTTCGTAGACTGAGAAATCATTCTGAAAACTTAGAACAAACTCAGGAAAGCTTAACATATTTGTATTATTTCAGAACTTGCTTCAAACAGATGAGATAAATCATGGCTGCAGTTTCAAAAATCTCCTTAATGCTTTAAATTTTTACCTATAAATCCATTAACTTTGTGCTGAATTTGCAGTCCTTTTTTGCTCATCTCTACTTATCAATTTAGGCCTATGTCTTCTGGCTCTATTTGTTGTCATCTGGGCCTCTACTTGACAGATAAAGATACCAGAGGTGAGAGGGGTTAAGTGACAGCATGTAAGAGACAAGCCTGATGCGTAAGGTGAGGGACACTGGATTGAGTTACGTGACCTGGGTTCAAATCTCCATTCCTTCACTTGCTCAGTATTTTGGAGCCTATTTCTTCATTAAATCACTTATTTCATAGGGTTGTTGTGAGAGGAAGATAATGCATTGGCAAGTGCTTGACAGATGATAACCGCTCAATAAATACTAGCTCTCCCTATCATTAACAGTCATGACACATCTGAAAAGGGAGTTAATTTCAGGGCGAGATAGTAAGTTTGAAGTAAAGATGTGACCTCCAAGGAGAAATTTCTCTCAGACAATTAGAGATCGATAAGTTTTTTTCAAGAATTTTTTTTGTCTTTTTTTGTTTTTGGGTTTTTTTTTGCCTTATCTAGGGCTGCACCCGTGGCATATGGAGATTCCCAGGCTAGGGATCTAACACAAGCTGTAGCCGCCGGCCTATGCCACAGCCACAGCAACGGGGGATCCGAGCCGCGTCTGCGACCTACACCACAGCTTAAGGCAACGAAGAATTATTTAAATGTATACTCTGTCAACTACGTAACATCAGAGCTCAGGGAAAACTCAAAAATCATTGTCGATAATTAAAATGGAAAAAAAAAAGGAAGAAGGCTAAAAAAATGACTCAAGGTGGAAATAGAAGAGAATCGACGGCAGAAATACGTGGATTAAAGCCTTGGGAAAAAGCACTCATGGCAAGAGAAGGATGGGTTTCAAGATTAAGGTTTGGCTATTATATGAAAGTACTTTGTAAAGTATTAAAACAGTTTCATAGTTGGCTGTTATCAAGGAGGGGAAGATTTCAGGAAAGGGGTTTGGAATGATGTAAAAGTGATTCACATCACTGTATTATGCAGCATTTCCTATTCTGCAGTTCTTTTTAAGAATGCCTAAAACAGATCCCTAACCAACATTTGATGTCACCCCTTCTCACGGTTGCCTTTTTTGAGATTCCTGGCAGGAGGAAATTCTGTTGGAAGGGTCTGTCTCTGCACTGTCAGGGAGCCTTCCTCCAGCACCCCTTTTTTTGCTTCTGCTTGGGGACTCTAAGGAAAAAGTACTTCCAGAAGTACAATTTCGGGAAAATATCAAATATGGAAAAGTTCTAATTCTTTATAATCTTTTACAAGCTCATTGCTAAATTTGAAGAGGACGTTATTGCTATTGGTGTCTGAGAGGTTGATTGTAATAACTGAACAAGCAAAATATTCACATCGATTTTCTTCAAACAACATAAAACTGGCAGGTGTTTGGGTAGTGGATGATTACATATAAACCCTGTATTTTAAATGGTAAAACAGCTTCAGAAAAATCCCAGATGTCCAAATTTTTTCTGCAAATTTCTGAGCATTTCACTTCACTAGGAGTTGGTCCTCGGAAGTGTTCTGATACATGTTTGCCAGATGCAAATGACATAAATGAGAGCTTATCTGCGCCATCCCCTACAGATTCCAAGCGTAGGTCTCTACCATGAGGAAAGGGAGAATTATGCATAACACTGATAGAATTTAAATTAGCATGCAAATTAATTCTTGTATACTACTTGAGCAGAGAATACTTGTTAAATCTAAAACAAATATGCATCATTTTAAGCGTCAGAATTCTGGAGCAGAAAACCCTAGCACCTGTACCCATAAAGAGCTTCTGTTTCTATCAAACTAGTTTTCCTAATTTTCCAGTGCTCTTAAATTTCTAATTACGTGTAATGTGTATTGAATTTGCTTCCTTGTAGAAAAAGAAGGGAAAGTACTTGATAATTTGGATTCATTCAGTCAGCAAATAACTTTACAGGCCATATTGATGAATAAACTTTGACACACTGTTTTCTGGGAAGCAGAATAGCATCGTAGCTAAGACTGAAAGCTATGATGTCACACTGTCTGAGTATTAAGTCCTGGCTCCACCATTTACACTGTAACCTTGGGGCAATGACCTTTCCACCTCAGTTACTGTATTTGTAAAACAAGAATAAATATTGTACATAGGTACCGTTAATACCTCATAGGGTTACTGTGGTAAATAAATGATATTACTTAAAAAGAACTTAGAATGAGATCCTGGTACTTAATGGTGGCCATTGCCTTTGTGGTTCTGTGCATGCACAGGTGCTTGGGAATTTTAATGTCTCACTAGCCCACATGTTGCTGACACAATTTTGGCTATTTTCTCCTCCTCCCACAGTCCTACCAGGGATAAAATCAGCTGTTTGATCTGTCTTTATTTGTCTTTTCTTGGAACGATCATCATTTGCTGGAAATTAGTTCATTTATGTTTCTTTGTATACTTAACAATCTGATGATTGCAAAAAAAAAAAAAAGCTATGATTTTCAGAGTTCACTGGTGGCCTAGCAGTTAAGAATTTGGCATTGTCACTAATGTGGCTTGTATTCAGTCCCTGGCCCAGGAACTTCCACATGCTGTAGGCGTAGCCAAAAACTTTAAATAATAAATGAAAAATAAATAGCATTATTTTAAAGCTATGGTTTTTTTTATTTTGTTATTTTGGTTATTTTTAGTGTATCTACCTTGAGTAAATACTAAAGGAGAACATCAGAGTCCTCAGCTTTCTGGAAGCAGAAGTTTGAAGGGAGAGCACTTGGAAAGAGCTGTAGAGGTTTGGTAAAAAGTTGGTAAGCATTCCATTTCCTTTTAGTTTTTCTATAGTCATAGTTTTAACTTTCTTCTGTTTTGAAATATTGATTTATGGTATGAGGTAATGGGAATACATGATTTTATGTTTTATTTACAAAGCACCAACCAGTTATTCTCACAGTAAATATTAACAACTTTTTTTCTTTCCTTAGATATTGCTATGGTATATGATAGGGTCTTTTTCTTGTATTTTGTTCCATCCAATTTTTTATCCTTGCACCAATACCACACTATTTTAGTTATTGAATTGTTTACAGTGTTTTGATAGGCAACACATAATCTATTCTATGTATTCTTTCTAAGGAACCTCAACATACTTGGATAATATTTTAACAAAGTACAGTGGATTTTGTTAAGAACCACATTAATCTTTTATAATCTTGACAAAAACCTAAAATGTTTCCCTATTGGAAAGTTAGATCCTAACTCCAAACAAATGTCATATTTTCTTTCATTATATGTTTATATTTAATGATAAATAGTGGTACACCAGCTCTCTTGGGATGGAGGAGAATTGATTTCTAGTAATTTTTAATTTCTGCAGTATGAATATTCGCATCACACTTATTTCAAACTACCGAATGTGACAGCTTTGTACACAGAGTTATGAAAGCATATGCACAACTGGCTCTAATAAGCTGGTACAAGCTACCCCTAGTACAACACTGGTTATATGGATGATAAATATCCTTTTAAAAAATGTAGAAGTTATTTGTTTCCTAAATGAGACTCTCTCGCTTAAATTTTAATAGAAAGAACTCAGGCAACATAAACTTAAATTGATACATTACCCATAATCAAATTTTTTCAATGTCATTTGTCAAGTATTCTCAATATTTATGGATAAATCCATGCTACATTTATTGAAGTTCCATCTTCTGGTAATTTGAATACTGTGTACAGGTTACATATTTTAAAAGGAAGATGAGTGTTGTTATTCTCTTGCTTTTCCCTCCAGCTAAATGTTCAAACAGTACAAGAATTGTTCTGGATATTTTATTTTATTTTATTATTTTATTTTATTTTGTCTTTTTAGGGCCGCACCGTAGCATAGGGAAGTTCCCAGGCTAGAGGTCAAATCGGAACTACAGCTGCCGGCCTATACCACAGCCACCACAATGCAGGATCTAAGCCACATCTATGACCTATACCACAGCTCACGGCAGTGCCGGATCCTTATCCCACTGAGCGAGGCCAGGGATTGAACCCATGTCCTCATGGATACTAGTCAGGCTTGAGGTTCAGTACTGCCAAGCCATGACAGGAACTCCTGGGTATTTCATAAAGCTTTTCTCTTTCTAGACAAAAGTTATCTTAGCCGAGAAGTTCAACTGACTGGGTCTCATCTGCTTGCTCTTTAAGAGTCTCTCACAAGACTTGAAAGGACTACCATATGAACAGAAGAGATCTGCCAAGTGCCAGGTCCCAGTCTTAGAATACTCTTTCCCAATCTTCAAAATGCACAGAAAGATTAAAATACACATAAAATGTTTTTGGCCAAAAAAAATTGTCCATATATGTATGAGGTGTGAGACTTGAAAATTCACCAAAACTTAATCATCTATAACTTAAAAGCTAAAGGATAATGCAAAATATAACCACAGTATCCACTGTAAATGTTAGTATTCTACAAAGCGTTTATGACACTCAAAAAGAAAAACTAATATTTAAGTTTCTTTTTACTAATTAAGTCAACTTTGCAGCTTCAACAAGGATCAATTATATGCATACTTTTATAAAAATTGTTCCTACTGGTGCTTTTGTCAAAGATCTACAATCATGGTGTGACTCACATGAGAGCAGACAGTTGAATCTGACTTTATGGGTATTTATGAATTTTCTCATGACCACAATAAATTTTGAAAGGGGCAGGAAAATCATAGCGTTTTGAAATAAAAGTCCAGATAAAACAGATATTAATGTATAATGAAAATCTTTGTCATTAATTTCTATTTTATAAATAGGGGGTAGGTGCCGTGCCTTAGCTTCTGTCCTCAACTTCATCTCATTAATGAATAAACAGTCTTAGAAGGTGATAATTTACTAAGCTTTCTGCATTATTGAATAATCTATTAGCTTTAAAACATATAAGCTTTATAACTTTCAAGGAAACTGGAGTATAATTGTTACATGAGATAACCTGTATTTTGGAAAATATACTGGAATGAAATGCTTTAGTCTACTTATAGACAGATTTAATGCTCAGTGTCTTCAAAAACACTCCTTTTGAAATGTTTTAATTTCAGGGATTCCCATTGTGGCTTAGTGGGCTAAGAACCTGACATAGTCTCTGGTGCTACTACAAGCTATGGTGTAGGTCTCAGATGGGGCTTGGATCCTGCATTGCTGTGACTTTGGCATAGGCCTGCAGCTATAGCTCCGATTCGACTCCTAGCCCGGGAACTTCCATATGCTGCAGGTGTAGCCCTAAAAAGAAAAAGTTTTGATTTCATATTAATGCATATTTATATTTAAATTATTTAAACATTATTTAAAAGGTGAGTTTTTTTGTTTGTGTGTGCATGTACACACACACCCAATTCTATGGAGAACAAATATGATGACTTTTGTTAAAGAGATCCATACTATTAGATTAAAATTCCTTCAATAATTAATGGATTCTCTCCTAGCTTATTGCTTGAAAGACAGGAAAAGCAAACTTCTGACTGGTGTATGCTGGTCTGCTCCCTTATACTCTCTTTACTTTGCATTTGCTTCTCATTTTGGGGGTGGAGTGGATGGGGGTAGGTGCCGTGCCTTAGCTTCTCATAACTAAATAATTTAAATTTAATTTTACACTAGTTCTAAAATAGTTAGAACTCACAACTTTTTAAGGGAGATCAATGTGTGTACATTCTTTTTATTGATATATTTTCATCCTCAAAATTGCCACAAAATGACCTTTTTTGAAGGTTTGATGGAAACTGAACACTGAAGACATGGCATCTGCCAATACAAGTGACCTTATGCTAAACAGCTGTGTTTTTCATGGAGCACTTGGCACAATCCTAGATCCCAAGAAGTGTTTGGTGAGTAAACTAATGTTTCCTACTGAAGAACTTATCTCTTTTACCATCCCTCACTAAAATTCCAGAGGCCATAGAAAGTCCTTAATAAAAATATGTGACATGATTAATAGCATTCCAAGTTCAGTTACCAGCTGAGCTTCTCTGAATACTGGAAGCACAATACTGTAGCCTTTATGTTAAATAGGAGCCAAAAATTATTGCTAATTTAAAATCCTTCTTATATTTTTCACTTTGTAAAGCCGAAGGAAGATGGACTAAAGTTGAATGCTCTATGTAAAAGGTCAAGAATGGATGCCACAAGGCACAAGGAGGTTGAGATGGTAAAGAAAGCCATTTAATATTCCTCCGTTTCCAATACCAATCACACTTCAAAACCCAAGAGGTTTATCAACATCTCTGATCCAAGTTAATCAGGTAGGTAGAGCATTCTATTCCAGAAAACTTAGTGTTTTGTTTTGTTTTGTTTTAACATTTCCCCCTGTTTCTGAGTAACTAGACTTGACCTCTGTCCTTAGCCACAATATTTGTATATCACTCAAAGCCCTACAAGATGTGAAACCCACTGAGCCACCGATGTAAGCAGTGGCTTCTCATTTACCAGGTACTTTCACTGGCACGTAGATCAAGGATTTATTCAGGTCAGAGAATGCAACATTACAAAGTCGGAGGCAGTTTGGCACACCCAGTCATTATAGCATTTCTGAGCTGTCCACATTTCACTCTCATTGACAATACACTCATCGCCTTTTCTTCACATTTGTTACCTTGATATCTCTTGAAAAAGGAAATCAGAGGAAATAGAAGCTTTATTTTGGTTCTTTCTGAATAGGCAGTGCATTCTAATTCATGAAAGGCAAGTGATAAAGTATTAGCAAGCTCGTAACTCTGCTCTTTAAGTCTGCCATAAATTTTCAACGCTAAAAGTTTCTGGTCTGTTCATGGGATTATAGAATTTATAATGACTTGAAAAATGAGGATTCCAACATATATCTAATATTCCTAAAGGAAAAATGGATAAAATGGAAATGAGGCAAGTTTTGAAGAGATAATGAATAAAAATTCTCCAGAATTGAAGAAATTACATGAGTGCTCAGATTGATATGCCACACTATGATGCAAACAGGTTATAAAGAAGCCAAGTCCCACAGCTAGGCACAGCATATTAAAAGTGTAAAACATTAAAGATGAAGAAAAGACGTCAAGTGTATTTCTTTAGTAAAAGGAAAACTGAACATGCAAAGAAGATGAACAGAAGAAACATATTTTAAATAAAAAAGTACCTAATTAGGCCATGTTCTTGTAAACGTGCACTGTTTCTTGCCCTCTTCTTAGATCTTACAGACTAAGAAAAATGGGGGTTAATGGCTTATGAAATAACCCCCCAATCTAGGAGCTCCATAATGGAGATGAAAATAGCACTACTCCAGACACACAGGTGAGGACTGATGGGAACAGGGGTCAGAGAGGAACTGAGCTTAAATTTTATGCCCCAAATTGATGTATTTATGTCATACCTGCTCTTATACAAAGAGAGAATATGGTTTCAAGTCCACTGCTCCTCTTCAAAGCCTTGTACCTATGAGTACAAGGAATAAGATCCTTAAAAACAGTTATAAATATAGTTGGAAAGTCAAATCTGGGAAAAACATATACGACTATGATAGTTTAAGAAGAACTGTTTCATTCACTTTTAACATCAGCCCTCATACCAGTTTCACAGATGCCCAAACAAGCAGTAAACTCCCTAGAAATGGCTGGAAAAGCCTCTGCTGTTCTTTACTCCCACACCTGAAGTTGAGGGGTCACAGGAACACAGGATTAAAACTGTATGTAATTGTAGGCAAAGTGAATGATGAATGAATGCAATCTGAAAACATGAAGGAAGTCATAATTTTAATACACAATTTAGATCACTCAGAAATACATCATACTTTCTCCAAATAAATTTTAAAAAGAAACAGAATCTATCTACTGATTATTGTGCAATCGTATTTAAAAGAGGACATGTCTGTGGAGTTCCCGCTGTGGCACAGGAGGTTAAAGATCCAGTATTGTCTCTGCAGTGGCTTGGGTTGCTGATGAGGCATGGATTTGATCCCTGGCCGGTGAACATCCATATGCTGCATGTGCAGCCAAAAGAAAAAAAAAAGTGACAAGTTTATAACAATTAAGAGATCGTGTTAAGCTGAAGTTTACTAATTTATTACACGACATTTAGGGGGGAATTTCACTATTTTCAGGCAAAAGAAGCATATTTTTTAATAAAAATATTCATAACGTGTCTTTCAGTTGGTTGCATGTCCTTGCCATTGCATTGAAAACTGCCATGGCTAGTCTTTCAAGGTGGACATTGGTTGCTTTCATGTAGCCAGCACCCAGGAACTTCCTATTACAGGGCATTCTCTGCCTGTGTCAGTGCTGCTTCCCATCCCAGAAGCCAAAGTGTCTGAAGTCACTCTCTTCCTACCCTCCTGGTACCTGGCTGTAGGCTCAGAACTCAGGCTTGATCAGTTGGATACTTCCAATGAGGACTTCAAAAGATGTAGGCAGCTGAAAGACTGCTAACAGCAGAGGCCTCAGCATCAATCGTTGAACAGAGGTAGTTGTAGAGACCAGTGGCACAGCCTGAGTGTCTCATGTTGAATGGTATGGCACAGACCAAAAGACAATAACCTTGATGTCCACCAGTGGCACTGCCAGTGGCAATCAACCACAGTGCTCATGAGTCAGGACTGGCTGTGCTTCCTGCTCTCTAGCCAACTTTCATTTGTCCATCTCCCTTTTCTGTTCTTGATCCCCCAGCTCCCAGAATGATTATGTGGGCAAACTTCAACCAGATTCATTTTCTCTTCAAGTTAGCCAAAGCTGTTTTCTTGGCATAAAATTCTTACTACTATACCTTACCATGTGAAATACAAGTTCATGTACTATAGTAACTTTAATATTACTATAGTAATAGAGTATAAGAGTATAAGTAAGAGAGAAAACACACAAAATGAACCTATGGTTTCTTACCTTATGTATTTGCCACTTCAACTTGTAGAAGAAGAAAAAATTCTGTCAGTTGTGGGGTGAACTGAGTAATTTATTAAGAAATATTTCTAATTTGTTTGAGCGATACTTAAACCATTAACTCTGCAAGTCAGACCATCACAGCTACAGATGACTCTTTATATTTGACTCAAAATCTGACAGTGCTGCATCATACACTTTGTCTTTCAGGTAGTGCATTCTTATTACAAAAGCACATTTCATTCTTAACTAGGTAACTTACCTCTTGGGAGTATGACATTGATGATATTTTTAGTCTGTACACTGATGTTACCTTCCTGTAACTTATAAGTAGCAGCTGATTAGGGAATTTGCTGATCTGATTCATCACTTGAATATCCTTCTGGAATATGTATAAACATAAAATGGACTAACTTGTATATGCTAAAGTAACTTAAAAGGTTCATATCATCATAGGGTTCTACAGGAAGAAAATTGGAATCTAGTCCAAAACTTCTCTCTTTGCTGAAGGAGAGGGGAAAAAAAAGGAAAAATAATTATATTCCTACATGTACATATTCTATTACATAAAATATTCTGACTCTATATATACCAACAACTGCCCTTAAATTTCCTTTCACTCATTAATTCAAAAATATCATATCAAGAGAAATTTAAATTCTAATAATGAAATAAAGAATAAAACATTCTCAATCTTTTAAAAAATTATAATTTATTTTTATTAAAGTATAGTTGATTTACAATGTTGTGCCAATTTCTTCTGTACAGCAAACTGGCCCCACTATATATATGTGTGTGTATATACACACACACACACACATACATTCCCATTTTTATATTATCGTCCATCATGGTCTTTCCCAACAGATTGGATATAGTTCCCTGTGCTCTACAGTAGGATCCCATTGCTTATCCATTCTAAATGTTATAGTTTGCTTCTACTAACCACAAACCTCCAGTCTACCCCACTTCCTTCCCCCCTCCCTCCCCCTTGGCAACCACAAGTCTGTTCCCTATGTCTGTGAGTCTAAAACACTCTCAATCTTAAATGGAAGGAAAATGCAATCAAATAAATGTTTCTCTTCCAAAGGGTCCATGTGTAAATACATTGATCATGATTCCTATTAGCCACACAGTGGGATTTTTGTCATAGAGAAGATATCTTCTTCCACGAACTATGAGGTCTAATAGTTTCTTTCTGAGAGGAGGGAGCATGGGAAAGTGTATCTTTCAAGAGGTTTCTGTAAGTCTGAATAATGTTAAGATGATGACTTCACTTCTGCTTTTTTTAAAAGAGAGAAAAAATATGCCCGCTTATAAGCGGATTCTCAGTCTATCTTTATGAATTTGGGATTCTAGGTGCTAGCTTAGAAGAGAATATCTGTTCCTTAATTAAGGAAGAATGAATTGTTCACTGGTTCCAGTGCTCTATCTGGAGAACATAGGTGTGCTCTCTCCTTCAACTGCTCCCTGATTGCCATGCAACTGCACAATTCCTACCCATGCAGCTGCCTTTATCTGCTTACTTGGAGCTATTTTTTATGTGACTTCTGTGTGACTGTTTTACAATTTAGAAAAAATAACTGGCACACAGAAATAATTAGTTAAGATACATTTGGGAGAAAAAGGGAATATAGCTTTTATCAAAATGTTTTGAATGGCTAGATGAAGATTTTCAGCTTTAATAGTATCCAGTGAGGCTTATTATCTGGATAAATTGCTTTTTAAAAGTTAAGAACTACAGGAAGTTCCCGTTGTGACTCAGCAGTAACAACCTGATTAGTATCCATGAGGCTACTGGTTCTATCTGTGGCCTCACTCAGTGGGTTAAGGATCCAGCATTGCCATGAGCTGTGGTGTAGGTCGCAGACGCAGCAGCTCTAATCCTGCGTTGCTGTGGCTGTGGTGTAGGCCGGCAGCTGTAGCTCAGATTCAACCCCTAGCCTGGGAACTTCCATTTGTCATGGGTACAGCACTAAAAAGCAAGAAAAAAAAAATTAAGAACTGTAAAATATGTGGGAAATTAATATAAAATTTTAATTCACAGGATACATGTTTAATAAGTAGAATATCAACATTTAAAAAATTAAGTCTATAACAATATAAATTGCATAAAAGACATGTCATTAGGAGAGATTAAAGGCATGGCGAATTTTTATTCTATAAGAATTAAAGTTGTTAATTTTAAGTTATTTCTGACACCTGTTTCTATTGTTATAAGAAACTAAAAAAAAAAGCTTTTTTTTTTTTAAGCTAATGATTATGAAAGAGACTTTGGGGGCACTATGATCCAAACCACCATTTAAAAAGTGATAAAACTCTGAGGTCATTACATGAATTGGATTGCGTAAGCTCCCTGAGGTAAGTGGTGGTAAAGTTGAAACTAGGTCTCGTTACCTTTTAATCAAGTCCATTTTGTCCATTTCACCACCTAGACTCTACCTCATCCATGTTTGCTTCTCAACCACTTTTGTCATAATGAATGTTCCTTAAAAGAGATATAATTAACAGCTAGTTTCTTTGTTGGTTTTAAAATATCTAGATAGCTAGATTAGCTAGCTAGCTAGCTAGCTAGCTAATTTCTTGCCTGAATATATCAGTCAAGAAAAGCTTGGTTATGCTACTGTAACATACTTAGTTGCTTAAAATGCCTAAGTCTATTTCTTGCTCTTACCACATGCCTATTACAAGTTGTCTAGGTAGCCCTGCTCTATGTTATCCTCTGCACTGACATTGAGGGGGGTCCCATCTCTGAACTTCTTAACCACTGAGGGAAGAAAAATGGGTTGTGACCAACAGTGCTTTACACTTGTGTCCAACAAAGACAGGTGGCGTTCTGTTCACACTTCACTGCCAAAGTCTATTGATAGCCACCACATATCAAAAGGCAGGAAGGGAAATCTTCCCATGTGCCTAAAAAGAAAGAAAAATATTTAGTAAGCAGCATTCAAGACTATATTAGATATACATAACAGCTATTCCTTTGAGCTTTGCAGGGAAAATATTCACGTCATTATACATTCACTGAATAATGAATATTCATACATCTGCAAAGATGCTACCAGAAGACAGAAGGCTAATGAAATGTGATATCTGATTATACAAACCTGCTTCATGAACTATATTATGTTACTAAACAGATTTTTAAATGGGTAACATACAAGACCAAAAAACCCCTGGTATTTAAAACCCGTTATGACTTGAAGATTCAATTTCTTCAGAAATACTCGTTTGTTGATCAGACAAATACTTTGCAGACAAATGCTACCTTTCCCCTCAATTCAGTTTTACCCAATTTAATAATGAAGTCAGGGCAGAAAATTTATGCTATAGGTGTGTCTTCTGTTTTATTGAAAACTGACCATGGTTTGAGGGACGTAACTAGAGAAAGAATGAAATGGCCTAGGTGTAGGGAAGATCTAAACATCTGAAGGGCCATATCAAGTTGTCACTGAAACGCAAAATGTTCTTAGGGGAAAGAAAGTTCAAAGCCAAATAAATTGCTCCTTCATTGCTTAAACTGTAGGTGCTATGTTAGCTGCTTTAAACATTTACATTTTTCCAGTGCTGTGCAGCTTATTCAAGGTTAATATAGAGAACAATTGCCTATGGAAAGAGTAATAATATGACAATTACCTAAAGGTCTTAAAAGCTGACTAATTGAAGCTTTGGTGGGGCAGGAAAAAGTTTGCGTCAGAAACACTTAGGTTTAAATTTTAGCTTTTCCGGTTTTAACTGGGTAGCAAGTCATGTAATCTCTACCAGCACAGTTTCCTTTTCTGTGAACTGGGGTTAGCTTTATCTCTGTCACAGGGCTGGGTTTTTTTTGTTTGTTTGTTTTGTTTTGTTTTTACATTTTATTGGGGTCTAGCTGATTTACAGTATTTCATTAGCTTCACATGTACAGCAAAGTGAATCAGCTATAGATATACATATATCCCGTCTTTTTCCCCAAATAGGTTGTTAGAGAACACTGGGTAGACCTCCCTGGGCTATACTGCAGGTCCTTGTTACCCATCTATTCTCTATATAGCATCCTCCCAGTTTATCTCTCCCCTCCACGGTTTTCTCTTTGGTAACCCTGAAACTGATCTCTAGCTAGACGAGTTTGTTGCTGTTTTATAAATAAATTCTTTTGTATCATATTTTTTTTTATTAGATTCCACATGTAAGTGATATGTGGACTGCTGAAGGGCTCGTTCATTCATTTGTTCCTCAAAATGTTTAATAAGCCCCTCCACATGGCATGTACTTTGTACAGAACAAGCAAGACAGAAGCTAAATCTAGAGATAATCAAAATAAGCATATTTTGATAAAGAAAGAAGTGGGGAAATCAGAGGGAGAGTTACTAGGGAAACCACTTTAGATGGGATGGTCAGCGAAGTCCTCTCAGAGAAGCTGAGATCAGGAGGATAGAGATGAGTCAACTAAGCAGAGAGCTTGGGAGCAAGGCCAATTGGGCAGCGGCCATAGAATTGCAAGGGTAGGAGTCTGATTTAATGAGATGGGGCACTGGAGTTCCTGGCTGGCCTAGCTGTGGAGGATCCAGTGTTGTCACTTCTGAGGCACAGGTTTGATCCCTCACCTGGGAACTTCCTTTTAAAAAAATGAGATAACAAGCACTCACAGAACCTCCATCACCTCTGCCTCACCACTCTTACCCACTGCCACCTACTCACCCTCTTGTGGTCATCCTGCTTTGCACACAAACATTTGTCAGGATGTGTGGTAACAGTTGTGGTGAGTATTAAGGGCCTAACACCTAGTGAGTACAATAGCAACCAATTAGAGCCTTTGGGAGAATTCACTGTTAGTGCTAACATAATCAGTTAAGTATAGTTTCCTGAGATATTTTCAAAGAGGATGGGAAAAATGAATACAGTTTCGTAGGAATGTGTAATCTTAGAATAGGTCATCAATTCTAAGATACTCAAAACCAGTCTGATGTTTGGCTTTCCAGAATTTAATTAATAGTTTAGCTGTCTGTACTGTATTAAAGTTTTAGCAAAATGAATGTTCCAAAGGTATATTCCTTTTAGCCAGAATACCATTCAAATGCAGTTACTTGGTCTCAGAGGACGGTAGTCAAATTTGCTAAATTATCTAGGATGAACTGAACAAAAATCTTGCCTATAAAAGTTTTCATCTTGACACCCCTTGAGGTGTTTGTGTATTTTTCATGTCTCGTTACCTTCACTGAAAAATCGCTCTGAGGAAAACAGACCATCCAAATAAAATAGACCGTCCAAATAAAATCGTCTTTAAAAGATGCAATGCCAAAGCTCTACCACTAAGTTTCATCTAACACTTTGATCAAATATTCCTGTCAAGTGCCAGGGAACAGTCTCCTGATTCAGTCTACGTAAAATTCAAAGATAGGAAGACAAACATGTTTTCAAGACAAGAAATATCCCAAGTACTATCCTAGGGTACAGGTTAGAGCACATTCAAAGTCACTTTCAAGCAGAATGTCCCATCACCTTTGATGCCAAATCTCTGTGAACAGTGGACAAATCTTAATCCACGTTATGATTCCTTGAAAGAAGATCCACAGGGGCCCAGACTGGAATATCCAGGTGGCCATCGTTAAATGATGACCCTTTTATTAACCACAAATGATCATGATTGAATAAAAGATGAAACAAACTAAAGCACTGTAATACTAAGTTAATTCTTATGTTTTAAAGTATAATAAAAATCATCTTTTCTTTTACAGTTACCCAGAAAGCTACTGTTCATAGATCCTGCCAACATTCATCTTATCTAGGAGGTAAATAGAGTCGATGGCATTAGAGCATTCTTACGTTTAAATTGTCATTACACTATTTATTGTGAATATTATATATTATATATGTATGTATATTATATATCATATGTATACTATAAATAGGTACCTTTCCAATATATCCTATTTAGTAAAACTCTCAAAATAATCTTATCATATCTTCTTTGTTCCACTTTTGAAAGTAAAAATTGAACATTCTTCTTTCACAATGTGCAAAGTGGTTCCAGATGTGAGGGGATGGGAAAAAGCAAGGATAAAAGATTGATTTCAGTTTTCTATCACATCGGCCTTCCATTAATTCATTGATTAGCTGCTCAGTTTTTCTGCAACTCTCCTGAAATTATATTTACTTCAATTTTAAACAAATATTTCAAATTACTTAGAAACCAAGACATAGGTGTTTTCTCAGTGGACCCTTCAGATTCCAAGTAATGAAAACAGTGGAAGCCTGGTTTTGCAAATTTCAGCTCTTCCTTGTCATTTGTCCAGAAGCCTAAAAGGAAACAGGCTTCCTTTCAGGCCCATCTATCACAGCCACAGAGTTATGTAATAAAACGTCAAAATAATGACTCGGAGACACTGTGAAATGCTATAGTGCCTTCCAAACTTCCAAGAAACAGGTAAGCTTTTATCAAAATAAGTGTACTTTATGGACTTATAATAATTTGAAAATTGAAAACAATATAGAGTATAGTTGAGCATAATATTAAAAGATGGTGTCATGACATTCTTGAACTGTTGAGAGAAAGCAGTGTTTTCACACACACTCATATCTGAGATCATTTCAGCTTTCAAAAATGATAAGAATCTGCTTGTAATTAAAACATAGAGGATGACTCAATGACAATTTAACTTTTTATGCAAAAGTAGCATTCATTGGCATGGAATTTCTCCTATCAAAAGCCCAATCTCCTTTGCTGTTAAAGTTTTCAGACACTTTCTAACATGTAGTATGAAAATTTTTGCATTATTTTTTAAATAAAAATTGGTTAATTTTTTTTCACAACCAAAGCCACGCATAAGGATGTTTCCTGATTAAAAAAAATGTCTTTTTTGAATATTCATGTTCATTGTAGAAATTTTAGAAAACAGAAAAGTATGAAGCAGAAAATTAAAATTGTCTACATTTCACCATCCAAAGATAACTTCTTTTAATATTCTGATACATTTTACTTCGGGTTTTAAATCTTTTTGTTTAGAAAAAATTTGGAAGGATAGAAAAGTTGTAAGTATAGTACAGAGAGTTACCTTATATACTTCAGACAGCTTCCCTTAGGTTAAGGGCTTATATTATCATAGTACTGTTATCAAAACTAAGAAATCAACATTGGAACAATCCTATTAGTGAAGCCACAGACTATTAAAATTTTCCAGCTTTTTTTTTTGTTTGTTTAATTAAGGTTATTTTACTGTTTCCAGGGTCATCTTTAGGATCTTATGTTGCATCAGGTGTCACGTCTCTGACATTGATGAAATTGACACTTCAGAAGAAGACTGCTCAGTTACTTTAACTTCTTTCTACTACAGACAGTGGAAAAACTGGCTGTCATTGTCTACAGTATATGCCTTTTTATTGCCTAGCTGCAGTATACACAGAAAATAGTTTATTTCTTTTGTTTTTGTTTTTTGCTTTTTAGGGCTGCACTTGCAGCATATGTAAGTTCCCAGGCTAGGGGTCGAATCAGAGCTGTAGCTGCTGGCTACACCACAGCCACAGCAACACAGGATCTGAGCCGCATCTGTGACCTACACCACAGCTCACGGCAACGCTGGATCCTTAACCCACTGAGCAAGACCAGGGATCGAACCCGTACCCTCATGGATGCCAGTTGGGTCCATTACCACTGTGCCACAATAGGAACTCCCAGAAAATAGTTTCTGAATTATGAATCTACACCCATGTGAGAAATTTACTAAGGTAAGTACATTATTTTTGTATAGTTATTTTTATCTCTAGCCTTATACCATTCAGTCAAAATAGTTTTCCAAAGTAACTTTAGATTCCAGTTCTTTCCCTTTTCACATCCTTCAGTGTTATGCTATTCATCTGGGGAGGTGTGCCTGGGAAGCCCGAAGACCTGTTTCATCTCTCTCCGAGTCTTTACCACGGAACACCCTGTGACCAACAGTCACCAGCACTTTATAATATGCAGTTTTGCATCCATATTAAATTAGTCTTTCCCTCACTGTCCCCTAACCAAGTTCCTTTACAAGCCAGCTCCAAAAATTGACACTGAAAATATATTTTTGTTAAACCTCTTTACCTAGAGTTTGGTTCCCCTGAGCTTGTACTAGAGTGATGGAAATAACATGCTCCTTTGCAGTTCAAAGAGCTACAGGGAACAGAAGCTCCCAAAACCACCTTGGAGGCACCCTGGAGGCAACTGAAGCTTTGGGCTTTAGTCGTCGTCAAGCAGCCCTGCAAGGACTGTCAACAGGTAGGATCCAAGGACTGTTCAAGCCTACTGACCAGTTGTGGGAGGTCTTTTGGAATGGCAGGTTTTCAGCAAGGCTGTGGTGTCTTAAAAGCCTGGTTTCTCTTCTGCCATAGTATGGACCGTCTTTCATCCCGCACATGAAGATGTTTTGACCTCTGTGGCAGCCTTGACTGTAAGTAGCCCAGGGCATTTTGTGTGTGGGGTGGGGGGATAGTATTTGCTAACTATACTTCAAACATCTCTAGAACCAAATAAATCATTGAACCCTTGAAAGCTACACGAAGAGAATCTCAAATTTTTGGACTCTTGATACTCTTTAATTTTAGAGCCAGCTTTTCAGTTTTGAAGCTGAAAAAGCTGAAGAACTTGGCCCATTTATAGCTTAAAAATAAATGAAATGGAGGCTGTCTGGAGGCATCACTATAACAGAGCCTTCCCACTGAAATGTACAATTGCCTTTGTACAATGGTTAAGGGCAGATGGGAGAAGGAAGAAAGAGAAGGATAATGCCGTCTGCCCACCTTTTTTTTTTTTCCCTAAAGCAAGTATTAAAGATTTTTCTGATGAAATAGGAATATTCCATTTTACCTCCATGCGGGGATTCTTAGTGTAGTAGGAAGTGGTTTTCTACCCATCTGAAAACTCTTCTCAGCCAGACATCAAAGATTGGAGCCAGAGATGCAAGCAGAGGTGGGACAGAAAGAGCACATATGCTGAATCAATCAGCCTGGATTTGATTCAACCTGCCATCAATTACCAGCAAAGTGACTTTAAGCAAGTCGCTTCATGTTTCTGACTCTCTATTTCCCCATCCATAAAATCACACGTACCTCACAGGTTCTTATTAGGATCAAATAAAAAATTTGTGTCAAAAGGCCTGGCACATAATAGGCTTTCTATAAATGTTAATGGAATCAGAAAATAACCTTGGGTCAATGTGTTCTGCCTTTAAGTCAACACCAGTGATAGCATTTTGTGTATATTAGTTTTGTTGCCTGGCTACTTAAGGCACTCCTGTAACACAGAAGAAGTAAACTTTGACGAATGGCAGCTCACATTCTAGAGCTAACACTTCACACTCAATCACACACGGACAGGATGATACACTGTCTACCGCAGAATTGTAGCCAAAGACTTGATGTGATGTGGTCTCCTCTGGGTAGGAAGAAATACAACCGTAATCTGGTGCCTCAAATAAAGCTCTATTTTAAAGAAAATAAAACTCTTTCAGGAATTTTCTCGACTGCCTTTTTTTGTTGTTGTTGTTATTCCAACTGGACTCTAAAAAAATTTTTGCAGCTGCTAAAAAGTGTTATAAAATATCTTTAAAAATTTTTATTTAATAAGGCATTTTCCTGTTCCTTTACAAGTCAGCTTACCTAATGGAAAGTTGCTATATAATTAAAAGTTTCTTAGTTAAATCTCATTAGCAACCAATCCATATCAATAATAAAATTTCCTATTTGTTGCTTTAACCTAAAATAGGGTAACTCTGTAATTTATTATCCAGACTGAAACACTTTGGGGAGTGAAAGTGGGCTTCATTAATAATTATGCTGGAAACATATAGCATATTTAGGGATGGTCTTGGAAAAACCTGGACAGAAGATCACTCTAACTTTCCAGAAAAGTTGATTGCCTGAGTATTGGTATCTACGAGAACTGATGCACTAGGGTCCTGCAGAAGGAGTAGGGGCTGTTTAGGTTCAGCAGAAGCATTTCAGGATTCTTTTTTCCCCCTGAATTGTAAGACTTGCATGTAATTTAAATTTTAGCATTAACCGTTACTTTAAGAAAAACACTGTGCATTAAAATTGTCCCAGAATTTCAAATGAGGAATAGATTTCCTGCATTGATGTCGTGGACTTTGATTTATTGTTTGCTAATGCATTAGAAACATTGTGCTAATTTTGTGATTATTAGATTTGAACCTCATTGTATGGCACACACCCCTGCCCACATCCCCTGTAAAGGGACATTTTTTCCCACAGGTCTGAGGATATGTGGTTAAAAGACAAATCTTGGCTTTCAGATAAAATTTGAAGAGAAACAGAATTACCTATGTATGTATTAGATTTTATAGCTATTTTTTGTTTAAATATTACTTACAGTGTGTATAGTATGTATTTGAATCTGTTAGACTTATCAATTAGGTGCAATGGGAGTTGACTTAATATTGTGCAATGCTTTCTGCAAGTAATTTTCTTAGTAACATAATAACATAAATATCCTCAGTGATTGTTATTATAACTAACTCACAGTTGTTTAACATGTTTTGATAATGGCATCTCGTCCTTTTCAGGGGTCAGATAAGCCCTATTTATTCTATGTCCTTTATTCAAGTTTTCTATGTTCACTTTGAAAATTCACAACATTTATGTATATCTTCCAGGTAGTACACTACTGGAGACGCTAAAGATTTAAAGGGAAAAATATGAACAAATTTTGAAAGCCGTGATTAGTAAGTATTTTTTTTGTCAAAAGCTGGATACTATATAATATTTAACATATTTATCCCCAACTGCATTTGTAATCTTATTTTTCTCCTCATTCTTGTATGACATTCATTGTATAATCCAAGCAGAATTTTTGAACTATTTTCTATGTGCTGAGCATGATTATCATAAGGATGACAAAGTGAATTAGACATATGTCCTGTCTTAGGGCGATCACTACCTCATTTTTGCTATTTAGAAAATGGTAGCAAGGTAAGGATTCTATTTGTATTTTATGTGTCCAGGGTTTAGGAAAAAAAAGTTCAAAATATGCAAATTCTAAAATTATTTTGAAGTTTAGCTATTTAAAAGGTCAAGAAAGTTGTTTTCTTCTCAAGAACCAACAGAGATGTAGGAAAACCTGCCAAAGAAGGTTCAATTTGGACATGCATTCATTAGTTTCTCCAGGCACTGCCACTCTACCCAGACGAAAGAAGATACCTACCAAATGTTCTGGGGGCTGTCAGGCTGAATGAGTGCATTTCCCAAAGCAGGAACCCCATTTTCCACTAATATTTAATGATTTCTTTTTTCCCCTTGTTCAATGGTCTTTGCAAAACCCACTTATTTACGGCTCTCATGAATGTTAGATTGTACAAAATTTCATTTTGAAGTGAAATATCTTTAATGCAAATGCTCTTGCATAACACCAATTTGGTATAACAGATTCGCTATGAATTTAGATATTTCATTTACAAAGAACCACTGACTGAGAATGATTAGCAATTCATACTCTGCCTGTGAAGACAGAAAAAATATTGTAGGAACTCATCAAATTATTTTGTAAATATTTGAGTAATTATCAGTTATCTAAAACTGACTGAAAATAACATATATTAAATTTCAGCAGTTCAGTGTTTCAATTCATAGATAAATTCAGTGAAACTGGCTAGGACATTTAAAATCATCATAAACCAAATAGGGATAGAGCAAACGATTTTTTTCCAAAATTATGGAGAGTCAAGGGTAGAGAGAAACAAGATGAAAAATAAGCATATAAATAATTAAATGATCAAAAAACACAGGTAGATTGTGTGAGATTTCATTTTCATTTGACTTTTTAAAATTTATTATGATCTATTTTCTTTTTGTAACTTTGAAAGTAGTTGTGATTGTGTTTATTATTTTTTTAATTATTTAAAATTTTATTTTATTTTTAAAATTTTATCGACTTACAATATTGTGCTAGTTTCGGGTATACAGCAAAGTGAATCAGTTGTGCATATACATATACCCATTCCTTTTCAGATTCTTTTCTCATATAGGTCATTACAGAGTGTTGAGTAGGTATCCCTATGCTATACGGTAGGTCCTTGTTACTCATCCGTTATATATGTTATATTATATATATATTATATTCCCTAGTAGCTCTTTTTTTAACCTTTGTGTTGGTGTGCAATGCACTTCTGGAGGCCCTATGCCATCCTCTGTTTCACACTCAGAGAGCTTAAGTGAAATTTGATACCTGCCTAAATACACTGCATTTGTCATTTCTCCAGACAAGATTTTCTTTACTGTAAGTACATTTACAGCATTTCTCCTGGGTGAATACGGACTTTGATTTAGGAAATATATTATTCATTTTGTTTCCAAATAGAGATTTTATGTATCGAACTTCCAAAGGAAAGTTAAGACATATTTATTCTTAATTATCCACCTTAGAAATTCAGTCACTAAACAAGATTTAGACAGTCCCTCTCTAGAGCAACTGCCTTTTGGGGGCTCAGATTCTTCATGCTTCTCCCCCTTAATTTAGAGGGGTGCAAACCTGGCAGCTAAGTTGATACTGAAGAGCTGAATGTTTTAGCTGTAGATGACCAGGACTAAAGTCAACACCTGACCGCAATAAACCAACTGGATTATTTCTTTCTTTTTGTAAAGGGCCGTACCTGTGGCATATGGACGTTCCCAGGCTAGGGGTCCAATCAGAGTGCCAGCCTAAACCAAAACCACAGCAATGCCAGAAGTAAGCCACGTCTTTGACCTACACCACAGCTCATGGCAAGGCCAGATCCTTAACCCACTGAGCGGGACCAGAGCTCAAACCCACTTGCATAGGGATACTAGGCGGGTTCCTTACAGCTGAGCCCCAGTGGGAACTCTGGTGGATTATTTCTTAAGTGTGCTAAAATTAGGGCTCTCTCTCTCTCTCTCTCACACACACACACACACACACACACACACACACACACACACACACACTTTCTCTGGCTGGAACTGTTACCCATAGAACGGTTTTCACTACTGGAATGAAAAAGGAGCAGAGAACACTGGCATGAAAGATGGAGGGTAAAGAGAAACCAAATCCAGCCTAATACGGTGGCAAATATGGGAGAGACATCTGGAAAATTGTAGTTCTTAGTTTTAGCCCTTATCTGTCTTTGGCATCCTTAGGACATTTCTATTTAATGATATATATATATATATATATATATATATATATATATATATATATATATATATATATATATTTTAGCTCAAGCTATTTCAAATTCTGTTCTCTCACTTGAAAAAAAAAAAACAGTTCCGAGTAGTTTTATCTCGCAGTCATACCCACTGGCACAGGGAAGGCAGAGCTTTTTGCCACTATTTCACTCATACTCTTGAGACTGGTCTATATAACAGTGGCTTTTCTGGAAAAACCTGAGATGATCGCTCTGCCGGTAAATGCACGAAAAGGGGGTGGGTGTGGGGAGGGTGCTCTGCCCTTTGCTTCTCCTTCTTCAACCTTCTCTGCAGCCTCAGTGGCAGTGCTAGATCCTGCAGGCCTGCTGGATTCTGCAAGCAGCTCGGGCTTGGTTCATTTATCAAAACTGTCTGGTTTCTGTTCCCTGCCTGGCCAGAGTGATTTTTGTTCATTTGGCTACAAGAGAGTGGAAAGGAACTAATGGGCAGAAAATTAGGAAAAGTTGAAAAGTGTGAAGAATGGAAGAGGCAAGGGAAGCAGATGATGAAAAGTGATGCGAAAGCAAAGAGCCCTGGGGCTGGTCAGGAATAAAGGCAAACAGGTAGAAGGAATAATAAGGAGCGTGAACTAAATAAATAAGGGGCAGGAGAATGCGGAGGACTGCACCCACCCGCCGGATACACAGGAAAACTGATCGCACTTCCGGCCTCTTCTGACCTCACTTTTTCCTGAGTTTCAGTCAAAAGATGTTATTCTTTAATGCCTCTTTCATCTCCACAGGTGTTCAAACCTTCTTTACCGCCTCTAAAAACGGGCACCCCAGCTTTTCTCTCAACCCTGGTTGGACATTAAAATCACTTGGAGAATATTTTAAGATGCTGAAACCTGGGCTCCACATCAGACCACATATATCAGAATCTCTGGAAGTGTGACCCAGCACTGGTATTTTATTTTGCTTTTTATTGAAATAAAAGTAAAGTTGATTTAAAATGTGCTAATTCCAGGCATACAGCAAAGCGATTCAGTTATACATACGTATTTTTTCAAATTCTTTTCCGTTACAGGTTTTTACAAGATATTGAACATTGTTCCCTGTGTTACGCACTTGGACTATGTTTTTTATTTATTTGATATAAAGTAATGTGTACATGTTAATCTCAGATTTATCCCTCCTCCCACTCCCTTCCCTTTTGGTAACCATAAGTTTGTTTTCTATGTCTGACAGCGCTGGTATTTTTAAATGCTTCCCAGCTGGGTTGAAGGCTGCTCACTTCCAACTTCCTATGTCCAGAGCCGATAATAAACACTCTCTCAATGTTACATTTCTTCTGCCTCAGATTTCTTCAGCTATTGTCCCTCGTAGATTCGACTTCCCTGTGATCTTGGAGAAAGATTGTCCAACGTCCTTTCTGAGATAATGCCCGTTGTGTGTCCGCCACCTACGCTTTGTTATATTAACTCACTTTATTCACTTCTCTTTCTCATTTCATTTTTTTTCCCTTATCCTAACTTAAAAACTTCCCCAGACAGTTTCTCATGAAGAAAAACTTCTCTTTATCCAACTTCCTCTCCTGGTATCAATTCTTTATTATCTTTACTATCAGATTTCTTCTTCCCACGTGGGTATGTATTGTCTCCACGTTTGATGTTTCAGCATAGTTTCGTGGCACTGCTCGCTCAGAGACCACTGATGAGATGAATGACTTCTCTGGTGCTCGGATCCCATAACTTACCTTGGTCCTCGTTCACCCCAACTTTACTACACTACTTGATAGTGTTGATCCTGCTTGTCCCCTTGAGGCTCTTCCAGATATCTCTTGCCTTTAGCTAAGATGTTCTACCAGCCCCCCTCTACTAGTCCACCAAAGTCTAATCCCCTTTTAAATCTCATTTCAAATTTCCGCTCTAAAAGCATAGAACTCTCATATCATAGAATCAAACTCTATAGCTATTAACAGTAATCCTTCCCTTTATAATTAATCATGTTAGATATTTGAAATGCTGCCTTAGAAAAACAGATATCTGTTTTTTTGTAGTAAAACTTTACTTTTTTTTTTTCATACAGAAATACTGGAGGAGTTCCCATCATGGCCCAGCAGGTTACGACCCCAGCTAGTATCCATGAGGCTGCAGGTTTGATCCCTAGACTCCCTGAGTGGGAAAAGGATATGGTGTTGCCATGAGTCGTGGTATATGTCGAAGACTGCCTCAGATCCCGAGTTGCTGTGATGTAGACTGGCAGCTAGAGCTCCAGTTCGACCCCTACCCTGGGAACTTCCATATGCCACAGGTGGGCCCTAAAAAGCCCTAAAAAAAAAGGGAGAAGGGAATACTGGAGTTCCCTGGTGGCTCAGCCAGTTAAGGACCTGGCATTATCACCGCTATGGCATGGGTTTGATCCCTGGCCAGGGAATTTCGGCATGCCACAGGTGCTCGCCTATACCCCCCAAAAAGAAACACAAATGAGTCTGGGAGGTGTATTTGGATGAGAGGAGTAAAGAAGGCATAAGGGTCAAAGTTGGTTCCCAAGTGTCTGGCTTGAGCAAATGACCTTTAAAAAGAAATTCGTTAAAAGAGTTAGAAATGAAAACTTTAACATCGTAGAGGAGTTGTATGCAAATGCCTGAGGGCCATGCAGACTCATAAGCAAGGTAAAAACATAACATTTTGTTAGTGTTGAGGCCATGGAAGTAAATCTGATTCTCAGAGCATTTAAAGCAAGAAGAGGTCAAGGACGGAAGCCGGCAGACACCAATATCTGAGAATAAGATAAAGAAGAGATTGTAACTATCTATTTAGATAAAACATTATAATGTATAAAGTCAAATACTTTTAAATATTTGGTACCATCAAGATAGATTACAGCTTTCACTGTCTTATGCACAAAACAGGGCACAGTATCATGAAAGCGAATTAAGTCAGTCTAGTAGGAGCCGTGTTCTTCACAAACTCACTGTAGTTTTTCGTTTCCTGTCCCAGCCCCACCCAGAACCTTTGCTTATGACTCTGCCTGTGACACTTCAAGTTTTCTATTTCTTCCAACAGAAGCTAGTATCTTCAAAGTATTTAGTCCTGTCCTTTAGGACAGTCCCTGTCCTTAGGAAAAACCTAGGAATGGTAAGTGCCTGGAGCCTGAAGTGCATATTGGCCACACAGGGAACTCCTTTTTTTTGGGGGGGGGACTTTTAAGATCTCTTCTCTTAGCATCTTTCAAATATGCAGTGTAGTATTATTAACTATAATCACCATGCTGTACATTACATCCTCGTCACTTGTTTATTTTATGTTTTGCTTTTTTTTTTGGCTGCACTGGCGGCATATGGAAGATCCTGGGCTAGGGGTCGAATCAGAGCTGCAGCTGCCAGCCTATGCCACAGCTTGCAGCAACGCCGGATCCATAACCCACTGACTAAGGCCAGGGATTGAACCCATATCTTCATGTAAATTCACAGGCCATTTATGTTGGATATACAATATTCAAACATACATAAATTCATATGTAAATATGTACATTCATATGTAAATATGTACATTTCAATGTATGTGGCCATTTTTCTAGACCAGATAGTTTGTATATTATATTTAGATATTAGCAGGTGTGTCTCTGTAAATGCTCTTCCTGCAACTCTTTTTAAGAATTTGTCATAACGTGCTACACAAAATACACAGGAATTTCTGTGAGCATCTCTCTGTGACTTTCCACTCTTACCTCATGACAGGAATCCCATCCGCCCCTCTGTGTTCCACTGGGTGCACTCAATTTTGTTTCCAACACGAGTTGTGTCATGTACTCATCATGCAATGTTGACAGTCCAGAAAATAACTTATTTTGATGAGCAGCCCATCTTTCACCTCTCATCAATCGGCGTTAGACTTTGTGGAACTCTGTTGAACCATCATAAACACAACCAATAGCACATTCCTGGTAACAACCTCCGTAGGTGTGTAGGAGGCAGAGAAGACCAATGCTCAGAAGAAACTCTGCCCTCTTCCATGTCTTTTTCAAACCAACAACAACTGAACCCCGATTGTTGTTTCTATTCTGAGGAGGGGGGAGAAGTTCTTCCTTTCCACGATGAAAGTTCTAATCAAAGAAGGATTCCATTGAGAGTAGGTCTAAGTATAAATATTAGGGATATCTGTTTTTGCCCTGCTCCAATATGCATATTCTATTAGTAACTGAATAATAAAAACGTACTTAAGAAGGGTAAAGTTACAAACCCTTGAGGAAGAAAATGACTTGTGTAATGAAAATGCTACCAGACACTTAACTCCAGCAGCTCTGGCAGGGACAATTATAATATAATTTATCACCAGAAAGCACATTGAGATGCAGCATACATAATCATCTTATCAGTAAGCTGAGAACAATAGCGAAACTCATTTGAATTAAGAACCCAAAAATGTTAGTCTCAAGGAAATTATAAGGTGTCAAGCAATCAGTAAAATTGAGATGAATGCTAACAGTCTTTCAAGAGGTAAAGTTAATTTTTTTTTTTGGACTCAAGTCTGTAACTATCAAAGAGTTAAAAATGTACTACAAGTTTAGAAGTAAGAATGGCCTACTTGTTAAGGATGTATACAAACTTAAAACAGAATAAAATTTTCTGCTTTGTTTTCTTTCAGAGAACTATATATTTAGGTCCCATTACAAAAATGAAATTATTTCCATTTGCTGAGAGCCTAAAAGTACATCATCCGGGGCCCAAACATTCAATGCACAGTGTTTAGGTTTTCTCTGCTATTGTCCCAATTTTATTTTGCCTGTAAGGGGCTCTGTGTTGTATATAAACAACCATTATGCTCTTGTTTAGATCGAACTGTGAACTGTACTAAAAATGTAATACCTGGCACACTTAAGTAGTACTTTTGCAAGAGACTACCCATTAGTAGGTAAGAAATAGAGGTCTCTTGTACCATCCATTCTCCAGAAAGAATTTCTTAATAAATGCCGGCCCTGGAGGGCTTTCTTGTGTTCTGGGTGAGCGACCCTTGGCACAGGGTGGACAAGCAGCTCCCTTTCCTTTTTCTCCTCAGAGCTGATGAGCC
>PVHT020000174.1:6769404-6808499 GCA_004024745.2 Catagonus wagneri
GCCGGATCCTTAACCCACTGAGCAAGGCCAGGGATCGAACCCGCAACCTCATGGTTCCTAGTCGGATTCGTTAACCACTGAGCCATGAAGGGAACTCCCCCTCATGTGTTTGTTTTAATGTGTAAAATGTGATTAGTAACTCCTAGTTTAGAGGGCTTCTCATAAGAATTATAATTTGCAAGTAAGTGTGAGGCAGTTTTTATATTGAAGCTGTTTTGATCAAGAACACCAAGCTGCACACTATTACAACTGGCACTGCCTTTCAAGGATGTGGAGCATCCTTATAGTTAGTTCAAAGCTCCTAAATTGATTCAATCATGGTACTGTCTGTGACCTCGCCAGTAGGTGCTGCTTTGTGTCAGAATCTGGCTATGACCCACATGTAATAAATGGAAAAAAAAAAAAAAAGCAAAAACATTTTAACCTGGTCCAAAAGCCCCGTGCCTTTTAAAGGCACACTCTCCCCAGTCTTCACTTCATTTGAATAGTACTGATGTTAGGTTCACATGCAATCCACTGAAGCCTCCTTGGTTTAAGTGTCTCAATTCTAGACACAACTAGAAAACTTTTTCTCCCTCCTGGGGGCAGGGTGCATGTTCTTGTCAAATGAGTGTCTTTTCCTAATATTGCAGTATCTGAAGCATTTGAAAATAATCCTATGGGCATTCCCGTCGTGACGCAGTGGAAACGAATTGGACTAGGAACCATGAGGCTGCAGGTTTGATCCCTAGCCTCGCTCAGTGGGTTAAGGATCCGGCGTTGCCATGAGCTATGGTGTAGGTCGCAGACACAGCCTGGATCTGGAATTGCTGTGGCTGTGGCGTAGGCTGGTGGCTACTGCTCTGATTGGACTCCTAGCCTGGGGAGCTCCATATGATGTGGGTGTGGCCCTAAAAAGACAAAAAATAAATAATAATAATAATAATAATAATAATAATCCTATACATAGATTCACTCTTTCATCTTGCCTTAGATCCTTCCCATGAACACAGCTAGGCACATTAAAAAAATCACCACCCTGGCCAACACAAGGTCTCATTAAGGGCGTAAATAAGGATGGAGAGAGACAACCACACCCTCTCCACTGGGAGGCAGGAAGGGTGAGATGGAGGGCAGAGCAGAACTGGGAAAATGTCTCCTGCAGTCTGGGCCTTGCACAAAATACAAAGCAGCAGCAATGGTCTACCCCAGAGGAAGGGGCAGGAATGCAGAGATGGCCCACAATGAGGTGCAGGAAAATTAGGGCCTTTTTTTGTCTGAGGGTGAAGAGAACTGATGAAAATTCTCCAGCTCTCCAGACCCCACACTATGTCGTTTACACACAATGACCAGCATTCAGTAAAAAATATTATCCTCTGCGTAGAAAAGCAAGAAAACACATTGTCAAGAATAAACAGTCAATAGAAGAAAATCCAGGCATGGAACAGATGTAAAATGATCAGACTGGGGCATTAAAGTAACCATTCCTATTGGCCAGAGGCAGCAGCTCCTGGGAACTTATCAGCAATGCAAATTTTGGGCCTCCCCTCCTGCCCACAGAGTCTTGGAAGGGTTTAACAAGCCTGCCACGTGACTGTGGTGCTAAAACTTAAGGACAACTCACTATACTAAAGAAATTGAATTCACTACCATAAATAAAGATAACATAAGGCCTAGGTAGTTTCATGCATAAATTCCATTAAATCTTTAGAAAGAAATAATAGCGGTACACCATGAAATTTTCAGAAAATAAAGTGGAACAGTTTTTAAACATATCAGGAGATCAGGATAAGCCTGATACCAACCTGAACAGAGACATTATAGGAGATGAAAACTATAGACAAGTATCTCTCATGAACCCACATATTAAAAATGTGGAGTTTGCTGGTGGCCTAGCAGTTACAAATTCGGTGCTGTCATTGCTGTGTCTTGGGTTCCTACTGTGGCTCAGGTTCGATCCCTGGTCTGGGAACTTCTACATGCCAAGGGTGCTGCAGAAAAATTAACATAAGAAATAAATTAATATGTTAGAAAAATATTAGATAATTTAATCTAACGGTATATGAAAAAGATAATACATCTTGACCAATGAGATTTATCCCAGAAAGGCTAAGCAGTTTTGATAATAAAAATGCAATTCATGATATAGACAGAATAAAAGAGGAATTCCTCTTGTGGTTCTCTGTGTTAAGAACCTGACTAGTATCTATGAGGACACAGGTTCGATCCCTGGCCCTGCTAAGTGGGTTAAAGATCCAGAATTGCCGCAAGCTGAGGCATAGGTCAGAGATGCAGCTCAGATCCTGTGTTGCTATGGCTGTGGTATAGGCCGGCAGCTGTAGCTCCGATTTGACTCCTAGCTTGGCAACTTCCATGTGCCTCTGGTGCAGCCCTAAAAGAAAAAAAAAAAATTAAAAAAAAAAGGAAAGAGTAATATCACATGATCCATTAATAGATGCAGACAACGCATTTGACATACATTTACACCCATAAATAAGGATTTCTCAGCAAAATAGAAGTAGAATAAAAAATCCTAAATTGAATCAAAGGAGTCTACAATAAAAGAATGCTTACTTCCTATATAATTGTGGAACATTATGCTAAAACTTCTAGAAGAGTGCTTGGTACAAAGTAAGTACTAGAAAACAGTTTACAAAAAAAATACAGAAATTTTTATTTTGCCTTGTGAGAAGTGCTACAAGTAACTACATGTGAAAATTTGTATTATTAACTTTTATCCTGGCAAAAATTAGATATTCAATAGATGTTCTTTTGTTATTATTGTTGTTATTGAGTCTCAACTTTTTTTTTAAAGAAATTCTCATTATATTTGGTTTTGAAATTTATGACATTCTAAACACTTTAGTACAGGAAAATAGAGATTTTTGTATTAAAATTACTTTTAAATGTTACAGAAAAAATACGTTTCTTTTCTTAAAATTTTTATTATAGTTGATTTACAGTGTTGTGTCAATTTATGCTACACAGGATAGTTACCCAGCCATGTACATATATATAGATTCATTTTCTCATATCATTCCCCATCATATTGTATCCAAAGAAACTGAACACAGTTCCCTGTACCGTACAGTAGGACCTCATTGCCCATCCATTCTAAATGTAACAGTTTGCATCTACAGTCCAAACTCCCCTTCGCACTTCCTCCCCCTCGGCAACCACAAGTCTATTCTCTGTATCTGTGGGTCTGCTTCTATTTTGTAGGTAGGTACAAAACCACAAGTTTCTGATGGTGTGACTGTGTTTCTGAGTGAGAACAAGCCTGTATGCATTTTATCTGTCTGCACATTGGGGTCCCTTTTCATCTTTCCTGCCTCATGTTTCTGAGTGCAGCTGGGGCTCTACCTGCAGCATCAGCTGTCACTAAAGCAAGTGCGTTTAGCAGTGGCTCAGTAGTTCCAACTGGCCCTTAGTGTCCCAGTAATGTTTCCCATTAAAAATGTTTCCCTTAAAAATCAAAAACCAGTTTAAAGAAGTACAATATTTCTCTGCTTCTCTTTAGGTTTCTGAAGCTTTTCTTCCTTAAAAAGCTGTCCTAAAAGTTAGGAATTGCTCCTGACTCCTTTCAAACCCTCTGAATTCAGCAGAAGGGAAAAAAAAGAACACCTTTATCACTAATAATTCCTATTCTCACTACAGCCCTGTGATATCATACTAATATTAGCCCCATTTTAATCTTTTTTTTAATTGAGTTATAGCTGATTTACAATGTTGTAGTTTCAGGTGTACAGCAAAGTGATTCAGTTACAGATATATATATGTTCAGTTCAGTTTTGTATATACATATATATATATATAATTTTTCAGATTATTTTCCTTAATAGGTTATAACAAAATACTAAGTATAGTTCCCTGTGCCATAGTAGGTCCTTGTTGGTTATCTGCTTTATATACAGTAGTGTGTTTACTTTAATCCTAACCTCCTAATTTTCCCTTTCCCTCCCCTTTCCTCTTTGGTAACCTTACATTTGTTTTCTATGTCTGTGTGTCTATTTCTGGGTTCCACATATAAGTTTTATCACATGATATTTGCATTTCTCCATTTTTACCCCCATTTAATACATAAGGAGACCAAGTCAAAGTGAGATTAGGCAATTTAAAGTGCCAGAACTAGTAAGCGGCAGAGCAAAGTTTTGAACCCAGGTAGACTTCTAGCTCTTAAGCAATGCATGGTCTGCCAACCAAACTGAAATCATCTGCTTAATGTCTTCATTAAATTAAAGGTTTCACAAAGCCACCAACTACCTGGCTCACACAGCCCATAGTCTATGTTTAAGAAACAGAAGAATGAATGAACCATAACATGTAGCTATTCTTATCCCTGATTCACAGGTGAGGAAACTGAGATTAAAGAAGCCAAAATAATCTACTCAAAATCAAGCAAAATAGACAGCACATCCAAGATTTGAACCTGGACCACTCTCATGCCAAATTTTTTCCTCATCCCCTTGATAGCACACCACAGTAATTCTTCTTTAGAATTCTGGAAATCTGCAGAAAATTAGCAGACAGCTGAAAAGCACTGGGGAAAACTTGTCCTTTTCAGGGGTTGTATATTATATCGCTTTTGTCATAAGGCCTTTATAAAAGCAGGCACCAGACATCACCTGCTAGTGATGACAGTGGCCTTGAGGTACCTGAGATGATGATGCTGATGATGACCACAACAGTGATGATGAAGATTCAGTGTGAGTACTGGGGAGGGGAAGGGGTAAACAGGTCAGCACAGTTCTACCCCTAGGATGTAATTTTTTTTTTTTTTGCTTTTTAGGGCTCCAGTTGCAGCACAAGGATTTTCCCAGGCTAGGGGTCGAATCAGAGCTACAGTTGCCGGCCTACGCCACAGCTGCAGCAACGCCAGATCTGAGGTGCACCTGCGACCCATACCACAGCTCACAGCAACTCCAGATCCTTAATCCACTGAGCAAGGCCAGGGCTCAAACTGGCAACCTCATGGTTCCTAGTCAGATTTGTTTCCGCTGTGCCACAACAGGAACTCCCTTAGGGCATAATATTTTAACTTCGTTAGTCCACATGGCATCATGTACACAAAATTTGATATGCTGCATAAAATAGATATGCTGTTTTAATGGTCACACCTTAACTAGGCAAATTAAAAAAATCACTCAATTCAGTAATAAAATATAAGATATTGACTCAGTAATGTCACTAAAATAGCACTACACAATCTAGTTTACCATTGTTTATTTTTAAAAAAAATTAAGCTTTTCACAACAGTACCTTTGACACTGTATGAAATATCCTTGAAAAAAAAAGAAAAGGGTAAAATAAACTTAAGCTACAGAAAGCTGGACTGAGAGATATCAGTATAATTATAACAAAATATATAAGGAGACTAAATCAGATTTACTTGAATCCTTTGCAGATTCAGAGGTAAAAATGGAAAAAAATCGTATTTTAACAGGTGGCTAGTTATTACTCTACAAGGAACAGCATTCATGTCACCAGCAACAGTCAGAAAACATTCTCTTAACGGTGATATTCACAGTAGTTCTGTCCTGTTACATCCAGTTGTTTCCTTCTTAAAGAAGCAAGCCAAAAATGAATTGGAACAGCAGTTACCATTCAGAGTCAGCTGCAGGCATAGCCACAGGGTCTATGCACGTAAATGATGTTCTGATGCTGTCCAGACAGGCTGGTGACTCACTCCCAGGCTTGCTCTTTAGATAGAATCGTAATTACTGGAAAATTTCACAATTTTCTGCCTCATGTGAATATCCAGAAAGTACACATGTATGTTTAATGAACAAACAAAGCATTTGTTTTGCTGGTTTGAGTAACTCAATGTAATGTTTCAATCTTTGGATCAATAAAAGACTAAAATATCTTTTACTAACAAAGTAGCAAGAAAAGGAAGTGTCATCAGTAAGCTATGTGTTGGCAAAACAACCTGTGACTAAAGGCCAACCCAAAATGTATCATCCTTACTTTCTCTTCTGTTCATTCCTTCAACAGATATTTATTGAGCATCTATCATGACCAAGGCCAAGTGTGCTCCCATTGTGCTTCAGGAAGCTAGGACACCACATGGCAGTACACGGTAGGTGACATTAGGAGGAATGTTCAATATTCTTTCCACTTATGATCAACAACTGTGATAAATGGGGCTGCTCGAAGAGACCTTTTATCTGGGCAATAAGATAAGGCATCTGAGACCCTTCTAGCCTCTCCCCAAGACCACCATTGCACTTACAAGTCCATTTTTTTTTTCTGCCATGCATGCATCATGCACAAGTTGCCAGGCCAGGGAGCAAACCCCAGACACAGCAGTGTCAAGGCTGCCTCCTTAACCCACTGCATCACAAGTAAACTCCCATGACTCCTTTTTCATTTATTTATTTTATTTTTTTGCTTTTTAGGGCCGCACTCACAGCATATGGAGATTCCCAGGCTAGTGGTCGATCGGAGCTACAGCTGCCGGCCTATGCCACAGTCACAGCAATGCCAGATCCGAGCCGCATCTGTGACCTACACCACAGCTCATGGCAACGCCAGATCCTTAATCCACTGAGCAAGACTAGGGATCAAACCCACAACCTCATGGTTCCTAGTTGGATTCGTTAGCCACTGCACTACGACGGGAACTCCCCATGACTCCTTTTTTAAAAGCACAGTAGCTGTCTGTTTCTCTTCCATTCCTCTTAACTGGGATATTCCATTATCCAACATTTCAATAACACTCTTGGTCACATTCTAAATAAATTTTATCTATTTCATTGGTCTTGCAAAATACCGGTCCTGGATAAACCCACTTAGTGCTTCTCTCCTTACTTGTATTCATTGTTTACATCCCAGTAACTCCCCCCCCCCCCATATAATCTGACAGTCACATTGCTCAGCAGTGACTATTTTAAACCTTTTCCGTTTTCCTAAAACTTCCAGCCCTGCTACTTTCTGCTTCTCCCTTGGTGTTAGTAGTTGACAGTACCTACCATCTCAGAGGGAAAGTACGTGCCGTTGATAGGGATAGAGTAGGCACAGGTGGTTGTGGAAGTCCCAACAGGGGATCATGGATAAAGAGGGAAACCTGGGAGATGTTGGGAGACCGCTGTAAATTCAAGAAAAAATCAGAATAAGGCAGGCTCGCTGAACTAGAGGAGGCTCGAAAATTGCCTCAGGTCATTGGGTGGGGGATGGGATGAGGCCTGCATTCAGATTCAGACCAAGGGCAGGAGTTTGAAGACTACCCTTCAGTTGATTTGAATACACACCTTACCGGATACCAAGGAGGAGCTACTGCTCCCCGAAAGGAAGAGGCGGGCCTTTCCAACCGCCACTCCCCTTAGATTATAAAACCGCGGCCCACCAGCTGCTCTGGCGGAGCGTCCTTGCCTTGCCGCTTGCCTCTTTTACAAGCGTCCTATCCTAACAAATCTTTTTGCCTATCACTTTGTCTCTCGCCGAATGCCTTCTGTGGGGAGGCATAAAGAATCTGAGCCTTGCTGAGTCCGGACACAGGGTGAGTAACTCAAATTTAAAACTGTGGGTTCAAGGCCCAGTCTGGGTTTTGATTGGGTTCGAGTCCCGGCGCGTGGGTTCAAGTCCCAGTCTGTGCTCTGGCGGGTTCCGGCCGGGAGTGCTGTCAGTTTCTCCCATGGCTAAATCACCGATCATCCCTTCTGTCTTTAGCAAGAGGTCCTCCTCCCCGTAAAATTCAACATCTCCCAGCTGTGATTGGGGGGCCATCCTCGCCCACATTTTTAGGAGCTTTACACAATCAAAAAATTTTTTTTCCCTCTGCAGTTCTTTCTGATTGTCCCTTAAGCCTGAATATTTTCAATTGCTTTTAAGCTCTCTAAGGTTTTTCCCAAAGAAAAAACTAAAACCCTCACCTGCTCCCTCATTCCCCTTCAGCTACGACAAACTTAACAACGTTGTGCATAGTTTGTTATTTTCAGTTCTCATTTCATCATCACCAGTCAGCCCTCTAATCTAGCTTGAACTCCCTTCATTTCAACAAAGCAGCTTTCATCAAAGTCTCTGCAACTTCCATGTCACCAAATGCAATTATCTTTTTAGGTTTTCATCTTATTTGATTTTACAGTACTATTTGCCAATGTTGATTAAATCTCCTTCTTAAGGCACTTTGTCTTTTAATGTGGTACATCACATTTTCCTGGCTTTTCCCCTTGTATTTGGCCATAGCTTCTCAGTGTCCTTAACATGCTCATTCTTCTACCCTAAAAGTAAGTCTTGGCCCTCCTCCAGACCAGATCTAGGCTCTTTTCTGCTTTTATGTCTTTCCCTAAGCCATCCCATGGTTTACCATCCATATGCCTCTATTAGACATAAATCTTACGTACTTCCTGAGATGTTCCTCAGCTGCCTTCTTATATTTTCTTGGCCAGCAATCCACCCAGACCCAGCCACACCTCTACTTCAGGGTGAATAGTGAGGTTGCTTGATTTAGATGTTAAAGATTGAGGAGAATTTTACAAGGTGGCGTATGGTAATAGAAGAAATTATCCCGGATATTGAAAATGGCAACACAAAGGCACAAATTCATAAGAAAAAAAATCATGATGAATTTTGGAATCAGGAAGTAATCCGCTTGACACGAGCACCAAGCTTTGAATATTGGTTGGCCCGTGGGAGTTCCTGTTATGGCTCAGTAGTTAACAAACCAGACTAATATCCATGAGGACTCGGGTTTGATCCCTGGTCTTGCTCAGTGGGTTAAGGATCTGGCGTTGCTGTGAGCTGTGGTGGTGTAGGCTGGCAGCTAAACCTCCAAATGCCTTGGGTGCAGCTCTAAAAAGATAAGAGAGGAAAAAAAAATTGGTTGACCCTGAATCATGGAGGCATTGGGCTGTCAGATAAGGAGCCTAGTCCCCACTCAAAAGATAACAGTAATCCCATGATGGTTTTCAGTGAGGGCTATGTGGTAACAAAATGGCTTAAGATGATAAACTCCAGGGCCTTATGCAAGGTGACATTATGGAAAGAGACTGTAGAAGCTAGAATAAGAAGTTGGGATATAACTATTTGAGGTTTCCTGTTTTGGGGAGATAAAGTCTTCAACCAAGATGAAAATGAGAACTAGAAAAATGGGTCCAGGAAACACACGCAACTAAATTTCATAAGCAGGACAGACAGCAGGTGAAAACTGAAGCTAAAAGTCTCTTGAAGGTTGAAAGTAACTGCAAAAAGGGAGTCATAGTTTAATGCTCAGATGGGCATTTGGAAACCTGGATCTAGTTTCTTGGAAAAAGGCCTGGGGTGTTCATATTAACTCAAAAGTCATACTCAGAGTTCCTGTTTGTGGCACAGTGGTAATGAATCGTCTAGCATCCACGAGGACACAGGTTTGATCCCTGCCCTTGCTCAGTGGGTTAAGGATCCAGCGTTGCTGTGGCTGTGGTGTAAGCCGGCAACTGCAACTCCGATTCGACCCCCATCCTGGGAACTTCTTTATGCTGTGGGGACAGCTCTAAAAAGCAAAAATAGAAATAAATAAAAGTCATGCTTAAGGAGATGGTAGCTGGAAATGTCAAAATTGCATTTTCCGAAGGGAAGGATAACTAGGGAAACAAAAGAAAAGAAAGTCAAGGATAAGATTTTAGGAGGTTTATATAATGTTGAAGAAGGAAACAAAACAGATAAGGAGAAATGTATTTGTGCAGAGTCAGAGATTCCAAGGTCAGGAAACATCAAGAATGCTTCTGAGGAGCCAGCGGGGAGCAGGTGGCAAATTCTGAGGGTTTTTAAACCTTTGCAAGGGATTGGGAAGAGACGGTTGAAAGCAGCTCAGTCTTTGAAGAAATGCTGTTGTTAAATGGGGAAAAAAATAGTTACGCTAGTTTAGGGAAAAAGTTGTAAAATATGTTTTTATTTGCTTACTTTTGACTAAGGTAAACCTGATAGCAGATTTTTACAGTGTGGAAGGGTAGTTACTGCAGAGGGAGACACAGTATGGTAAAGAAATGACTAGGTGATACACATTGTGGAGGATGGAAGAAACCAAAGGAAATTTGAGGAGGAGGGAAAGATAAGTTACAGAAAAAATGAAGGACGCCTTGTCCTTCCAGTCACTGCTGAAAATAGCGCAGTTGTGAGGACTCGAAAATGATGTGCTCAGAAGTCTATTCAAAATGGATGAGATAAAGTTTTAGGGCACTGTTGGAAAAGAAAGATAAGGGAGGCATCGGATCACCTGCGGTTATTCATATCCTAAAATGGCCATGTACAAAAAGGACAGGAGGGGCTGCCAAGATAGTTTTTCAGCATTTCTTTTGAAAAGTGATTAATGAGTCTTGCCCAAATGATTGTTGTTTATCTGTTACATTTAGAAAAGTCTGAACCTGGGAAGGCGAATAGGTTTAATCTGCCACGTCAATTCCAATTGATTAGTAAACCTGCAGTGCTACAGGGAGGAAGTGCGAAGCCGGTTCTAGCTCAGCGGGAGGGTATTCTGTGATTGATAAGCAGTGTCTACTTTGGGCCAAGCACAGAGGTTGATAGATTTGCTAACTCTGGAACCACAGCTGTTCGTTATTTTGTCCAGTTTTCTGATATACGGAAGCAAGAGAGCATTTAGCTATTCCTCAAACGTTTATATTAAAGTAGAAACATCAGGCAAAGCCCTTTAAGATTACTTAACTAAAAGATTTGGATTTTGGAAATCAGGTTTTGAAACCTATGGAGTTCAAGAGGAAATACCAGACCCCACTCATTTCTCTAAACTGTCTTCAGACTTCACATTTGCTCCTTTCTTCCCAGTTCATCTGGGACTGGCTCCTAACGTATTTGAATTTTACACAAATACATACATATACCCAAATCTATACCACTATTCAAGATCGGTCATCTGATGGTCCTTTCAGTAGAACAACACTCCCAATCCAAAAACTTTCAAAATGTGTGATTTTAGTGGAATGATGCAAGGGAGCATGGCAGAGAGGGAGGAGAGCAGCAGCGTCTCTGTGTGGAGAGAGGTCTCTGTTGATGAGGCAGGGCTGGTGGGAGCCCCATGGTAAGACCTCCTCTAGTGCCAGCCCCTGTCAGTGATGTGCATAGAGCTCAGTGGACCTAGGAAGAAGGCAGGCTGTGGTTGGGGACAGTACAGTCTTCATTTGCTTCAATGGCTCAGTTTACTGAGGTGGACATTAGCTGTGGGAAAGAAAATTCGTAGGTCCATCATTTCCTTAAAGCTATGTTACTGAGAATATAAATATTGATGTGTTTCTTGAGCAGAATGAACTTTTAATAGTGAGCATTGTTGAAACTAAGTGCTATGTTTTATAACTGCATTCTTATTTTCTACACTTGTGTTATAAAATTCCTCTACTATTATGTATTGCATTGTTCATGTGAAGCTGTTTTTAAAGGAAACACAGTTCTGTCTTGATAAATATGAGGAAACTACCAGATGTTTCCGACTGTCTAAGCCAAACCATTCATGCACGTGATCATGCTTTCCTTGACATAGTCATGAGCCATGGTATACCACCCATAGTCTCCCTTATAATACAGAGCCCAGTGCTTTAGCACACAGAAAAATGTGCAACTTAAATAGTTAGAAAACAAAGCAAAATAAAACAAAAACATCATTCTTGTTTGTTTTTGAAGGAGGAGGAGGAATATCATTCTAATATTATTTTACCTCTCTGACTAAAAAAAAAATGTAGTAGTCCTATTCAAATTCTTAATTCATAAAAGGAATAGACTTGCTTTCTAATAGCATATGACACCTTCAAAAATAGAATAGAATTTACATTTTTTTTTCCTCTCCTGAAAGTGGAGAATTACTTAAGAGATTAGACAGAGAGAACAAGTTAACTTGTTCTTTAATACATTAAGGAGTTTCCATCGTGGCGCAGCGGAAATGAATCCGAATAGTATCCATGAGGTTTTGGCTTCAATCCCTGGCCTCACTCAGGGGGTTAAGGATCCAGTGTTGCTGTGAGCTGTGGTACAGGCTGCAGATACTGCTCAGATCCTGCGTTGCCGTGGCTGTGGCGTGGGCCAGCAACTGTAGCTCCGATTAGACGCCCTAACCTGGGAACCTCCATATGCCTCGGGTGCAGCCCTAAAAATAATATGTTAAGAAAGGCTAAGAGTTCCCTTCGTGGCTCAGTGGTTAACGAATCCGACTAAGAACCATGAGGTTGCTGGTTCGATCCCTGGCCTTGCTCAGTGGGTTAAGGATCCGGCGTTGCCGTGAGCTGTGGTGTAGGTTGCAGAGGCGGCTCGGATCCCGCGTTGCTGTGGCTGTGGCGAAGGCTGGCGGCTACAGCTCCTGTTAGACCCCTAGCCTGGGAACCTCCATATGCCGCGGTGCGGCTCTACATAAAGGCAAAAAGACAAAAAAAAAAAAAGAAAGGCTAGTTGCCAGGAAAGTTTATTTGAATAACCCAGGCTGAACCCTTGCTCAGCCTCCATTCTAGTATTGGGGCCACCTGGACACGGGGTGAGGTGGGGAGGGGAAACTGGGTTTCAGGGTTAGAGTAAATGGCATATGTAATTATTAGCAGGTGAAAAGTTTAAGGCTTATTTAGCCGTCAGCCAGCAGCTTCCCAGGTAGGTGTACACAGAAGAGCAATGCAACATGGATGAAATTAGAGACCCTCATACTGAGTGAAGCAAGTCAGAAGGAGAAAGACAGATACCATACGATATCTATGAATATGTAGGTATCTAGAATCTAATATACTGCACAAATGAACGTTTCTACAGAAAAGAAAATCACGAACTTGGAGAACAGACTTGTGGTTGCCAAGGGGGTGGGGGAGGGAGTGGGAGGGTATGGGAGCCTGGGGTTAACTATTGCCTCTGGGATGGAAAAGCAAGGATCCAGCTGTATAGTCCAGGGAACTATGTCTAATCACATGTGACTAATCCATATATGTACATGTAACCGGGTGACCACGCAGTGCAGTTGGAAAATTTGACAGAAATCTGTAAACCAGTTCTAATGGAAAAACAAAAAATATATATATAAAATAAAATAAAAAATAAAAATACCATTTTCTACTGCCCTCTCCAAAAAAAGAACAATGGTTGAAAAATCTAACATGGGAGATTCAAAATGTGTGGTCTTGAGGCCATGCTGAGTAGTTTGCACTTCTACCATCAAGCAAAATAAGGCCACTGTGGGTTTCTTAAAGAGGGAGTGTATTACTGGATCTGTCCCTCCACGGATGGGGGGGATAGGGGGTAGAGCGAGGGGAGAAGAGGGGTAAAGAGAAAAGCCTGGAGTGAAGCGTGAAGGGCGAGGGTCCTGGCATATCTGTGTATAAGAGCTTGGGAAGAGTTTCTACTAAAAAGGTTGGAAAAGCTCCAAAAGGCAGAGGCCGGTGGAGAAGCATGGGGAGGGGTTGAGATTTCAAGATCAAAGGAGGAAATGGCTTTGAATGGAAAGCAGTTTCTAATGATAATGAAGATCACAAGTGAATGAGAATTTCACAAAGAACAGACTTGTGGTTGCCAAGGGCGAAGGGGGAGAGAGTGGGAGGGACGGAGAGTTTGGGGTTAGTAGATACAAACTATTACATTTCGAATGAATAAGAAATGAGGTCCTACTGTACAGCACAGGGAACTATATCCAGTCTTGAGATAGACCATGATGGAAGATACTACGAGAAAAAGAATGTATGTATATGTATGATTGGGTGCCTTTGGCTCTACAGCAGAATTTGGCACAACATTGTAAATCAGCTATACTTTAAAACATTAAATTAAAAAAGTGACTGAGGATGTAAATGCCCTGGATTTGGCAGTTGGAAAGCCATGCAAAGAGAGAGAATGGGAGTTTCCATCGTGGCTCAGCTGTAACAAACCTGACTAGTATCCTTGAGGGTGTGGGTTCAATCCCTGGCCTCGCTCAGTTGGTTAAGGTGTAAAAAATTGATTTAGCATGGAAAGAGGTGAGAAAGAAACCAGCAGGGGATACATGCAAAAGGCAGCAATCATGATTTATTGGAGAATTTGGCTCCCGGGCGAGGTTCTGTGACTCTCGGGCATGGAGTCAGGGAAGTCGCGCCCGGGTTGGGGAGCACGGGGGTTTTTAAGCCTTGTTGGTTCCGGGTCTGGATCCGGGGGGTAGTGCCTTTGCCAAATTAGGCAAGGGACCACCGTGTCCCTAGGTGATTGGTCGGGGGTAGGTGTTTGGGGGCTTTCCGGGTAGATGTGGCTTCGATCATCAGTTGGCGCGGGTGGGGCTGGCGGCCTATCTTCCCGCTTAGGCTTATCTGTTCTTCATAGGGTCTGTTTGATATGAGGGGTCTCTTTGCCATCTGGGGGCCCGCTACCCGTCCCCGCCGGCCTAACATAAGGATCTGGCATTGCCTTGCTATGGTGTAGGCCAGCAGCTATAGCTGCAATTCGACTCTTAGCCTCTGGAACTTCCACATGCCTCAGATGTGGCCCAAAGGAGACAAGAAAGAAAAAGAAAGAGAATGGAAGTGAAATTGAAAGATCTCAAAGAATGAGCAATTACTAAGGAATGGAATCAGGCAAATGTTAGGGGCAATGTATAAATATGTGGGAAACTGAATAAAGGCACGGGGAGTATTGCTCTCAACAAGGAGGAGAAACAAGGGAGAGTTTCTCCTTTAGTTTTACTGTTCGAATGGTTGTTTTTATTTTCTCTTTGGGCAGACAATGCAAGTCAGACTTTTAAGCAGATAAAGAAGAGACCAAAGGAGAGAGAGAGGGAGCAATCTAATATATGGCATAATTTGTAGACTCAGGTCCTAGGAGATCCAGGGATACAAGAGCTCAAGAAGAAAAGCTTAGCAAAAAAGGGAAAAGATTTGCTTTTCCTCAGAGAAAAAGAGGGACCAATAAAGATGAATTGAACACATTTTCATATAGAAAGGAAATAAAGTAGAGGAATGTATATCTGCCTCTCTCCAACTCTTCTACTGAATAAAAGGGACAGGCATTTGCCAGCAAGATGGCCCGCTGAAGCAGGGCTGGACTCTTAGGAATAGAAAGTTCATCACTGAGGTAGTCCAAGTTAGAAGAAGGAAGAGACAGGAAAGGGTGAGAAGTAAAAGAACCCCAGTGCTGCAAAGGGCTTCGCCCAGATTTAGTCAGGGTTTCTCCATACCTCATTACCGTCCCAGAAGCAGCTGAAACTCAAGACCAAGGTGGCGGAAAGACAGATTTTCTCTGCAAATTAAGAAGGAGGTGAAATAGAGTAGAAGATAGAGGCTGGGGAGGAGAAATGTTGAAGGAGGACTGGATAGTTCGGCTTGGAGAGGATAGTGGAAAGACAATAGCAGAGATACCAGATACTCTGCTTGAGGTTGCGTCCTCTTTTCCTTATAAAGTCCTCTTCACTCAAGTCATGGATAATATTTACCACATACAGAAATGCCCTGTGAGAATGGTTTGGGGAAAATGAAGAAAAGACTTAGAGGAAAGAATAGTGGCAGGAGGTGAAGTGTGAGTGAGCTGGAGGGATCAATGGGTAGAGTTCAGAACCAGAGGTGACCTTGAGAAAGGAAGCCTCAGGGTTTCACGTATGTGGGTCCTGACTCCCCACAGCCATACAAGAGGTGAGGTGAGTGATCTTTGTCCATCTCTTAAAGGACAGTGTGAGATTACCTGACATTGGAGTGATACAAATATGATGCTGAAACAGGTGACTGCCTCCTCCAGGCTGGATGGAGACAAAGAAACTCAAAATTTGGGGGTTGGGGGGGAAATTCAGAAACATAGAGGGACTACAAAGGAGGGTGTGGACAGACACCAGGATTTAAATAAGGGAGAGGGAAGAGTTCCCGTCATGGCGCAGCGGAAACGAATCTGACTAGGAACCATGAGGTTGGGGGTTCGATATCTGGCCTTGCTCAGTGGGTTAAGGATCTGGCATTGCCGTGAGCTGTGGTGAAGTTTGCAGACTAGGATCAGATCCTGTGTTGCTGTGGCTGTGGTATAGGCCAGCAGCTGTAGCTCCTATTAGACCCCTAGCCTGGGAACCTCCACATGCTGTGGGTGCGGCCCTTTAAAAAAAAGAAAGAAGAAAAAGACAAAAGATAAAGGAGAGGGAGAAAGATGAAGGCCTGCAAACTCACAAGTTTGGGATTGAAGATGAAAGAATTTTCAGATAAGCTAGAGCTGGCAGAGATAAAGTGGAAGAAAAGAGGAAGGAAGCGAAGTCATGATTGCAATACTGAAACAAAAGAACAATACTGATATTTTGATATTTAAGTTGGTAACTTACGTAAAGCAGGATGTAGCTGTCATTACATTCTACATTCTGCCCACAGTGCTTCTCCCCCCTGAGAGCGGGTCAGGGTTCAGGCTTGAAGTGTCTTTGACCTTGTGGTTCAGGTGATTGAGGAATAAAGTCCTGGTTTAAATAAATCATCTAAGAGCACCAGGGGTCAGGCCCCTGACAATGCGTGAGGCTTAGAATAAGAAGACGAGGAGAGTGAAGTGCATCAGTAATCAGCCTGAGAGACGGTCTGGGAGTTAGACAAGGTAATGACCTCCCACCCTGCCTTGATCTCTTCAACTCCCACAGTCCCCCTGCCACATACTTTCTCCTCAGTGTCCCCTGCCCCCCGAATCCTGTATTTTTGAGATCTTCCCATGGGCCTCAGGAAGTGTGGGACAAACTGTCTTTACAGAACCAGAAAGGACTAACAAACACACCAGAGTCTCAACTCACTACTAGTAACGTGGGAAATTAGAATTAAGACAAGAGCAATATCACTTAGGTAGCTTTAAAGGGGAGAAACGATGTCAGAATATTTGCTACGGGACAGCAAAAAGAGTACAAATCAGAAGAGTATACAGCACAAAAAAGATTCACACAGTGAGCACAAGTGTATGATCAGGGACCTCACCCACTACCTCAACAATCCCAGCATCCCAGAAGCCTCCGTCTTGTCCCCTTGCAGTCATGCCATGCCCCTAAGAGCGGTCACAATCTTGACTTATGATACCACAGACCAACCTTGACTTAAAAAGTGCACTGTCGTTTTGTTTACTTTGGGGGGGGTCTTATTTAGGGCCATACCTGCAGCATATGGAAGTTCCCAGGCTAGGGGCTGAATTGGAGCTGCAGCTGCCAGCCTACACCACAGCCACAGCAACATCAGATTTGAGCCACATCTGTGACCTACACCACAGCTCACGGCAACACTACATCCTTAACCCAATGAGCAAAGCTGGGGATTGAACCTCATGGACACTATGTCTGGTTTTTAACCCCGCTGAGCCACAGTGGGAACTCCTTTTTTCACATATTTAATGCTCTCTGGGCATAGCTCAAGACAGAAATGATTATGATCCCAAATTAGTAATATATCAAAAAAAATACTAGTATTTTAATATATTAAATGGCAGGGCATAAAGTGGGCCTGAATAATGGGATAGCATGATGCACAAAACTAGTATTACAATCACTGGGATTAAGGAGATTGAGAAAGTCTAAGGCCAAAGTGTCAAAAAAAATCACCTCATCATCTTCAAAATTGGCAAGAGATTAGGGGGAACGACGGAGGCACGGTCTCTGAGGTCAGTCAGGAAGAAGCAAGTTTGGCTGGTGACTGGGGCCAAGAAGAGAGTCTGGCAAAGGCGAGCAGCATGAAATCCGAACTTGAGTAAGAGAAGGCAGTCGGCTGGTGGTCAGGAAATGGCAGGGGGGAGCCCCTCAGCCCATGAAGGAAAATTGGTGGAAGGAGGAGCTTGTCTCTGATTGCTTGTGTTAAGAGGAGAAGCTACGGGAAGGAAACAGTGGAGAAGATGAGTCGGTGATTACTGTGGAATGGAGGGTAGGCAGGGCTCAGCAGAGCGCACGCGGGACTCTGCTCCAAGCCTTCAAGACAGTGAAACAGTAACAGGGTCTAAAGTGAAAGCCCAAAGAAATCCCTTTCGTGTGAGCTATATAGACAGACTTCCTCTTGAGGTCAAGGCTCCTAACCATTTTTGCTGTATTGACACTTTTGAGGAGAAAATAGCAGATTGACTTACTAAGGCAGGGGGAGGGACTGGGGAAGCATATACGACAACATTTTAAATTAAATTTCAGATGGTTTCCTGGCTCTTTAAACTCATTCACACATACTCATGTATATTTTAAGTTAAGAGAAAGACAGAGGGGAGTTCCCGTCGTAGCGCAGCGGTTAACGAATCCGACTAGGAACCATGAGGTTGCGGGTTCGATCCCTGGCCTAGCTCAGTAGGTTAAGGATCCAGAGTTGCCGTGAGCTGTGGTGTAGGTCGAAGGTGTGGTTTGGATCTGGCGTGGCTTTGGCTGTGGCGTAGGCTGGCAGTTGTAGCTCTGATTAGACCCCTTACCTGGGAACCTCCATATGGAGTGTGGCCCTAAAAATGTGCACACACACACACACACACACACACACACACACACAAATAAAAATAAAAAAAGAGAGAGAGAGAAAGGAGGGAGAAGAAGAAAACTAATATGTCAACAGCAATGTGGGAAACAAGAAAGCACATGGGATTCTAACCCAAGACCCTACATCTTTCATCCTCATTTATTATCAACTTCCTTTATTAAGGATTAACTATGTCCTGTATGAAAGGGAATAGTAAAGATGTGTAGGATGCTCTTCCTTGTTAGGTACATGTATACCGGGTGACCTGGTGGTTTCTCATGAAAGAGATTAAAGTCAGCATCGCTAGAGAATGGAGCATATAACATCTAGGGAAATGATACTAAATAAAGAGAAAATGAGATTCATTTGGGTTGACAGCCTCTGGCTTTGAGTCTGAGTTTCACCATTTCAAACCTGTATGACCCTGGGAAATTTACCCAAGCCCTCCAAGCCTTGGTTACTTCCCTGTAAAATGGGGCTAATCCTGGTACAAATGTTATGGGGTCCTTGTAAGGATAAAATGGGTTAATGTGCATCAAGCCCTTGGCAGAAAGTCAGATAAACTCAAAGTTAGCATTTGCTCCAGGAATGACACAGGAGGAGGAAGAAGCCTCTACACAAGGAGACTTAGAGCTGGTACTCTCACTGTGGCCTTGCCACTGCTTAGCTGCCCAGCCTTTATAAATGCCATGGGCCCATTGTTTCCTCACCTGAGAAATTAGAAGGACACCATCCCCAAAACTTCCCTCACTTCTGATGCTAATTACAGGTTCAGGAGTCCCTAAGACCACTCTTAGAATCAATCATTTGCTAGAAGGACTCCTAGAACTCACTGAAAGCTGTTATACTCACAGTCAATGTTCATTAAGCCTAAAAGAGACAGATTAAAATCAGCCAAGGGAAGTGATGAATGGGGCAGAGACCAGGAAAGTTCCAAGTTTCCAGTTGTTTTCTTCCAGTGGAATCATGGACCACAGTGCCCTCTCAGAAACAATGTGCGACACACAAGGGGAACGCCAAGCAGGGAAACTCACTGAAGCCTCGGTATCCAGAGTCTTTATTGCACTTGGTGGCTAACGGCCCACCGGGCTGCCCTGTTTCCAGCCTCTCCAGAAATCAAGGCATGACACAAAGACTCAGCATAGGTCCCATTCTTAGACTTTCTGACACGTCTCAAAGTTCCTAGGTAAACAAAGACACGCTTATTGGACAAAGGGCTTAGAGATCACCTCCCGGGCGTGGGTAGGGAAAGGCCAAACCTCTCTTTTGATGAGGTTAAATTCTTTATACCATCAAAAGCTGGACTTTCAGTTCTAACACTCTAGATGAGCAACCTTCAAATTTTCATTGACTGGAAACTGCAGAAAGAAATGGATTTTACATGTTGATTTCAACGCATATATGTTTCTTAAGACAAATACCATTTTGCCGTGTGGGATATATGCTGATACTTCAGTTTATTTGAATTTATTTTATTAAAAATATTGGTAACCTTCCACTAAATGGGTCCTAACATGCAGTTTAAAAGACATTGTTCAAGAGTAATGCTCTGTGGGCCACATTCACCCTGCTGCTTCTTTTTATAAAAATGGTTTGATTGGAACACAGCCACACCCATTTGTTTTGGTATTTTATTGTCTGTGGCTGCTTTCACATCAGAGTAGTTGCCACAGAGGCAGTACCGCACGCACAGGCTAAAATATTAACGACCTGGGCCTTTACAGAAGAAGTTGACTACCCCTGACCCAGTGAAATTACGATTTATGACCTCAGGAATATTCATTTATAACATTGCCTTATATTCCTCCCAATACATGACAGATGCATAACCGTACCTACGTTTTAGTTTATACAAATGCATGATAATAACACAGATTTTAGATTCCAGGCTTCCAAGTAAACTTTGCCAATTATGGTCTCCCAAATTATGTTCGCAAAAGTCCTTCTAAAAAGGGTAACAGAGGAGTTCCTGTTGTGGCTCAGTGGGTTAAGAACCCGACTAGTATTCATGAGGATGCAGGTTCAATCCCTGGCCTCCCTCAGCGGGTTAAGGATCCTCTGTTGCGGTGAGCTGTGGTGTAGATCACGGACACTGCTCAGATATTGTGTTGCTATGGCTGTGGCGTAGGCCAGCAGCTGCAGCTCCAATTTGACCCCTAGCCTGGGAACTTCCATATGCCATGGATACAGCCCTAAAAAGACAGTTAATAATTAATTGGATAAAAAAAAATCACTCATTTACAGGGTCAACTACCAAGTCAATGGATGTACCAAGGCTGTGTAATACTGTAAGCTCATAATGTGTGTGGTCTCAAATGCTCCTTGTTAGTCAAAAAGTATTTGCAAACTCCTTCCCTTCCAGATAACCTGGACCCATTCAACTATAACAAAGTATGAGAGATTAGGTGAGAAACATTTGGCACAGTAAAAGCCATCAGAAACTTGAGAAATACTGATGAGGATTAAACCTTCATAAGAGAAATGCACCAAAAAAAAAAAAAAAAACACAGATATATACCCAGAAAACATCAGTAGGAGTTCATCTTAAAGTCCAGATTCAGACAGTGTTTGGAAGAATCAAAACAAGAAGAAAATTTGGGAGGAGAGGAGTAAGTTAAAGAGCCAACGCCAGTTCTCTGGACATCGCTCTCATCTCAGCCCTCTGAGGGTTAAAAAAAGACTGGAAAGAAATGTAGGCTTCCTAGGGGTGAACTAGGAGAGCACAGTATTATCAGTCTCTGAAATATTAGCAGGATTGGCTTTTACCCTCACCGGACTGACTGACCAAGCCTGGGGGAGTAGAAGGAACAGCTGGTGACGTCATGGGCTTGGCTCTCTTGAAAATAAGTCTCTCTGTGGGCAGAGGTGATCAAGTTGCAGGAGGTGCTTTCTACTCTAACATACCACGTGAAAGGGAAATAATTGGAACCCGCAGTTTTCTCCTTTCTGGGAACTGATGTGTCTATACATGGATTTAGTAAAATTAATTTTCAGGAGGCCGCACATTTTCTCCTTGGTGCAGTTCAGCTTTGCCACATTAGCTGTGAGGGTTTGTTAAGTTACTGAAGCTCTTGAATTCACTTTGATACAGATTTCTTTTTCTTTTGGCGGGGGTGTGGGGTGGTGCATTTTGTTTTGTTTTGTTTTAGGGCCACACCTGTGGCATAGGGAGGTTCCCAGGCTAGGGGTCGAATCGGAGCTGTAGTCACCGGCCTACACCACAGCACAGCAATATGAGATCCGAGCCGCATCTGCGACCTACACCACAGCTCACAGCAACGCCGGATCCTTAACCCGCTGAGTGAGGCCAGGGATCGAACCCAGAACCTCATGGTTCCTAGTCGGATTCGTTTCTGCTGCACCACGACAGAAACTCCCTACAGTGTGTAGTTATACAGGATGTACTAACATAGTAGTGTCTGCACTTATTTATAACTAAATAAAGAAGCCCTCATAGATGCTGGTCGGGTTCATTAACCACTGAGCCACGATGGGAACTCCCTGGTACAGATTTCTAATCCTCCCCCCCGCCACCACCTTTTAAAATTACTCCCTGAATGTGTGCTCTAACCATCCCCAGGATTTTGCCTTGAGCACCCGAACTTCGGGTTTATCCTAAAGGAGCTTCTTTTCCTCCGTTTCCCTAGGTTGTTCCCCTTGGCTTCCACTGCCCAAGGTTGACACCAAGTCAGCCCAAGACGACTGCAGATGAATCAGCCAAGATCAGCAGAGCCAGGCCCAAGTAAACTGACTGGAGGACTCAGAAATCACTGCTTTAAATCACTGATGTAGGTGAGTTTGGCATCCACAATAACTGAAAAGCATTTTAGAGACTTTTTATCGAAGACGGTGTACCCAGTTACCTATAAGTTCCTTCTCTTGTGGTATAAATTTGATGAATGCCCGCTAGGCCTGCCAAGCTGGACTCGGTAAGTGGAATTTCTCTTCGTTTAATACCGCAAATTCTTTTCCTTTATTTATGCTACTCTGTCTCTTTCCATGAAATATTCTAGAATAAAAGATAGAAAATAGCCTAGTTTTACTGTCATCAGCTTATTCCCCCTTTTCTTACTTTAATCCACTTACACTCTCTACATAAAATTAGTTTAATAATTATTCTTGATAAATGTCACTACCATTTGTTTTGACTGCCAGTTCCTAGAACGCAGGAAAAATACTGGCTGAACCTGTCCATAGAGTGTCATGTTTATAGGCCCTTAATCCATGTGTTGAATCAAATTCAAATGAATGGTTTTCAAATGTCTGAATCACTCCCTGCTCCAGACTGAAAAAAAGTTAATAAATACTAATTTATTCTACTTAATATCTGCTTTGATATTAAAATAACATGTAAATATATGTTAATAAGAATCAGCTGAAAATTCACTTGCATAAAATCTTTCAGAGATTAATGAAAACAGTAAAAGAGAAAAGGCAAGTCTGCACATTGGCAGTTAAAGAGCAAATACATTTCTTTTGTATGTTCCTCATTAACACATGACTTTAGTTATAAAGAGGAAACATTCAGCAACAGTGGCCTTTGATCTGTTCTTAAGTAATCAGTGAACTATATCAATATTTATCAGTTTTTAAATTATGTTTTCAAAGTATTTAATATTGCTTTAAATGTTTGTCTCCTTTCTTCTTCATTTTTCTCTCTTAGATTATGATGTGTACAGGCTTTAATACTATTTCAAAACACCCAGTCAGGCAAGACCAATTTCTTTCTCTTCTTTCTCTAAACAAACTTGTGAAATTTGGAGCGACTATCCAATTCTGTAGAATAGATACATTCCTTACTTATATTTAATCTAATTACAAATGGGATTTGAGGTGCTTATTGATAACCACTTATTACTACCAATACATGAAGACGTTTTGATGAATTTAAGGAGTTCTTAAACTCATGGCCTAGACCATCAGGCTCATTATTTCTCAGACCAATTCTCTGAAGTAGGTAACTCATATTGTCTGCCTCAGGCTGCCTATAAGAAAATGCTGAGATGACACAAGCGAAAACCTATGTCTACCTTTACTGAAGAAAACACGCAAGTGTTTATGGAGACCAAGTTTGATGACTTCTTAGGAAAGATTATTCTTTGGTTCCTGTAGACAGTTCTCTAGGGCGGGCTGACTATCACTAATAATTTTGTTATTTTCAAGAAAGTCCTTACAGTCTGGTTTATTTCTTTTTGACACTCTACCATCATTTATGTGGCTTCTATCAGATACATTCTGGTACTAAATTGAGATATTATGTTATTCAGCAAATAATAAAAGCTATTTGATTATATAATTAGAATTCAACATTGCTGTAGTAATTTTAGAGCTGTGATATAATTTTAAGAAAGCAAATTCAACCTATTTGATATAACTTAAAACTGTTATATCAGACTGCAATTATAAAAAAAAAAATCAACCAACCAACCAACAAAAAATTAAAATAAGCAACTACAAAATTCTCTGTTACAGAGCTAAAATTTCTGTGGCTACAGTGGCTGGCTACACTTGTGCCAAGAGCCACCTCAGGAAATTGTTGAATTAATAGTTCTTTTCACTCTATAATATATATTTCTAAAAGAGAATACCATTGCATAATGTTTAAGCACAGTCTCTGTTTTGCTAGTTACACTAGCTTTATGGTTTTGTGTGAACTATATACCTAATGTATAAGGTATTTGTGAGAACTAAAGGATATAATCTATGTAAAAATCTTACTCCAGTGCTGGAATAGTAGCACTTTATATGTAGAAGCTGGCACCATCATCATCATTTATTATAGTCTCCATAATCATCTTCAAGCCAGTATCAGCATCACACTGAAAAATACAAAACATGCTTTCCTGTTTACCCTAACTTATACATTATAATACACTCTGTAATTTCCACTTATAGCTGAGTAAATATTTCTGTTAACTCCATTAACGTAAGGGCTTTGTCTAATTCACCATTATATCTTTTAGGCCTAAACTACATAGTGGGAGCTCCAAATATTTTTTGTTGTTGAATAAATACATGCAGACATAAATGCATTTACATATATGTCAATATGGGTTATTTTTCAGGACTGTTGAATTTTAGAAGGATCAATTTCCTTCATTTTATTTTTTATTACAGATTATACTTTATTAAAAGTTATTGCAAGATAATGTCTATAATTCCCTATGCTATAAAATATATTGTTGCTTATCTATTTTTTTCTAAAGTAAATTTTTAAAATTCTCTTTTTTTAATTGCTCGATGAATTTTATTACATTTATAGTTGTACAACGATCATCACAACCAAATTTTATAGCATTTCCATCCCAAACCCTCAGTGCATCTCCCCATCCCCCAACCTGTGTCATTCAGAAATCATAAGTTTTTCAAAGTCTGTGAGTCAGTGTCTGTTCTGTAAAGAAGTCATTGTGTCCTTTTTTAAGATTTCACCTGGAAGTGATAGCATTTGGTGTTGGTGTCTCACCATCTGACTGACTTCGCTTAGCATGATAATTTCTAGGTCCATCCATGTTGTTGCAAATGTCGTTATTTATTTGCTTTTAATGGCTGAGTAGTATTCCATTGTGTATATGTACCACATCATCTTGATCCACCTGTCGATGGACATTTAGGTTGTTTCCGTGTCTTGGCTATTGTATATAGTGCTGCAATGAACGTTGGAGTACATGTGTCTTTTCGAGTCATGGTTTTCTCTGTACAGATGCCCAGGAGTGGAATTGCTGGATCAAATGGTATTGATTGCCTTCATTTTAAATGTAACTTTTGCACAATAACTTTGGGGCCAATTTCTAAAATTTATAATCTACCTATTTTAATCCCCCCTGCCCATTTTCACGTGGAAAGAAATTATGCACTCTTTAATATTAGGTTTTTTGTTTTTGTTTTTTTAGAAAAAGAGGTCATCATTATAATATGTGTATGAACCAAAGAGAAAAGGAAGCAAGGGCATCACTGAGTTTCTAACCTAAGTAAAGGCGTTTTAATAGTTTGTGGATTCATCCCTTCAGCTTGAGAGTAGCTTGAGTGGACAAGGTGCCGATGATGTTCTGGTGTTTTGTTGAAAGCAGCCCAGGGTCCAGACGGGGGTCTGAGGTTTCGCCCCAAAAGGAGAGAGTGCCTCACACTTTCCTTCCCTGACCACCCCACTCCTTCCAGCGAATCCGAGATATCTTCTCACTGGTCCCTGCTCTCCTAGACTGTTACAACTAAAAAATAGGGACTTATTTCTCTCTGATTATCATCCTTCTAAGACTCAGAAAAAAGGGATGAGGGTGGAATATAACTATTACTGACTTAATACCTTTGTCTTACTTGGTAGGATAATCTTAACACATCAAAATGTATTATTATTATTCATAGTAGTAGTATTTATATTGCTTTTTAGGGCCACACCCCCAGCATATGGAAGTTCCCAGTCTAGGGGTTGAATTTGGAGCTACAGCTGCTGGCTTATAATAACCACAGCCACAGCCACACAGGATCCGAGCTGTGTCTGTGACCTACACCACAGCTCACAGTGATGCCAGATCCTTAACCCACTGAGCGAGGCCAGGGACTGAATCTGTATGCTCATGGGTACTAGTTGGATTTGTTTCTGCTGTGCCACAATAGGAGCGCCTCAGAATGTATTATGATTAGTCCGATCATGATGACTATACAAACTTATTCCTGATTCACAGGACATTTATGCCAAAATATACTTACTTTTCTTTCTTTTTTTTTATTGGAAATTTATTTTTTTCCATTACTTAATGAATTTTATTATAATTATAGGTGTACAAAAATCATCACAACTCAATTTGATAGCATTTCCATCCCAAACCCTCAGCACATCCCCCCACCCCCCAGATTGTCTCATTTGGAAACCATAGGTTTTCCAAAGTCTGCGAGTCATTATCTGTTCTGCAAAGAGGTTTGTTGTGTCCTTTTTTTAGTTTCCACACGTAAGCGGTAGCATGGGATGTTGGTGTCTAATTGTCTGAGTGGTTTCACTTCTCATGATAATTTCTAGGTCCATCCATGTTGCTATAAATGTTGATAATTCGTTCCTTTTAATGGCTGAGTAATATTCCATTGTGTGTACATACCATGTCTTCCCTATCCACTCCTCTGTCGATGGGCATTTAGGTTGTTTCCATGACCTGGCTATTGTGTAGAGTGCTACAATGAACACTGGAGTACATGTGTCTTTTCGAGTCATGGTTTCCGCTGGATAGATGCCCAGGAGTGGGACTGCTGGATCAAATGGTAATTCTATTTTGAGTTTTCTGAGGAATCTCCATACTGTTTTCCACAGTGGTTACACCAATTTGCATTCTCACCAACAGTGTAATAGGGTTTCTTTTTCTCCATACCCTCTCTAGCACTTACTGTTTGTAGACTTTTTGATGATGGTCATTCTGGCTGGCGTAAGGTGGTACCTCATAGTGGTTTTGATTTGCATTTCTCTAATAAGGAGTGATGTTGAACATCTTTTCATGGGTTTTTTGGCCATCTGTATGTTTTCTTCGGAGAATTGTCTGTTTAGATCTTCTGCTCATTTTTTGATGGGGTTGTTTGTTTTTTTGGTATCGAGCTGTAGGAGCTGTTTGTAAATTTTGGAGATTAATCCCTTGTCAGTCAATTCATTTGCACATATTTTCTCCCATTTTGTGGGTTGTCTTTTCGTTTTGTTTAGGGTCTCCTTTGCTGTGCAGAAACTTTGCAGTTTAATTAAGTCCCATTTGTTTATTTTTCTTTTTATTGTCATTACTCTGACAGGTGGATCTGAGAAGATGTTGCTATCATTTATGTCAGAGAGTGTTTGGCCTATGTTTTCCTCTTAAGAGTTTTATAGTATCTGGCCTTATATCTAGGTCTTTAATCCATTTTGAGTTTATTTTTGTGAATGGTATTAGGAAGTGTTCTAGTTTCATTTTTTTACATGTGACTGTCCAGTTTTCCCAGCACCACTTACAAAATATACTTACTTTTCAAAACTTATACATAGAAATATGAATTTGCTTCTATTTAAAAATTACTTTTCCTTTTTAAACTAGATAATGTATTTGCAAGGTCCAAAAATCAAAAACTTTATAGAAAAATGTACAATGAGAGATCTCAGTCTCATCCTTTCCCACCTGAATATACCCCACATTGACCCTAATAGGCAGCAATTTTTATTAGTTCCTGTATAACCTTCCAGTGTTTCTTTAAACAAATAAAAGCAGGCGCAAACAGGTACATTAAGGAACTTAACATGACTAATCATTAGGAAAATGCAAAGCAAACACACAGTGAGATATCGCCTCACACCTGTCAGATGGTTATTAGCAAAGAGACTAGCAACAGTAGTGTTGTCAGGGATGTGGAGACAAAGGTACCCTGGTGCACTGTTGGTGGGAATGTAAATTGGTGCAGCCACTGTGTAAAACAGTATGAAGTTTCCTTGAAAAATTAAAAATAGGAGTTCCCACTGTGGCTCAATGGGATCGGTGGCTCTTGGGAGTGCTGGGATGCGGGTTCATCCCCAGCCTGGCACAGTGACTTAAGGATCCAGTGTTGTCACAGCTGCACCTTAGGTCGAAACTGTGATCTGATCCGTGGCCTGGGAACTCCATATGCTGCTGGGAGGCCAAAAAAGAAAAGAAAAAAAAAAAAAGAAAAATAGAACTACTATATGATCCAGCAATTCTACTTCTGGATATTTATCCAAAGAAAATGAAAACATGAACTTATACAAAGGTTTATGCACACACCCACATTCATTGCAGCATTATTTGCAATGGTCAAGATATGGAAGCAACTTACATGTCTACTGATGAACGAATGGATAAAGAAATTTTATAAAGTAAAGGTATATTGTTTCTAACAACCAAAAGACAATTAGCACCCAAAAGAATTACTATTCAGCTATCACAAAAGAAGGAACTCTTACTGTTATAATAATAGAGATGGACCTTGAGAGCATTATGTTAAGTGAAATAAGTCAGACAAAGAAAGACAAATACTGGAGTTCCCATGTGGTGCAGGGGGTTAAAGACCTGGCATGGTCACTGCTGTGGCGTGGGTTCAGTTCCTCAGCTAGGAACTTCCATATGCCCAGGTACAGCCAAAAAAAAAAAAAGAGATACCAAATGATCTCATTATATGTGGAATCTTAAAAGAAGAGCAGAAAAGCAAACTCATAGATACAGGAAATAGAGAGGTGCCAGATGTGGGGGGTTGAGGAAGTGAAATGGTTGAAGGTGGTCAAAAGGTATGAGAAAATCTGACTGTCAAAGTCTTGGGAAATCAAGGAAATGCAGTTTAGTCAATAATGAGATGCTTGCTAGTTTGCATCTGATATACAAGATAAATTGGATAAATTGTCTTGAAATACCAAGTATAGGTGAACTTGTAATGTTAAATCTGACTAGAAGTAGAGAGGCCGGTTTTGCTAATATTATGAGCTCATAGAATCTAAGCCTCAAAACACAAAGCACAGTAACTATCTAATCAGATACCAAGTATTTACAGAACTAGATGCTTGGAAGAAACTGAACACTTGACTTAAGTTCTACTTAGCAAATTCCCACTTACTGAGGGTTACTTTTGTAATATATCTGAATATATAGTTACCGTATTTCTCATTTTCTTCCTAATAGAGGCTAATATGTTTTTAGCAGCTGAACCCTTGAAAATCAAGAGGGCTTTATTACACTTCTGTAGATTTGCTGAGTTACTGTGACGAAACAGTAAGAGAAAAGGAATTGAATGAGACGTAGTAGAAACATCTACAAGATTGGGTATTTTTGAAGGAGAAAACAGAAGTGAGCTGACTTGTCATATGTTGAAAGTACATGCATGAAGAATGAAAGCTAGGACTTGGAAGCGTCCACGACTGGATATGTGAATTTGGCTAATAGAAATTCAGGGTATGTTATCTGAAATGCTCAAGAAGCGAGGGGCTATAGGTGCTGACTTGGCCCTCCAAGCAATTTGACCTGCCTTGCCAATAATTAGAATGGATATTTGCTTCCTTATACAACAGAAGAAAACCTTATGGCATGAAAGAAACGAAACAGTTTATTAAAGCACAACTTTATAAGCACCAAGTTACTAAAACCCCAGACCACCTTAAATATTAAATAACTAATAGTAGAAACACATCTCAAATGCTAATTGTCCTGTGGTTGTTGGAAACAATATACCTTTACTTTTCAAACTTCCCCATGGAATGGATCATACTTTGGGCTAAAATTATCTCTGGGCTCTCAGTAATCCCAATTGACGTCAGCACTTGGAAAAAGGCAGGAAACTGGAGGAAAGAGTTCCTGCTCTTGGTTTGCTGTAACCTGCTCTTTCAAAAGCCTGGGGTATCCTGGTCCCTCTCAGGGAGGGGTAATTTCGGAGCGAGGATGATGATATACTTTAGGAAGCTAGTAGAGATCCCTGGCATGTTTCTAGCTTAATAAGGTACATTGATGCATCTAAGCAGGAAAAAGACCTAATGGAGGAGAAGCCTGGGCTTCTATGCCACATTTAAAATTGCAGGGCAAGTTGGTAACTAAACCCTTTTGAGCTGGAGCCAACTTGAACAGTTTTTGGTTGTTTTTCTTTCAGCTTAAACTTGGAGCAATTTGCATCCAAAAAAACAGAGGAAAGAGGGGAAAAATGCTCAAAGAAAAAAGGTCCATTTCTTGGAGGCCAGGTTGCTGGTGCCTTCATGTAAGACTTGAGCAGGCCATATACTTTGGTGTGCTGCATCTGCAGTCAAAAACCTCTGTAGCTATGATCCCACTGTGAAAAGTTAAACTGTTAATTGGAAGAGGGTGTTCACGACACCTGTTGCCTGCAAAGGATGAACGGCAGAATGTATGAATTCCAACAGATCAATGAGAAACTAGCCAAGCTAATTTTAGAAATTGGCAAGTGATTAATTTGTTCCGTTGGAGAAGGAAAAGAGGTGAGCTTGGCCCAGGCTGGAAAAGGCTGGTTGGAGTAGGCACAGAGTCAAGCATCTGTGCCAATGCCTAATGCCACAGAACTGGAGGGTCGCCATGGCAAGACCTGGCCATCACGTGGGAAGTGCAGCTCTCTGTGGGACAGACTGGGGCCAGCCCCACAGAGCTCCTCTGATTCCCAGCCCCCTCCCTCTCTCTAACCACTATACTCCGGAAAAGATTCATATAAACTGGGGAGTGCTAGTGTAGATGTGGTTTGGCCTGGGTCCTGACTCAAATAATCTGACTCTATCAACATTAGGAATTCTACTTACTCAGTTACTTAATAGTTAATTTAATTTTGGGCCATATCGTGGCATGCGGAAGTTCATGGGCCAGGGATCCAACCCTCACCATAGCAGTGCCCTGAGCCACAGCAGTGACAACGTCAGATCTTTAACACGCTGAGCCCCCAGGGAACTCCTTAATAGTTATTATTATTTTTTTAAAGGCCACACCCACAGCACATGCAGGTTTCCAGGCCAGGGACTACACACTCCTTGTAGGAGGGCAGACAGTCCAGATGGACAAACCTCAGCTGTGACCTATACTGTAGCTGTGGCAATGGGGGATCTGACCCGCTGTGCTGGGTCAGGGATAGAACCCTCGCCTCCACAGTGACTTAAGACACTGCAGTCAAATACTTAACCCACTGTGCCACAGCTGGAACACCCTTTAATAGTTAATTTTAGATGCAAACATTCCAGCAGTCAGAACTCAGTGCTATAAACCTCCTGAGATTTGAAACAGAAAGAACTGGATCTGAGACATGATCTATCAAACCATCTACTCTTTTTTTTCCTTTTTTAGGGCCACACCTGTGGCATATGACATATGGAAGTTCCCAGACTAGGGGTCGAATGGGTACTACAGCTGCCAGCCTATGCCACAGCCACAGCAGTGCCTGATTTGAGCCATGTCTGTGACCTACACCACAGCTTACGGCAATGCCAGATCCTTAACCCACTGAGGGAGGCCAGGGATCGAACCTGCATCCTCATGGCTACTACTTGGGTTTGTTACTGCTGAGCCATGACGGGAACTCCAAACCACCTAATCTTTAGATACAGGGCCTGAACACCTAAATGTTATGGAGAAAAATACAAAAATTAATAAAAATAAAACAAAAACAGCCTTCTTAAATCACCAACACTCAATTTCCAGAGATAAAACTTTATTTGAGGCATCAAGCAATACTGAAGGAGGTGAGTCATGCACAAGTGATGTCCTTATTTCCATAATTGTCCATCTGGACTGTCTGCCCTCTTACAAGGAGTGTGTAGTGAACAAAGATGAGAGGCACAAAGCTTTCAGACATGGCCATATTTATGTGAGTGCTTAAGAAAGTCTCCTTTTAACTTTTATTGCTCCTTTTTTAAAAGGCACGTCGGTCTTATTTCAGAAAAATAGAACGAAATATTCCTTCCACTGAGGATGAAGTTTCTCCCCAGAGTTATTTACGAAATAATGCAGCTGCCTTTTTCTTTAAAGGGATTCTTGTCTTCTGGAATTCCTTTCACCAGAGGATCCTCTCCAGAACGTTCTTCAATATAGTTCTTGATTTCTTCAGAACATTTAGATACCTTAAGGAGGAAGGAAGGAGAAAGAGGTCAAATTGTTCAAATTTTGTCACCACCCTTTAATGAAATTAATATAATTGGGTACAACCAGCATTTTTAAAATGAATAGAATAGAATAAAAACATTGGTGTGCAGCACAGAGCCTATATAATATATATGAGTGATATAACCTATATAAGATATATTTCTTAATGCATTTGGGGTCAAAAAAGTTTGAAAGTCACTGTGTAAAAAAAATTATCCTGTGCCTCATATGATTTCCTTCCTGTGAAAATACAATTATGATGTGTCACAGCATTTTGGGAACTAAAACATATCCCGCTTTCAATTTTCCCATGCTACGGAGCAGGTGCAGCAGTAGACATGCCCCAAAAGTTTGGGGATGTGCCCTGCAAAAATTCCTACTTACTGGGTATGTTCCACGTTCTGTAGTTTTACAAAATGACAGAAGCACTGGAGAAAGTCTGATTCTGGAAAGGCTAAAGTTGCCCCCAAGTCTCCCTCTATGTCTCTGCTCAGAACTGATCATAATAAAAGACTTATCTGAGGCTAATTAGGCTTATCTGAAGCTTGTGTTAGTGTAAGTAGTTTAAATATTTTCTGAACTGAGAAAGACTTTTCTTCAAAAAGTCTATCCTTAAGAAATATTTTGTAAAAGTGGGTTTAAAAAAGGGAGGGGAATAAGAAAGAAAAAAAAAGGGTAAGTGTCTTAATGAAGGCCGGCAAAACTAGTAAGAAATTAGAAGTAAAAATTATAGAAGTTCTGGAAAATTCCAATAGAGACCTTTAAACTAGGCAAATGTTCCTATTTTGTAATTTAGATTAATAATTTTCAAACTGTTTTAATGATGATCACTAAAAATTTGCATATGTATCCTAAAATAGACACAATTATTTACTTGTAAATAAAAGCAGATACTGCTGTGTTATTACAACCTGTATAATCACACACTAGGGAGTTCCCATCATGGCACAGCAGAAACAAATCCAACTAGGAACCATGAGGTTGCAGGTTCGATCCCTGGCCTTGCTCAGTGGGTTAAGGATCAGGCGTTGCCATGAGCTGTGGTGTAGGTTGCAGACATGGCTCGGATCTGCTGTGGCTATAGCTGTGATGTAGGCCAGCAGCAATAGCTCTGATTAGACCCCTAGCCTGGGAACCTCCATATACTGCGGGTGTGGCCCTAAAAAGCAAAAAAAAAAAAAACCCTGTAAACTGGAAATTATAAAATAAGAGTTTTTAAGCTAACCAAAAATATATCATTTTTGCAATATATACAAATATCAAATCACTATGTTGTATGCCTAAAATTAACATGCTTCATGTCTATTATATCACAATTGAAATTTTTAAAAAATCAAAAATTTAGTGTTTTATTACCACACCCCTAAGGATTCTTGGCATACAGTGATATAAAATTTAAAACTAGGTGCTGTAGTTAAAATATGGCAAAATAAAATCTTTCAAAGTACCATTCTCTCAGGTGACATTTGGTATCAATCTTGTTAACATTCATTGTACGGGCATTTTAAGTGAATCCTCAGAAGTGACGATGTTAGTAACATAAACTGGGCTCCTTCCGTGGCTTAGCAGTTAACAAACCCTGCTAGGATCGGTGAGGATGTGGGTTCGATCCCTGGCCTATCTCAGTGAGTTAAGGATCCAGCATTGCCATGAGCTGTGGTGTAGGTCACAGACATGGCTATGGCTTGGATCCCACGTGGCTGTGGCGTAGGCCGACAGCTGTAGCTCTGATTCGACCCCTAGCCTAGGAACTTCCATATGCCACGGATGCGGCCCTAAAAAGCAAAAAAAAAAAAAGGGCAAAAAGAAATTTGTGGATTAAGACTCATGTTTCCCCACACTGTATCTGTTCTTACAGAGGCTTCTACATTAGGTTTCCCAAAAGATGTGTAACTTCCAAAAATAATTACTGCTTTGATGCATTTCCTTCCACGATCAAGAGGATATGGTTGAACAACAATTAGCTAGAGCCCGGGTTCAGCCTGTGAATTATGCGTCCTTGGCCTGAGCAGAGCCACAGCTGAAAAATGGACAATTTATTAACAGAATAATGGACTGGGCATCCATTATGTGTATCTTAGAGCTTTAACAACCGCCCTGTCATTATCTCTGAAGTGTCAAATGAGGGGCTAGTCAGCTTCCTTGGGATTCAGGTGTTTTCATCCTTAAAAATGAGAGGGTTGAATGATCTCTAGGAGTCATAACGTTTTTCTAGCACTAATACTATATAATGCAAGGTGTGTAATAAAATGTTGGAATCTTACTATTAGGACTTAGATTCTCCCTGCCCCCACCCCCCATCTTATAAGGTTATCCTTGAATTTTCTCTTCCTCTGGCATGACTTGGAGTTTCTGGGGCTGGAAGGCCACTCTAGCAGGGTGTGTCTGAGGGAGTGGAGGTGGGGAGCTTGTAGGAGGCATAGCTAATGAATATACCTTTAATTTCTACATGGGCAGCTGTATCCAGGCCCCTGACTGATTTCTAATTTGAAGCCTTAGATAACTGGAAGACACTTGTCCCTTTTCCTAAGTTCTGCATCGTGATTCCAAATATTAAGATATTCCAACTTTGCACAGACAATGCTTTACTTCAGTATGTGCAGCTCAACTCTGTTTAATATGTAACCTCTAAGGTTCATCATGTGAAAAAAAAAAAATCTAAGTGGCCAAGAGATGCCAAATTGTGGGCTTTGCCATCCACAAAATGGGTCCCTTCATGTTTCAAGGAACAGGCCTATTCATCGAGTCCTGTAACTGCTTTTCCTTTAAACATGAGCAGTATTTTTAAAGCTCCGAAAGCTTTCAGCATGTAGAGAAAGGGCTTGGCACTTCAAAATCTGGGGAGACTAGGGATTTGAAAGTTAAAGATTAAATTTGAGAGAAGAAATGTATAAAGAGTAAAAACCCCCTAAAGCCCGCCTCTTCCAAACACCACTCAAAATGTGCTTTCTGTATAACCAGACTCTTGTCCCGAACAGATTTACCAAAACTAGAGCAAGAAAGTAAGTAAGCATAGCAACCACACCTACTCCCTTTCCATTGTTTTCCTTCACCTTTTCTAGTGTTAGACCATAGAGAAATAAAACCAGGTTAAATTCCTCTTGCTGTGGAGGAAGGACAAGATCATTTCCCTTAAAAAATATCTACCCCCAAATCTATTTCTGGACTACAGGTTGCCTGGCTGAGGGAAAAAAGGAAGAAATAAAGCCCCCTGTTACCAGTAAATATTTGAAGTAAAAATAACAAAGTCTCCAACAAATTTCAGTGGAGACTTCTGAACACTGGGACCTATTTTCTCACAGACTTTGTAATCCACTTCGGGGGTGCCTAAAATTGTTAATCATGATCACTAAAAATAATTTCTGTACACGGTATATGTATAATTATTCATTTATAAACACAGATATTACTGTAGAGGTATTAGTCCACTGTGCATACTTACAAAACATAAACTAGAAATTATAAAGGGATGAGAGTTACAAATAAAGATAGAAATTGTAATGTTTTGCTCCCAAGCCCTGTGGACCATTTGTCACACACTTTCTGGAGAGCTCTGATGAAACTCAAAACTAGGTAATTCAAGACTTACATTGTGATTTTTTTTAAAAAAGGAAAATCTTTTAAATACCATTCTTTCCCATTATGAAAAAGATCAAGGAAATGAGGAGCTACCTGCCTTTTCCCCACAGCTTAAGTTTTTAAAACCGACTGTCTATCAGCAGGCATAATTTCTCATCGGTCCCCAGCATTTGGCTTTAAATTACTCATGGGATCCGGGCTGGCTCCTTTGCCTCCTCTGGTTTCCCCCCATCAACTGGCAGTGCCCAAGCACCGCCAAAGCCCTTCTTCAAGAAAAGCTTCAAGGGGGGAAAACAAACAAACAAACAAAAAATACCCCTAAACCCCAAACACCCCCCATCCCCCAAACCCAAGAGCCAAAAAACTACTTGTTTTACTGCAACGAACTAGGAAAAGCTGACCTTGGTTCATTCAGAGAAGGAAATCTGGGACACCCAACTTACCTGCTGTCTCTGCAATTTGACTTCTTTGCGAAGTTGCTCAACTTCCATCTTCAGCTTTTCCTTTTCTGGCAGATCTTCGATGTGAAGGGCCGGCATTTTCACCCCAGAACTGGCCGCAGGGAAGTGCTGCAAACCCAGGCGCCTCCCGAAATAACTGCGCTGCTGGCGCACCCCGCCTGCGCGGGAGGTGACGGCCTCCCCCGGGCCGTGGTCCCCCGCGCCCCAACGACGTCCCCTAACAGCAGCCCTGCCTAGCGTCCCACGGTCTTAAAAGCCCTGGGCTGTTTCTCAGGTCCCCTCTACCCCGAGAGGCCTGCCCCAGGGAGCCCTGGGAGGGTTCCGTTTGCGAGGAGTGGAGAGGCTGCGCGCTCGCCCGCGGGGATGCTGCTCCCCGGCTCCCGACCCTGCCACGCCCGCGGGGACCGGCCTGGGCTGGGGCCCAAGGGTTGGAGCTGAGCTAGCCCACTTTCCCGGAGAAACAATAAAAGTTTTACTTTTTGTTCCCTTTTTTTTTTTTTTCCTCATTCCCAAGTCACATCCGGGTTTTGTTTGTGAAGCGAGCAAAAGGAGGACACTACCCTGCAGGAAATAACGGCCCTTCACCTCTCCAAGAGTTTCAAAAATATACCGCATGTAACTTTCCCCCAGTTCATACGTGTTTATTGTGGGAAATGTGGACGTTTCAGAAAAGGCCCAAGAGGAAAATGAAACTGAGCTGTCATCCCAGAAACACCCATTGCTTCTGTTGATGTGCACACAGCTAGTCTGTTAAATGCCTGAAGTAGATTTACAAATTTGAGGATGAAAAGGGCATAGGGATGGGAACATTGTTTATAACTCGCAGGCCATTTTCTGATCTTAAACGGCATTCTCAACAACAGAGTTATTCTTTCTTCTTTGTAATGTTTGAAGTAGAAAAGGATGAGCCTAGAGAAGGCAGAAGCAGGACTCTTAAAAATTCTCACCAGAAAATATTTCTCCACTCACCATCTGCCAAAGTTTGGGTGACATTTGACACCAAGAGTTTTAAATTCTTGGCTCAAGCACCTTCCTGGATGTTTGCAGAGCCTCCACTTAATATTGCTTTCTCTATTTTCTGGAAAGCAATATGCATCTGGCTGCTAAGCCAGTAAAAGAGTCTGATGTTTACCCGCAGTACAAAGTTTCCCTTTGACTCTCTAAAACCTTGTTAATGGTGCTCAAAAGATTAGAAGAGAAAAAAAGGACGGAAAAAGAAAAAGTATCGCAAGCAGTCAGATCCATATTTCTTTCTCCCCAGAGAGTACCCCCTGCCCATAGAGTCAAATTCAGGTTGAGTGGAGACATTAACAGAATATTTCAGGGCACTTGCCCTGAGACACCACAGCCACTCTCTGTTCTGTGAGCGGAAGCTTGCGTTTGTTTGTTCATAATTCCTGTCCAGGCTCCTCCCAGTGACCCTCAGTGAATGTATTAGAATGCAAAGAACAGTGAGCTCTCTGAGGAGTCCTCAAGGGTTCTAGTCCCTGCTTTGCCACTGGCCATCACTGGAAATGCCACTTATTTCTTTCTGGGTTTTGGTTTTCGAACTTGTACAATGTGATGGGGTAGAGGAGGGGTGAATTAGCTAAGGTACATTTCATTTCTAATTGTATTTATGTATCTACATCTGTTCAGTAACTTTCACAAAAAATATTTAGGAGCTTCACTTTCAGTATTTGAAATACCACACGTTCCAGGATCTCCTGGGCTCAAAGAGCTGCGCAAGTTTTCCCCCTGTTAGTGAGCAGGGAGTCAAGACAAAAGACACATCTGTCTCCAGAACAGATTCATGGTTTTGATTCCGTTTGCTAAAATTTAAAAAGTTGGTTAAAAACAGTTTAAATAAGTTAGTGAAAGTAGTTAATGTGGCCTGAATTAAATAAGCTCAGCACCCAAATGAAATAAGCTGGTTAAGTAAATTAATGTATGTCTGTTTCAAGGATTATTTTGGCCTAGAAATTTCTTCCTTGGGAAATCTAGTTGCATGCAGTGATATTTATAAATCCATAATGGTTATTTAACTTCTACAATTTTATGATCAAGCAAGGAATTCACCTCCCAGAGAGCAATGTAGTAAGAAATTTCTCACGTATTCTTGAGTTTTGTTTTATCAGCAAAACATTTTGGATAAATAAATGTTAAAATTCACTATTAGTTATGTCCAATTGTATTGTTAAATTTTTACTTATATCATCCATATTACCTCTAGTAGAATTTATTACAAAATAGTATGTATAGAAACCAGTCTGTGGTCAAAATGATAGATATAATCAGAAATAAACCTTTATTAGCCCACTATCTCTTGATAAACGTTTTAAAGAATCTGCTTAATAAAAAAAAGTGATTACTTTCACTTTCAAAGTATAAAAAAGCAGACTGTGACATGTTTACCTTGGCATGCAAAAAAAGGAAAAACAGTTCTGTGACTAGTATATTGTTAAATATCCATTTAAAGAAAAGTCTATAAGAAAATATTGAGGGAAGTTTTATAGGAGTTGATCTAATACCCACTTGAACTTACAAAAGACTGGGGTTTTGGTTTTATTTTACCTTGTGATTTTTGCAAGACATTAGATCCTCTCTGCCTCTGTTCTAAAGTAAGGTTACTTCCCAAATTCTGCTCTTCTAAAACTTAAAAGGAAAGGGTGATTGTTCAGGTCATTAAAATGATAGTTCCTTTAAGGAAACTATTTAATCAACATTTGATGCACTCTTGGTTAATCTGATATTGGTTCAATTTATTATAACACAAATTATTTTTCCAAGTAAAAATAATAGGCAATCACAGGATGACTGATGTCTGATGCTCTGATTACATTAACAGTTACTTACAATTCATGATATCAGAATGATTTACCAGTTTTGTCCATACCAGATGTTAATTTCTACTGCATATAATTGGTCAATTTCATTACTCAGTTTACTGTTTTCCTTGTGGTACCGCATCCTTAGAAGAATCAAAAAGTTCGATATCGGGAGTTCCCGTCGTGGCGCAGTGGTTAACGAATCCGACTAGGAACCATGAGGTTGCGGGTTCGATCCCTGCCCTTGCTCAGTGGGTTAACGATCCGGCGTTGCCGTGAGCTGTGGTGTAGGTTGCAGACGCAGCTCGGATCCTGCGTTGCTGTGGCTGCGGCGCAGGCCAGTGGCCACAGCTCCGATTAGACCCC
>PVHT020000174.1:6809499-6997785 GCA_004024745.2 Catagonus wagneri
GGAACCATGAGGTTGCGGGTTCGATCCCTGCCCTTGCTCAGTGGGTTAACGATCCGGCGTTGCCGTGAGCTGTGGTGTAGGTTGCAGACGCAGCTCGGATCCTGCGTTGCTGTGGCTGCGGCGCAGGCCAGTGGCCACAGCTCCGATTAGACCCCTAGCCTGGGAACCTCCACATGCCGCGGGTGCGGCCATAAACCCGTGGCCATAAAATGACAAAAGGCAAAAAAAAAAAAAAAAAAAAAAAAAAAAAAAAAAAAAAAAAAAAAAAGTTCGATATCAGCCTTGTTTTGAAATCTGGCTAAAATTATATCAATCCAAATTAAAATAACATTTTTTTCTTTGCTAAAGCTTAAACTCTAATATACGAATAAAACAGCCTCAAAGTTCAAGTATCTCAAATGATATAATAAGAATGTACACATAACCCATTTCCACCAATGATACTGGGAAGTTTTATTGAAGAGCCAAATGCTAAGACTTCGGAGGATTCTTTGTTTTTGTTTTTGTTTTTGCTTCCCTGTACTCTTCATTCCTTTTACTCTAGGAATCCATGGCCCTCAAATAACAACTTCTGAGAAAAACAACATCAAACAAAAAACACAGAGTCACATACTGCCAGTTGTAGCTGTGTAGGCTGAGGGACAGTCATCATTTAATTTCCTTCTTCCTAGACCATCTTTCTCTATGCTTCCTTTCTTATAATTTTTATCTTATTCAAATTGCTGCTAACAATTTGTATTTTTGAGCAATAGGAACTTTGGCCTTCTGTTGAGTTAATCATTAGTTAAGCCAATAAGAATTCTTTTTTTTTGGCTTATGAACAATAGAATTTTATTTCCCACAAACCTAGAGGCTAGAAGTCCAAGATCAAGGTGCCAGCATGGTCAGGGGAGGACCCCTTCCTAGTTCAGAGCCAGCACCTTATTGCTATGTCCTCAAAGGGTAGAAGGGTCTAGGGAGCTTTGGGGTCTCTCCTTTTTTTCTTCTTCTCATTTAGTTCTTTTTGATTACTCAATGAATTTTATTACATTTATAGTTGTACAGTGATCATCACAACCAAATTTTATAGCATTTCCATCCCAAACCCCTAGCTCATCCTCCCACCCCCCAACGTCTCCTTCGGAAACCATAAGTTTTTCAAAGTCTGTGAGTCAGTGTCTGTTCTGTAAAGAAGTCCATTGTGTCCATTTTTTAGATTCCACATGCAAGTGATAGCATTTGATGTTGGTTTCTCACTGTCTGACTGACTTTCACTTAGCATGATAATTTCTAGGTCCATCCATGTTCCTGCAAATGCTGTTATTTCATTCCTTTTAATGGCTGAGTAATATTCCATTGTGTATATGTACCACATAATCTTTATCCACCTCTCTGTCAATGGACATTTAGGCTGTTTCCATGTCTTGGCTATTGTACATAGTGCTGCAGTGAACGTTGGAGTACCTGTGTCTTTTTGAGTCATGGTTTTCTCTGTATAGGTGCCCAGGAGTGGGATTGCTGGATCAAATACCTACTTTCTTATAATTTTTATCTTAGTCAAATTTATGCTAACAATTTGTATTTTTACGCAACATGAACTTTACCCTACTGTTGATATAATCATTAATTAAGCCAGTAAGAATTCTGAATTACTCAATATAATACTGTCCTTGCCTGCTTTTTAGTTAAGCACTTATTAAGTTAATTAAATTGTGGAGACAATTTATTAGTTGGTAAGGCAGTTTCAAAGATGAACAGTGATGCTGACTTGGGAAATTTACAATATAGCATTGATATTAAGACAACCATATCAGTTTTAATAAAGCAATATTAAATGACTTAAGAGAAACATAAAATACACTGAGGATGGGATTAAAGACAGACAGAGTTTTTGGTGATCCTTGGCAAAGGAGTAGGATTTCAAAAAGCTGAAATTAGATGGAGTGGAGGGACATTTTAGATGGAGAGATCAGTATGACTAAACCCAGAAGGTGGGAAAATGAGGTGTCATGTCAGGGCTTATTTAATGGTTGTCTGTTAGCAACAGGAAGTCTAAAGGGATTTATAATTATAGAGGACATTTATTTGTTTTATTCCTATATATTTATTTCCTAAATGATTTTTAAATATTCACATAGGATCCATTTTAATCCATTTTACACATAAATGAAAAAAAAATGTTTAAATTACTTGTCTAAAGGTCTCAATTAGAAAGTGGATGAGTCAGGGTTTTAACTTACAATCCTCTGGCTCCAAAATCTATCTTCAGTCAGTAAGTGAAAGCTAGAGATGTTGGTTAAGGTTATACTTGTTACTAAATGCCATACCTAAGACTGTATTTTTTTATTCAGGGGAAAATATATATATATATGGGACAATTAATAAACATTAAATTGCACACGTAAAACTCATAGAGATAGACCACAATTAAACAAACAAATGAATAGATAAAATATATAGTATGCTAGAAGATGATGGTTGCTGGGGAGGGAAATCAGAGGGAAAGGGAGAAAGAAAGGAAGTGCTGGGGGCAAGGGCGGAAACAGTTTTGTAACTACACAGGGCAGGTCACAAAGAGCTTCTCCTGAGGAAATAGAGGTGAGGCTCCTAGTTTATCCTGGAATCTCTTAATACACAAACCATTTTTTTTTTTTTGGTCTTTTTTTTTAGGGTCGCACCTGAGACATATGGAAGTTCTCAGGCTTGGGGTCAAATAGGAGCTGTAGCTGTAGCCACTGTAGCCACAGACGCAGCAACACCAGATCAGAGCTGCATCTGTGGCCTACATCACAGCTCCCAGCAATGCTGGATCCTTAACCCACTGAGCGAGGCCAGGGATTGAACCTGAGTCCTCATGGATACTAGTTGGGTTCATTACCGCTGAGCCAGAGCAGGTACTCCCCACAAAGCATTTTTGATATGTGTTAAAGTGTGCTGCTACCCATTCATCCAGAGATCCAGAATCTGGACCTGAGAAATTTACCAGTTCTTTCTCTGAGCATTGATTTTCTCCACTGCAAAATGAAGGGGTTGGGCAAGAGCCAACAGATCTCTGTTGATCATTTACTCCGGCCAGAGTGGGAGAGCACTGTGCAAGGAACCCAACTTGGGACGACCTTTAGATTCATATCTTATTTAACTGCCAGGAAAAAGGGGAGAGGGCCATTATTATCTCTATCCTAGAGTAGAAGAAACAGAGATTTAGAAAGATTAATTTATCCAGAGTCAGGCAGCAAAGTCATGAACTCTCCAGCTTCTCATAGCCTTTGAGTGCTAGTTAAATCCACCATGCTCCTTGACCACGGACTGAACCCTTAATCCAGCTGGCATTCTGGGGAAAAGTCATGTCATTGGTGACAAGTAGAGTTAGTAAGAATGTAGAAAGAGGTTACGTTAAAACCATAGCTGCTGACCAGGAGTTGAGAGAGAAGGCAAACAAAAACCAAAACATTAACATCAAAAATTTTCACAACACACATTCTGTCAGGAGAGGTCTTCTGTGAAACAAAAGAACAAACTTCTTAATTCTGTAGAGAAAGGTTGGGGAAAATGTAAGTCAAACCATGACATTTCTAGGTGGAATATTAAGAGTAATGGAGAAACATTAAACATTAACTCTATGCTAGCATCCAGAATAATATAGATCCAGTTATAAAGCATTGATTATTGTTAAAGGGCTCAATCAATATTTGTCAATTGTATGTTAAACCCTCTGCTAAGATCTTTAAGAAAAGCAGAGACTTATGCATTACCACATTCCTAGTTTCATTAAAACTTATAATTTAAAAGTTCATGTACATGCTGAATAGTATTATTACATATGACCAAAAATTAGTATTGTCATTAAAGCTCAAGATATTCCATGGAATTACATTTTTTTTTTTTTTTTTATGAAATCACACAGCCTCCTTTGAGCTCCTTGAAGGGATTTTTGTCTTCTGGGATACCCTTTACTAATGGATCCTCCCCAGATCTTTCTTCAACATAATCTTTTACTTCTTCACAACACTTGGACACCTTAAAGGAAAAAAGAAAGAGATGAGTCAGTTTGATAGAGACTACTGCAGAATCCAAGAGTGTATCTATAATTATAATTTTGTTCTGTTTTTTAAATGTGATCTTGCTTTCTGCTGATGCACTTTAATTTCTAAGAGAGAAGAAAGAGCTGCTGCCTCCCCTGTCCTACTGGATATCTTCAGGCAGAGACTAATCTGATAGCCCTACTCCAGCTAAGGGCTCTCAGCAGCCTCCAGCTTTTTAAAGGAGACAGGATCCAGGGATCAGAACACAGCTGACATCCTAAGTAAGTCAAGAACGTTACCCAGAGTGAACACGCATTAAATTGTTTTTCCTCATTTTGAAAATGTGACCGTAAAAGCGGAAGGGAATCAATAATTGTTACATTCCAGGCTTATCACCACTCCTGGATTCTCAGAAGTATACATGTGTAATTTCATTTTAAACTCATCTACAATGATTCGTCATGACTTTGTGTTAGAAGGTGAGCTCCAAAAGACTTGGGCTGATTTCTCCACAGGTATCCCAGGCATCTGGAACAGAGCCTGCATTTAGATGGTGCTCAGTAAATAAGTATGTGCTGAGCTAAATAATTTTATTTAGCTTGCTCCTTAGTCATCTGCACTTGCATTATAGTAATGCCTTTGTGAAAAATCAGGCTTTCGTATTTTAATGGACTCAGCCAGAGCCTATTAATGTACCATTTAACATAACTTTTAGAGAGGGGCAGCATTTTCTACATATGTAAATATAAATGTGTGTGTATACACAAGCACATACACCCAGGAGACCAAATCATTCATTTCTTTGAACTGTCAACTCGTTTTCACTTAATATATCATTAACACATTACTGCTTCTTTCTGGCAGTCTATGAAGTAACCATTCTATAAGTTATCTAAGGAATTTGTTTTGTTTTAATACAGTCTTTGTCTTTTTGCATGAAAATTCCAAGCAACATTAGACACCAGACTAAAAATTAATTATAACTCTACCAACTCATTATCTACGTATTAGAACAAATCGTTTCTAAACAGGGCAAGGCATTGGTCAGGTGGCTTTTTCACAGGACAATATTTGGAATTTTTTTATTTGTGTACATTAGTTTATCTAAAAATAAAATATATATTCAAAGAGATTTTATAGTGTTACTTTTTTTTACAGAAATGACGTCTACATTACAAGCTACTATCAGTAGTATTTTGCTAAACATCTGAAAAACTGGATTTTTTTTTGTTAACTTGCTGTATTTTATTTCAATTACAGGTGTACATAAATCATCACAAGTCAAGTTGATAGATTTTGTGTCGCAAACCCACAGTGCATCCCCCCATCCCCCAGATTGTCTTATTTGAAAAACCAAGGTTTTCCAAAGTCTGTGAGTCATTGCCTTTTCTGCAAAGAAGTTCATTGTGTCTTTTTAGTTTCCACATGTAAGCGGTAGCATTGGGTGTTGCTGTCTAATTGTCTGACTGGTTTCACTTCGCGTGATAATTTCTAGGTCCATCCATGTTGCTAGAAATGTTGTTATTTCGTTCCTTTTAATGGCTGAGTAATATTCCATTGTGTGTATGTACCATATCTTCCCTACCCACTCCTCTGTCCATGGGGATTTAGGTTGTTTCCATGACTTGGTTATTGCATAGAGTGCTGCAATGAACACTGGAGTACATGTGTCTTTTTGAGTCATGGTTTCCTCTGGATAGATGCCCAGGAGTGGGATTGCTGGATCAAATGATAATTCTATTTTGAGTTTTCTGAGGAATCGCCATACTGTTTTCCACAGTGGTTGCACCAATTTGCATTCCCATCAACAGTGTAATAGGGATCCTTTTTCTCCACACCCTGTCCAGCACTTATTGTTTGTAGACTTTTTGATGATGGCCATTCTGGCTGGTGTAAGGTGCTACCTCATAGTGGTTTTGATTTACATTTCTCTAATGAGAACCAATGTTGAACATCTTTTCATGTGTTTTCTTGCCTCCTTTGTCAAAGATTAGTTGACGATAGATGTGTGGATTTAATTCTGGGCTTTCTATCCTGTTCCACTAATCTATATTTCTGTCTTTGTGCCAGTACCATACGGTTTTGATGACTGTAGCTTTGTAGTAGAGTCTGAAGTCGGGGAGCCTGATTCCTCCAGCTCCATTTTTCTTTTTCAGGATGTCTTTGGCTATTCCGGGTTTTTTGTGTTTCCAAACAAACTTTAAAATATTTTGTTCTAGTTCTATTAAAAAGGTCCTTGGTAATTTGATAGGGATTGCATTGAATATATAGATTGCCTTGGGTAGTATAGTCATTTTGATAATATTGACTCTTCCAATCCAAAAGCATGATATGTCTTTCTATCTGTTCATGTTATCCTTGATTTCTTTCATCAGCGCCTTATAATTTTCAGAGTACAGGTCTTTTGTCTCTTTAGGCAGGTTTATTCCTAAGTATTTGATTCTTTCTGATGTGATGATAAATGGGATTGCTTCCGTAATGTCTCTTTCTGATCTTTCATTGTTGGTATATAGAATTGCAGTTGGTTTTTGTGTATTAATTTTGTATTCTGCAACTTTGCCAAATTCATTGATGAGCTCTAACAGTTTTCTGGTAGAGTCTTTAGAATTCTCTAGGTAAAGTATCATGTCATCTGCAAAAAGTGATAGTTTTACTTCTCCCTTTCCAATTTGGATTCCTTTTATTTCTTTTTCTTCTCTGATTGCTGTAGCTAGGACTTCCAGAACTATGTTGAATAGTAGTGGCGAGAGTGGACATCCCTGTTTTGTTCCTAATCTCAGCGGGAATTCTTTCAGCTTTTCATCATTGAGAATGATGTTAGCTCTGGGTTTGTCATAGATGGCCTTTATTATGTTGAGGTAGGTTCCCCCTATGCTCACTTCCTGAAGGGTTTTTATCAGAAATGGGTGTTAGATTTTGTCCAAGGCTTCTTCTGCATCTATGGAGAGGATCATATGGTTTTTATTCCTCAGTTTGTTAACGTGGTGTATCACACTGATTGATTTGCAGATATTGAAGAATGCTTGCATCCCTGGGATAAATCCCACTTGATCATGATGTCCAGTCCTTTTAATGTATTGTTGGATTCGGTTGGCTAGTATTTTGTTGAGGATTTTTGCATCTATGTTCATCGGTGAGATTGGCCTGTAATTTTCTTTTTTTGTGGTATCTTTGTCTGGTTTTGGTATCAGGGTGATGGATGCTTTTTAGAATGAGTTTGGGAGTGTCCCTTCCTCTGCAATTTTTTGGGAGAGTTTCAGAAGGATAGGTGTTAGCTCTTCTCTAAATGTTTGATAGAATTCACATGTGAGACCATCTGGTCCTGGAGTTTTGTTTGTTGGAAGTTTTTTAATCACAATTTCAATTTCCAAACTTGTGATTGGTCTATTCATATTTTCTATTTCATCTTGGTTTACTCTTGGGAGATTGTACTTTTCTAAGAATGTGTCCATTTCTTCTAGGTTTTCCATTTTATTGCCATATAGTTGCATATAGTAGTCTCTATGATCCTTTGTATTTCTGTGATGTCTGTTGTGACTACTCCTTTTTCATTTCTAATTTTATTGATTTGTGTCCTCTCTCTTTTTTCTTGATAAGTCTGCCTAAGTGTTTATCAATTTTGTTGATCTTTTCAAGGAACCAGCTTTTAGTTTCATTGATCTTTTCTATGGTTTTCTTTGTTGCTATTCCGTTGATTTCTGCTCTGATCTTTATGATTTCTTTTCTTCTACTAACTTCAGGTCTTGTCAGTTCTTCCCTCTCTAGCTGCTTTACATGTAAAGTTAGGTTGTTTATTTGAGCTTTTTCTTGTTTCTTGAGGTAGGCTTGTTTTGCTATAAACTTTCTTCTTAGAACTGCTTTTGCTGCATCCCAGAGGTTTTGGAGTGTCGTGTCTTTGTTGTCATTTGCTTCTAGGTATTTTTTAATTTCTTCCTTGATTTCTTCAGTGATCCATTGGTTATTTATTAGCGTGTTGTTTAGTCTCCACGTACTTGTATTTTTGGCTATTTTTTTCTTGTTAATTTCCAGTCATATAGCATTGTGCTCAGAGAAGATGCTTGAAATGATTTCAATTTTCTTAAAGTTACTGAGGCTTGATTTGTAGCCCAGGATGTGATCAATCTTAGACAATGTTCCATGCGCAGTTGAGAAGAATGTGTATTCTGTTGCTTTTGGATTTAATGTCCTATAAATATCTATTAAGTCCATCTGATCTAATGCTTCATTCAGGGCCTGTGTTTCCTTATTGATTTTCTGCCTGGATGACCTGTCCATTGCTGTAAGTGGGGTGTTAAAGTCCCACACTATGATGGTGTTATTGTTGATTTCTCCCTTTAAGGTTGTTAGCACTTGCCTTATATATTGTAGTGATCCTATGTTGGGTGCATAGGTATTTAAAATGGTTATATCTTCTTCTTGGATTGATCCTTTGACCATTATGTAGTGCTCTTCCTTGTCTCTTAAAATGTTCTTCATTTTAAAGTCTATTTTGTCTGATAGGAGTATTGCTACTCCAGCTTTCTTTTGATGCCCGTTTGCATGGAATATTTTCTTCCATCCTCGCACTTTCAGTTTGTATGTGTCTCTAGAAGTGAAGTGGGTCTCTTGAAGACAGCATATATATGGGTCTTGTTTTTGTATCCATTCGGCTAGGCTATGTCTTTTGGTTGGAGCATTCAGTCCATTAACATTTAAGGTAATTATTGATATATATGTTCTTATTGCCATTGTATTAACTATTTGGGGTTTTTGTTGCTCTTTTTTTTCTTCCCTTATTCTCTTGTTGTCTCCTCTCACAAGATGGCTATCTTTAATGTTGTATTTGAGTTGATTTTTCTTATTTGTGTATCAATTGTAGATTTTTGGTTTGCGGTTACCCTGAAGTTTTGATATAGGAGTCTATATATAAATGAGATTGTATTAAGTTGTTGATTTCTTAATTGCATGTGCGTCTCCAGTGACCTGCATTTGTGCTCTCTTCTCATGATTTCTGATTTTGGCACCATAATTGTGCATGGATGATTTAGTATCTTTACTGTATATATGCCTTTACTGGTGAGCCTTGTCATTTGTGGTGTTTTTGTTTCTGGTTGTGGCCTTTTCTTTTCTGGCTAGAGAAGTTCCTTTAGGATTTGTTGTAAAGCTGGTTTAGTGTTGCAGAAATCTCTTAGCTTTTGCTTATCTGTAAAGGTTTTGATCTCTCCTTCAAATCTGAATGAGAGCCTTGCTGGATAAAGTAATCTTGGTTGGATGTTTTTCCCTTTCATCACATTTAGTATATCATGCCACTCCCTTCTGGCCTGCAGAGTTTCAGCTGAAAAATCTACTGATAACCTTATTGGGGTTCCCTTGTATGTCATTTGTTTCTTTTCCCTAGCTGCTTTCAATATTTTCTCTTTGTCTTTAATTTTGGTCATTTTGATTAATATATATCTCGGGGTGTTCCTCCTTGGGTTTATTATATAAAATACTGTTGCGCTTCCTGGATTTGACTGAGTGGTTCCTTTCCCATATTAGGGAAATTTTATCAATCTTTGGCTCCAGTCTATTTCCAATGCATTGCACCATCTTCAGCATCAACAGTCTGGGAGGCTGATAATCTCATCACTTAGCTACTTTTGTGGGCTTTTCTCTTTCTCCCTTATCTGAGTTATAGCTTTCTGTCTTTTCATTTTTATAGGTTTTTGGCGTGGTGACCTTTTTGCGGACAATAGAGTTGTAGCCTGTCTTAGTTCAGGTGTTTGCCTCCCCTGTGGCTAAAGTTGGTATGGAGGGGGCTTGCTGTAGGCTTCCTGATAAGAGCGAGTGATGCCTGCTCACTGGTAGGTGTGGTTGATTCCTCTCCCTCTGATGGGTAGGGCTTTGTCTCTGGATGAGATTAGAGGCTGGCTGTGTACCTGAGGGGTCTTTAGGCAGCCTGTTTACTGGTGAGTGGGGCTGAGATCCCACCTGGTTTATTGTTTGGCCTGGGGCTTCTCAGTGCCTTTTGGAGGGACCAGATTTTCCCAGAAATGGCCACCTCCAGAGAAATGAAGGGTGATGAAAGTCCCCGAGAGCTTCACCTCCAATGCCCTTCCCCCACAACAAGCCACAGTCACCCCTGCTTTCCCAGGAGATCCTCCAAGAATTGCAGTCAGGTTCCACCCAGATCCCTATGGAGGCTGCTTTGCCCTAGGACCCAGTGCACGTGAAAGTCTGTGTGCCTTTCAAGAATGGGGTCTCTGTTTCCCCCAGTCCTGTGGAGCTCCTGCACACAAGCCCTGCTGGCCTTCAATGCCAGATGCTCCGGGGGCTCTTTCTCCCTGTGCCAGATCCCCAGGCATGGGAATTTGACATGGGGCTCAGAACTCTCAGTCCTATAGCTGAGTCTCTGTGATATAGTTACTTTCCAGTCTGTGGGGCTTCCCACCCGGGAGGTATGGGGTTGCTTCTATCGGATAATCGCCCCTCCTACCTCTTGCTGTGGTCTCCTCTTCGTCTTCTGGAGCAGAATATCTTTTTTGGAAGTTTACAGTCCATTTGGGTGAAGGTTGCTCGGCATTTGGTTGTAGTTTTGCTGTTTTTTGGGAGAGAAGTTGAGCTCCAGTCCTTCTATTCCGCCATATTAATCCAATCCTCCCAATACTTGGAATTAGGCACACATTTGACATATGCAATAATTTTGATTTACTTTTTTCCTCCTCCAAATTCAAACTTGAGCTTTAGATTCAAGTCCCATCTCTCCCCCACCTTCCAAACACCAGTTCTTTTGGCCCCAACCAGATGCCAGGAGCAGAGATTTATATTGTTCAAGTTCAAGAATCAGTAAGGGGTTAGTTTTGATAATATCTGGCTAGAATCTGAGAAAATGAGGAGCAATATATTACCTAAAATCCTATGTAAGTGCACATGCTTCAAAATTATTTTAATTTTTACTACATTATTTTAATTTTTACTAATTATTTTAAGTTTTACTGTAAGAATACAGTTTAATACAGGATTACATGGCATGGTGAAAAGAGCCTGGGCATTGGATTCAGGCCATTCCAGGTCTGATACTGGCTCTGTCCACTTACCAACTGTGTGTCCTTAGGTAAGATAGTTTAGTTACTTCATCTATGAAATAGGGGAAGCAACAGGTTGAATTCAATACCTGGCATACATAGGTAGTCAATCAAATGATAGCTATTTTTAGCTGTTACTGTTAAGATTGTCTTTAGTTTTTGCCCATCATATTCACTTACTGTCATCACAAATTGCACCTTTAGAAACTGAATGAAAAGAGCTGTCTAACTTTGACAGTACTATTTATTGCCTTGATAGCGAAATAGGTTGCGACATATTATGAACCAGTTCTGGTTCATAGACATTAATAATTTTTAAAATAATAATAATTATATATTGTTAGTATTCCCATTTTACAGAAGAATAAACCGAGGCCCAGCTAAATGAGCTAATTTAAGTGAATGTTACACAGGGAGACACGTGTAGAGTCAGAACCTGAACCAAGGATATGGAAGATATCCACTTAACCATAATGTGATGACACTATGCCATCCTGTGTCAGCACTGGGAAGTTCTGTGTGTTTGTGTGTGTGTGTGTGTGTATTTGTGTGTGTCTGTGTGTGTTTAGTTTTGGCAGTCTGAGTAATAGGGGAAAGGAAACCAACAACCTGACAAACAGGGGTATATGTGGCATTTACTCAAAACAAAAATTCCCAGGTGAACGTGACACAAGTGAGTAATGAAAATGAAGATAACAAAACTGTCTACAAAACAATTCTGAGTATATGAATAATAAGACAGCTTTTGGATGGTTCTAGTAAAGAAGAAAAAACAATTCTCCTTTACCTCGAAAGTTTATTTTCCCCAAATTATACAGATAAGGGTTTTAAATTTTTGGTGTGTATTCTAAGCTCTTGTGCTGTTTATAGATTGAATTTTATCTTTACAGCAAAACATGTCTTGGCCTGTATGGAAACAGCAACAGGGAAGTTTGAGACAACTAAAAACATAAAAGAAGCCAAAATTCCAATTTTTATTGGGAGTAAGAGTTTTAAGCAAGGTATGAAGATAATACAAACTCCCTTTTTTGCTTTGGCCTGATAAAATGAGCTTTTAAAAAAGGCATAAAATATACTCTTATCACTTGTGGAGGATTTTTTGTTCTTCCACCTTTCCTAAAATGAAGAGATCTAAAATACCTGTCTGTATTTTCCAAGCTCAGTCACTGTTTGGTGGGAACTTTTATTCCTTTGCCATTTCTGCCCCTTCTTATAGTAGAGGACTTTGGGGAACCATTTCCAAGAACTGACACGTTTTCAGGAGAAGCCAGTTAGTTCTTGTGCCTGAATTCATTTTTATTTGCAAAGAAGGAATAGAATGTACTCACATTCATTACTGGTCATGACAGTTCTGGAGGGGATGAGGTCTTGGGTAAAAGTTTTGCACAATAACAAATACAGAAAAGCTTATCAATTTAGAATAGTAAAAACAAAATGCCTACATGAAATGGTTCATTTTATTGCTTAAAATAGGATTTGTCTCCAATTCTTCATTTTAGGTTTCTTTTTTAAAAGACAACACTATAAAGATGTAAAAAAACATTTTTAGCTTAGTCGTCAAACAAAAATAGGCTAAGAGCTGGATTTCACTTATGGGAAATAGTTTGCCAGACTTTTGATTTTATACTCTAAATTAAGAGATAAATCTGATGGTTTTCTTAACTTCTGATGAAATTCATCTGAACAACTTATTTTCAACTACGCTGAATCTCTGCTGTGACTGATTTGGGAGAGGAAATAATAATTTTCCCTCTACCCTTCTAGGTTCTCAACTGAGACAACCCAGTAATAAGAACGGCAGGTTAACAGGAAAAAAAAAAAAAAGCAGAAGTTTAATAACATGTATACCTACGGTAAACAATTGAGAGACCCAGGAAAACTGAGTACCTCCCTGAAATGGTTCAAGACATGACTGTAAGTACCATCTGCAGTGAAATACAAAAGAAGATGGTGGGTGAGGATGACAAGGGTGTGGGGAGTCAGTTATGGGCTTAAGATACTTATCAGACTCTTAACCTAAAAAAATTCATGACAGCCTATCCCTTCAGGACAAGTATTTCCTTTCTTGTGTCAGACCACAGTCTTGTGGCTTTGCCTATTTGTTTGGAAACCCCAGCTTTTGGTTTGGTCCCTAGACCTCCAGATTCCATACCGGGAACTGCTGGTGGCAGCTGCATTTGCCCATCTGTTTGAAATCAGCCTGCAGTTCTCATTTCTGAGGCTTGCTGGTTCAGTCCTCTGCTCGCTCCCCAAATTCTATGTTGAAAACTTCTGGTAGTTACTGGTTGAGGTTGAACTGTTCTGACTTAAAAGCCATACTGGGTCTAGGATTGGACTGGGTTGGATTTAAGAACTGAACTGGGTCTAGGATTAAACTGGGTCTGATTAAAGCTGAACTGACTCCAGTTTGAGGACTTGGGTGAATACAATTTTGTTATTAGGAAAAGTTACCACAAACAAAAATAACAACAGCCACAAAACTAGGCGTCTTCTCCACAAATACCTATCTCATAGTTAAAATTTTAGAATGAAAGCTGTAAGGTCTCTGCATTTTTCCTTACATTGATTGATTGATTGATTGATTGATTGATTTGCTTTTTAGGGCCATACCCACAGCATATGGAGGTTCCCAGGCTAGGGGTCAAATAGGAGCTACAGCTGCCAGCCTACACCATAGCCACAGCACCATGCTATCTGAGCCATGTCTGTGACCTGCACCGTAGCTCATGGCAATGCTGGATCCCAACCCACTGAATAAGGGCAGGGATTGAACCTGCATCCTCACAGATACTAGTTGGGTTTTTACCACTGAGCCACGATGGGAAAACTTTTCTGTTTGCATTTTCATATTCATGACTCTATGTATGTAATGTATATTTTTCTACCTCCAAATAGAACTCTTTTGTAAAATTATCAAAATTATTTTAGAAAAGAGTATTTAATTGGCCTAAAGAAAAGTAGGCACTTGTATGAATTATATATTCATAATATTCTTAAAAATATAATAAAAACTAACTCAAATGCCTTTCAGAGTCACTTCATCTGAGATAAAAGCTAGTTTAAGTTTTTGATTTAATTAAAATAGATGTCTTGAGAGTTAGTGATACTAAACATAATTTAAAAATAATACGATTTTGGGAGTTCCCTTTGTGGCTCAGTGGTTAACGAATCCGACTAAGAACCATGAGGTTGCGGGTTCGATCCCTGGCCTTGCTCAGTGGGTTAAGGATACGGCCTTGCCGTGAGCTGTGGTGTAGGTTGCAGACGCGGCTCGGATCCCGCGTTGCTGTGGCTGTGGCGTAGGCCGGCAGCTATAGCTCCTGTTAGACCCCTTGCCTGGGAACCTCCATATGCCGTGGGTGTGGCTCTACATAAAAAGGCAAAAAGACAAAAAAAATACAATTTTTATTTTACCTAGGCTTACTAAAGGTTAAATAAGCTCAAGTTATCTCTTACGAAAATTGTCGGCGAGAAAAATAGCTTGAGATGATGGCTTACTTTGACATCTCATGGAGTTTTGCGGGTAACTTTAATCGTTAAGAACAAGAAAATTAGATAGCTGTAAGTAGGATTAAAAACATTTTTAAAATAGTTTCCCCAAAACTTTTCAATAAGCTGAAAAAGTTAAAGATAATTTAAATGATGAGCATCCAGATTATTTCCAAATAAACTGAAATACTGAAACATTACTGAGTGCAGATTTATCCAGTTTTGCTTCCCTTTATCAAAGCATTAAAGATATTTGGGTCTATTAATAAGCATGTGTTGTGCCACACTGAAAAATTTTCTTTGGGAAGGCATAGATTTCTAAAAATAAGGTTATAAAACATATTTATAAATTTACTAAACCACAGCATGCTAGTATAAGAGACAGTCACAACTGTTTATTTTCACTAGTAATTAAACTTAGGGTTAAAAATTCTAATACATGTAACTAACACTACTAGAAATAATAAGTGCAACATCTATGTATGCAGAGAGAGATGTATATTTTCAGTAAAAAAAAAATATGAGGAGTGGAGATATGTTTTATGGAGGGAAAAGAAAGTAATTTTGTCCTAAAATGAGTTATTTCAGAAGAGAAAAACAGGACAAAATCTGAATTCAAAATAAAAAATTGTAGGGAGTTCCCTTCGTGGCTCAGTGGTTAACGAATCCAAGAACCATGAGGTTGCGGGTTTGATCCCTGGCCTTGCTCAATGGGTTAAGGATCCAGCGTTGCCATGAGCTGTGGTGTAGGTTGCAGACGCGGCTCGGATCTCGTGTTGCTGTGGCTGTGGCGAAGGCCGGCAGCTACAGCTCCTGTTAGACCCCTAGCCTGGGAACCTCCATATGCCGCGGGTGCGGCTCCACATAAAGGCAAAAAGACAAAAAAAATAAGTAAATAAATAAATAAAATAAAAAAATAAAAAATTGTAGAGTGTTTGTATAAAAGAAATTTGGGGAAAGGAGTTTTATATGTGGTCAAGCTGGATGAGATTAAATGAATTTGTTATAAGGATTTTAAAAATAAGCTTTAATATCAATAGTATATTTACATAAAACACAATTTTCTTCCATTTGCTGAAAGAACAAGTTTTATTGGATTGTTGGTATGCTTTTAATAAATTATAAACAAAGGTTTTTATTTACCTTGTAAGTAAGTGACCTGTCTAGAAAACAAAAGTTTTATGTCTGGACAAAATAATTACCTGTATCTTTTTCATTAGGTCTTTGATTACTTAAGAAAATCAAATCTTCTCTGTTAAAAAGCTAAGGGTTTTTTTTGTTTTTGTTTCTGTTTTAGTTTTAGTTTTGCATGACTTAGCTTTCTGTATTTGCCTGCATAGTCTTTAGTTGTCACTATGGTTAAATAATTACATTTTGTTTTATAGTGGCCTATGAATCTATTTAACTAAATGTTTTAAAATCTTTTGATATTTTTGACAAATCTCCCCAAATTAAATTCTAAACAAAGTCTTTTTGACCTCAAACTAACTTTGGGATTTTCCAGAGGGCTCCAGAAACGTATCAAAAAGATTTGTGCTCTCTCCTTATAAAAAGGAAGATGTTAAAATAATTAAGTGCATTTGATATGCTAAATTACCTGGAAACATTGTCAAATAAGAACACTAAGCCTTCTGTAAGATGTATTTGTATAGGTATATGTATATGTGTTCCAGAAATTATATGACATCTTTAAAGTCTTACTTGTCCTGGTATAACATTATCACTCATAATTCTGGTTACTATCTTTAATGTTGTGTGTCACAGAAATAACCAAATTCCCTTGTCAATTTCATTATATATGAACTCCAGTGCGAGTTCATATATAATGGACATTTTAAAATCTTTGGTCATTTATGGAAAGTTATTGTTTTACTCTGATGCCTTGAAAAAGTTTTCCTACAAAAAGTATTTCATCTTCAAGGAGATCCATGGCAACGACTTTTTTCAGGTTTCTGATAAATTTAGGAACATAAATCTGAACTGGAAAAGAATTTGCAGAACCAATGGAAAACCGTATTCAAAGAGTCTGAGTTTCTTAGGATTACAAGAACTGAGGAAGATGATTATAATTTTTAAAAACATTCCTGGTTTTTCAATGTTTTGTTTTTCCAGATTTAACATTTTCTCTTAAGCTACCCATGACTTAGAGCAATTTGGTAAAGAATGCCTTTGTAAAGATGGAAACATTTACTTTTTCTCCCTATCTGATCCTCCAGAATTCGGAAACTTTTAAGTATTCTTTTCCTGGCAATATAGGTAGTTATTCATGCAATTTCAATAAGAATCTGTTTTCATTGTAACAGGACACAATTTGAAACACTTGCTAAAACACCAAAGGTTTGACTGAAATGGCATTGCAGGTAAAATCTGATGGCCAATTCTTGGTTTGGCTTCCTGCCTTCGAATACTTGGAAGTGTTCAAGCTGGGATTCCTTATGAAAAGTCCCAGCAAAGCAGTCTTAAAAGGGCTTATGTGGTTAATCACTATTCTTGTTGCACTTATGTAAATAATGAGGCCAACTTTAATGCATGCAAACAAATTAGTGTTTCTGTGATTATCTTTGATAAAAAGAAAAGGGAATCTGTATAGAGAAAAATTATGTTTGTATGTTTGTAGCTATTAGATTACAATAATCTTGTTAATTGTCTTTGAGGTTTTGTTATATACCTATAAACTGGACTGCATCCTGAGGTTTTGTTATATACCTATAAACTGGACTGCATCCTGAATTCTTCTAGTTGCTTCAAATATCTGGCTACTCCTAACATTTTCGATTTTCACCCATCCTTTTGATTTTAAATCACTAAGAACAAAGAATGCCCTTGAGTCTCCTCGGAAGGAACTACACCAGGTCCTCTTCACTATCCACATGGCAGCCAAACTTCAAGGACTTAAACCTTGAATACACATCTTACAGCTGAAGAAGGCTTTACCTGATGTTTGGCTCTGTGTAAATGCTGGAGCCTTCAAATCAAATCGACAAGGAAGAGAAGTAGCTGACATTGATGTAGACTGCTTCCACCCAAGGTGACAAAGCAAGACGTCAGACTAAATATGAAAACCTTTCTTCTTCCCTTTTTTTCCTTTACTGGCATTAGCCTTGAAAGATAACATCATTATTCATACCTTCCAAGCCGTTGTTAAGGGTTTAATCTTTCAGGTGGCTGGATTTGTTATCAAAAACTCCTGACTGTCCATGATGCTAGAATCCATTAACAGTGCTACCTTAGTGGGAGTGGTTTGGCCTCAATAGGATTTACCTTTGTCTGTGGTGGTTATTATTCTCCTTGGGCCTATGAATGTCTGGGTGGCTGCACATAACTGGGCAATACCTCTTAGGTTATCCAGCTATGCCCCTAATTCTCACAAAAACTGAGACACCTCACTCGTCAACCCACCCCACCCCGATCTGCATTGCTAAGTTAGAAAAGACCCATCAGGAGGCATTCTGATTCAAAATTAGCTTCTTTTGGTAAGATCACTATTTCCCTCCTTAGGAGTATATATAAATGAGTATAGGATCAGGAATCACTCCTTAACTCTTGAAAGTGTTGCAGAACTTACTGCTGAAATAATAGCTGCTCAACAAAATTCCTAGACTCTCTGGCCAAAGTTATTCTTGATACTAGGACAGCCCGTGATTACCTTTTAGCTGAGCAAGGAGGTGTCTATACTGTGGCCAATACCACTTGCTATACCTGGATTAAAACTTCTGAGGAAGTTGAAACTCAGTTACATAAGCTCACTGAGCAAGCCACTTGGTTTACAAAGGTGACTCTTTCAATGGGGCCCTGATTTGAGTTTGATTGGTTTGGGTCTTGGGACCACGGCTCTGAAATGGACTCCAAACATTGGAAATTATCCAGCTTATAACAATCAAAGTGGTTTCCCTGGTGTGCTGTATTCTCTCAAAAGCTTTAAGTGCATGTCTGCAGCTGCCAAACACCAAGCAAATGATTTCTCTCAGACTGGAACCCAGAAAAGGCATGAAGAGAATGACTAATTAAGAAATTTTTGTGCCTGAAGTCATGACCTATGAATACCACAGAGATTCAGCAAAAACATCATGACCTATGAATATCACACAAAGGATCAGTAAAAAAGAACCACAGAACAGTAGCTGAGAATGGTGCTAATGATTTAAATTTTGATCACAAGTCTCAGTAAAGCTGAAAGTTTGATCAAAAGAGGGTTGTTGCTAAGAGGAAAGGAAGAAAATAAAAGGGAAGAAAGGAAGGGAGAAAGAACTGGCCCCCAATGCAATCACTTATGTGACACCCCAAGTCAACAAACCAAAACGTAATACCTAACCTAATTGCACCCTTTCCCAGGAGTGGAATTTTAAACCCATGAGTCCGGAATTTCCTGATCAACACTAGTGAAGTCATCTGCATGACAGACCCCTGTCCTGTCCTTTCTCCAAAGAAAAGTGACCCTGCCTGACATAATGCCTTTCTTCTGTTTATGACTTCCTCATCCCATCCCTTTCTGCTGATAAACACCTTCCATTTAGTGCAGCTCCATGGAGAGCCTTGCTTGATGGGCTGCTGCCCAATTCATGAGTTATATTTGATAAAGCCAATTATAGATTCAAATGTACACAGTTGAATTTAGTTTTGTAACAACAGTGAACAAGGGTCAGGTTGTTAAGCAGTTTTAAGTCCTTGCCTTCTCCCTTGATACGAGTTTCTTAGAGATTCAGAGTCGTACCTCTCCTGATACAGAGAGTGAGACACACTTACAAATGCAGAGTTCCCTTTCAAATGTTCTTATCTCTATAAATAAATTTAAAAAAAGAAAAAAACAAATTCTAAAAAAAAAAAATGTTCCTAGCTCTTAGGAAAGGGTAACTTCTACTTGGTTTTCAGAGTTTCCCCTGTGTCTGTTTTTTTTTGTTTGGTTGTTTTTTGTTTTTAACAATCAGCCTAAAATAATCCTTATGGCAAAGAGGAATATTTTGGGGTGGCAAATTCTGCTCCCCTTCGATAATTTTTTACCTGGTAGTGCTACAGATATCTCTAAAAATAAAATTTAAAAGAGAGCAGCAGCTTACCAGCATTCTTTCCAGTGTCACTTCTTTCTTGAGCTGGTCAACTTCCATTTTCAATTTGTCCTTTTCTGTCAGGTCCTCAATATTGATCACTGGCATCTTTTGCCTGCTGAAAAGGTGGAAAGTGAGTTTATACACCTGAATTGCTGGACTTGCTTCAAAGTAATGTTACCCAACCCTTAGCTCTTAACTTACTAAGTGAACTGTTTGTTTTAACTTCCTATGATAATCAATTTCTCTTCAGTACTCTCTGAACAATTCTGGCACTGCATACTAGACTTGAGATTTTAAAGCTTCCTTATAATCGTCACTAATATGATTAAACTAAGTATTTGACTCAACACCTGCTACTAGGTTTGTGGGGAGGGGTCAGTTCAGTTAGTACATAACTTTAAATATCCAATGCTCCTTCTTTTCTCTGCTTTTTAGCACAGTATAAAAACTTGAGGTTCCAACCCTCATCCCCACCTCCAAAGCCCTCCATCACATGATTTATGCCATTTAAGTTAGTTTGAGGTCATTCTGAGGACTACCCATTAATCCCCTAAATTGCTAGAGTATTTAATCTGGTATTAACAGAGAAACATACAAAAAGTATCACTATAAGTTTCATATAAATAATGGATTGAAATATGAGCCAACAGAATGAAGATATAGCAGACAAACAACCTTAATTAGAAAGAAGCTTATTCCTTAGAAATGTTTCTCCAGACAAGACTTGGAATTCTTTTGTAAATAACTGTCACAACGAATTGGACAGCAATGATAAACAAATGAAGCACTAAAGATATTGTGGTGAGTCTGATATGTCGACCTATATCATAAAATTCTTCTGTCCTTTCAGCAATCTCTTTAATTATATCAATGAGCAGTGAGAAAGATGGCACAGTAGCTGGTGATTCCTGTATGAAAGTGCCTGGAAAATACTTCACTGTAGCCAAGTGGCATGATGCTTTATAATCTCTCCTTTTTGGTTCTCTTTTCTCTTTTGTCTCCCTGGTCCAACTTTTGCGAGGACATATTTTTATGAAAGTAGACATATTCAGGTCACAAAGTATTTCAGAAAACAACGCCATACATCTACATAAAAATATGCTGCTAGTCATAGATCAGCAATTAACTTATTTCCTTGCATTTATATAGCATTTCAATTCCAAAAACTCTAAGGAAATGTTATTTTCCTTCTCAGTTTTACAATACTCTGTTTCTCTCTGGGAAAGAGGTAGGTTAGCCTATTTTTAGGGATAAATGCCTACATCGGCCAGGAAAGAAGCAGTAGGGTACCCTATGGGAACCCAAAGTCAGTGTTTCCTATACTTTTAATTTTTATTTTATATTTATTTTATTCTGTTCTTATTTTAAGAACCAAAATGACAACAAAATTTCTTTCTTTCTGTGAAATTATTGTTTGGCTTTTAAGAGCCTATTCTCAATTTCATTCTTTCCTTCTCACTTCCTTCAGACTATCTGCAAAATTTCATAGGTCATCTTTTTCTGATGAACATTTTTACCTGCTGACATTGTCCTTTGCACAATTTTTCTCCATCTTGGAAAATGTTTTCCACTTGGCAATGGCTTTGAAGCGTCACTTTAGATTTCTGTGTATTGATTTTGTATCTTGCAACTTTACTGAATTTCTTGATGAGCTCTAGTAGTTTTCTGTGTATAGTATTATTCTAGGATTTTCTATGTATAGTATTATGTCATATGCAAACAGCAAGAGTTTTACTTCTTTTCTGCTTCAGATTCCTTTCATTTCTTTTTCTTCTCTGATTACCGCAGTTTAGACTTCCAAAGTTATGTTGAATAAAAGCGGCAGCAGTATCTTCAATAAGTGGTGCTGGGAAAACTGGACAGCTACATGGAAAAGAAAGAAATTGGAACACTTTCAAACACCATACGCAAAAATAAACTCTAAATTTATTAAAGACCTAAATATAAGACCAGATACTATAAAACTCTTAAAGGAAAACATAGGCAGAACTCTCTGACATAAACTGCAACAATATCTTTTTGGACCCTCCACCTAGAGAAATGGAAATAAAAATTAAAAAATGAGACCTAATTACATTTACAAGCTTTTGCAGAGTAAAGAAAACCATAAATAAAATGTAACGACAACTCACAGAATGGGAGAAAATCTTTGCAAATGAAGCAACTGACAATGGATTTATGTCCAAAATATACAAACAACTCATTCAGCTCAATATCACAAGACCAAACAATCCAATCTAAAAATGGGCAGAAGATGTAAATAGATATTTCTCCAAAGACAATAGATGGCCAAAAAAAACCCCCCAAAAAAACAAACGCACATAAGATGCTAAACATCATTAATTAGCAGAGAAATGCAAATGAAAACTATGATGAGGTACCATTTTACATCAGTCAGAATGGTCATCATCAAAAACTCTACAAACAATGAATGCTGGAGACGGAGTGGAGAAAAGGGAACCTTCCTACACTGTTGGTGGGAATGTAAATTGGTACAACCACCATGGAAAACAGTAAGGAGTTTCCTCAAAAAACTATGATCCAGCAATCCCACTCCTGGGCATATATCCAGGGGAAATCATAATTCAAAAAGATACATGCACCCCAGTGTTCACTGCAGCACTGTACATGGAAACAACGTAAATGTCCATTGACAGAAGAATGGATAAATCAGATGTGGTACATATATAAAACAAAATAAAACAGCTATGAAGAAGAATGAAATTATACCACTTGCAGCAACATGGATGGACCTAGAGATTATCATACTAAATGAAGTAAGTCAGGCAGAAAAAGATAAACATGTGATATCACTTATATATGGTATCTTCAAAAAGGATACAAATGAACTTATTTGCAGAACAGAGACAGACTCACAGACTTTGAAAACAAACTTATGGTTACCAAAGAGGACAGGTCAGTGGGGGAGGGGCACAGATTGGGGGGTTCAGGATTGGCCTATGCGCACTGTGTTCTATGGAATGATTGGCCAACGGGGACCTGCTGTATAGCATAGGGGACTCTATTCAATATTCTGTGATAATCTGTATAGGAAAATAATCTGATAAAGAATGGATATATGTATATGTAAAACTGAATCACTTTGTTGACTGCAGAAATTGTCATATCATTGTGAGTCAACTATATACTTCAATAAAACTTATAAAAAAAGAATCACTTTAGGAACTTGCTAAAATAAGAGCCCAATTTAAGAGGTTTTGCTTTGGGATAGGGATTAGAGCTTCATATTCTGTTCCAGAGAAGATTTATCATATATAGTCAGTGGTCAATGATCACTAGAGCATGCACTGGCACTTGCTAGCTGTGTGGCCCTGATCGAGTTATGTAACTTCTCTGTGTCTTAATTTAGTAGGAAACAGGAGCAATAGCACATAATTGTAGATTTCCTGGAGAAGAATAAAGACTGTATAACAATGTGTAGCACAGAGCAACACTCAGTATATGTCAGCTGGTTACTCACCCTGTTTCTCAAGATTTTCAGACTGTGCTGTTTTACGTGATTTGCTAATAGGTGGTTTTTAAAGTGTTCTTAAAGGACATCATGTGGACACAATTTAGCTCCTTTGATACCATGTGTAGTCAGTGCTGTTGGTGTCCAGATTCCCCTTTCTGGGGTGGGGTATTTATTATCCCCCCAGAAGCTGTGGGTGCTGAATGCCAAACTTTTGCATATGCCCTCCCATGGCTGATGGAAACCACCTCAGCTGGTAAATGTCTGGGAGATTATGACAGCTGGCCCCTGTGGGTTTCCTGTAGCAAATGGCTGGCTGAAATGGGGTTCTAAGAGCCCATACCACTTGCCTCTGGGCTGAAAAGCTTTGGTGTCATTAAGAACCTTCCTGATGCCTCATAGGTTCAGGATGACCACTAGACTTCAGGAACATCTTTGCCTACTTTCTCCTTCACCCTGCTTTGTTCCTTCCTTCAGAGATTTCTCCTGAGAAATCACCATCAAAAAAGTCACTTGGACAAGGGTCCCTGTCTTAGGCTCTTCTTGGAAGAACTCTAAGAACATATAGGGATTATAAGAAGAAACTATAAGGGTTTTTATAAGAGCATCCATATCTTTCATAACTTACATCATTACTCCTGCATATTCTTGCATGTTCAGAAGAGAATCAAATAGTGATAAAGTCACTTGCAACCTATGTCAAAAATATTAACCTAGACATAGAGAAAAGTACAAGATGTTGTAGGGGAGGAAAAGCAATTTTCCCTATACCCTTCTAGCATCTTGGCTGAGACCATCCAATGATAAAAGATTAATAGGAGAAAAACAAAAGTTTAGTAACATGTATAGCTTCTGAATATGTGGGAGAGACCCAGGAAAACTGAGTAACTCCCCAAAGGCCTAAGCCACCACCTTAAATACGGCTTCCAGCTAAAAACAAGAGGTTGGGGACAGGGAGGAGGAGTCAGTTATGGAAGTTATTGGACAAAGCAGAGTAAACAAGGGCTATGAGATCTGAGTTGCTGCCTTCTCCACTGGTAAGAGATTTTAGAGACTAGACTTATCCTCCTATTCCTGGTACATAGAGGGAGATACATTACAAATGGAGATTTCCCCTATAAATGGAAATGCCTCTTATAATAGGATAACTTCTGCTTGGTTTTCACAGCTTCTCCTGTGTCTGATGTTTCTTAAAAATAATCAACTCAAAATATTCCTTATGCCAGAGAGGTATATTTTGGGGTGGCATATTCTGCGCCCCTCCAGCCTCCAGCTTCACTTTATTAACAAATGGTTTCTTAACTTTAAGATGCTGTGACTCACCGTATTTAATAATATTTTAAGCAGAACACACTTCATTTGGTGGAGGTGAATCTTAGAAGATTTGAGAATGCTTGCCAGATTTGATGCCATGGGTCTTGTATGAAAAAATGCAGAGTGAGGATCAGAATTCTCACTACCCTTAAGGACACTTAGATACACAGAGAACGTGGCGTATATTGTCTGCACAGAGAGTTCAACTGCTCAGAATTGTACTGAAGTCAAAGATTTAAAAGGATTCAGATATAATATTTAATTACTCTTTATCCCATTTTGCAGGTGAGGCAAAGGTGGTCCATAGAATATGCCCCAAATCACACATTTTGGTGGCAACAGAGCTGGGGCTATACCACAGGTGTTTGGGTATTCGTTTTCTGGTCTAGGATGTGTTCCACCCCAACATGCTTCTCTCAGTTACCCTCTTCAAACTAGTGTAAAGGAGTACTTTTTTTTTTTTAAGACTTTGGAATTACATACAGAAAAAAAAAAAACAGAATTGACAACCAAGGACACTCACTAACCACCCCTGGGGGCCACTTCCATAGGAAGTCCTAAGAGGGTCTAGATCAGATTACTGGACCTATCATCAAGCATCCCCACCCCCACCCACCTTCACTAGAATATAATGGGAGGGATTAAGATTCAGAGACCAACAAGCTAAGGAAGCAGTTACAGCTATCTCAGGGGAGAAATATACCCCCATTAAGTAGAAGCTATGTCACCTTTCACCTCTTCCTCCAACCTGCCCTATCAGTGGAGCTAAGGTCCAAAAAAAAAAAAAAAAGTACGAGCCAAGAAAAGAAGAGGAAGGGGAGGAGGAAGGAAGGGTCTCAGAGCTGTACCCTCTCCCCAGAGCATTGGTTCCCAGTGGGGGCAACAGTGCCCCCTAGGGGGCCTTTCGTTTATGGTTTTCACTGGGTTTGTGGGTGTGAGGGATGTTGAGAGTAGAACTATGTGGAGTAAGTTTAGTTTCTCACTAATATCTTTCAAAGTTTCCATGTGATTTCCTCCTGATTTAGTTTAGAACTAAAATGGGTTAGTGTAAAGTTAAAAGGTTATTTGCTCTTTGTTTGCTTCTATACATTATACATAAGTGTATTTTGAAGTAAGAAAACTTGACAAAATACTTATCAGGGCTATATTAGATGAAATTATTAAAATTAGTTTAAAAAACCTTGTTTTATAGAGGACCAATCAAAGATTCTTTGGAATAGAAATGTTGTTAGCATACTTTAAATATGTTGATTCATAAACACTCCATTTGACACATTTTAAAGAAATAAATGCACTCTATTATGTATAATAAACTTGTAGTCATATGAATATAAATTGCCTTATCCTGTACTATTCTTTTTCATCCTGACATTATACTTGCGACTATTAACATTTATAGCATTTTATTCATTCATTCAACAAATATTTATCAAATGCTATTATATGCCAGACACTATTCTGGATGCTTGAGGCTAGAGTAGAGGAAAAAAAAATTAGAAAACTTTGCCCACAGGGAAGTAGAGAGGGAGATAGACAATGGACAAGATTAAAAAAAATTACATGTAGCAATATAGTGTGATAAGTGCTAAGAAGAAAAATAAACATAGAAGGAATAGGAATAGGAAGTGTCAAGAGAAATGTTTCAATTATTGAGAGAGTAGCTGGGGAAGACCCTCTGAGACATTAGACTGGAGATCTGAAAGAGATGAAGGAGTGGGCCATGCATGTATCTAAGAGGAGATTGTTTCAGTGAACAGAAAGTGCAAGGGGAGCCGTAAGCCAGTCTGAACACGGGGAGTCAAGTGAATATGGGCGAAGAATTATAGATGATATCACTGATCATGTGGGTCTTTCAAACCACTGTAAAAACTCTGACTTCACTCTGAGTGACTTAAAGAACATACCAGGGTTTTAAGTAATAATGTGATATTATCTGTCATATATTCTAGCAGCATTACTTTGGCAGCTATTTTGAGGCTAGACCGCAGAAGGTAAGGGGAGAAGCAAGGAAGAAGCAATTTTGGTAATTAAGGTGAGACATGATGGTGGCTAAAACCAGGGTAATAGAAATAGAGGTGAGGACAGGTGGTATGATTCTAAATATATTTTGAAAGTAGAGCTAATAGGATGTGCTGAGAGATCAGATGTAGAATGAAAAAGCAGCCAAAAAGCAAGAGAACTACAATGATGCTGGGTCTGAACAACTAAAGAAGGAATTTGCTATTTCCTGATATGGGGGAGGCCCAAGAAGGGGAATCTCACATTTGAGATGCTTGTTAAGTTCGTTTGAATGGGCAGTTTGGAGTTTAGGGGACAGTCTGGAGTTTAGGAGACAGCCACAAGAATGGTTGAGAACACCCAGGATAAATAGGAAAGAGAAGAGAACAAAGGATTAAAACACTGAAGTCCTCTAAAGTGAGAGAGATGAGATGCAACTAATAAAGAAGGATGAGTTTCTTAAAGGAGGATGAGTTTCTTCTGATGAGGATTGGAGCTGATATTAGTTAACAACTTTTGAGCATTTACCACGTGCCAGACACTGGTTTGAATACATATGTGCAATACATCTATCCCTTTATATTTATGGATCTACTCTTCTTCGTTCTCTTTTTGTCCATGGGGGCAATACAATGATAGCAGCTAACAAGTATTCACTGATTCAGCAAATATTTATTGAGTAACTTCCAGGGACTAGGCACTCTTGATGGCTAGGGGTTGAAGCAGCAAACAAAATGGTTTTCTTATCTCTTGCTGTGTTTATACCTCATCACTGTATAAATCATTCCTTTCTTTTTTCTGTCACACAAAAGGTAGTTTATATTTTGAGCTTTTCCTCCATCTAATTAAGTTGATCATACATTTTATCGTATTTTTGAAAGCCAGTTGCTTTTGTATCTGCTATTTTTATCACATGAGTAGCAGTCTCTCTCAACCTGTAGCTTATTCTTAAGCACATGTGACTTATAGACCTTCAAATATATTCTACGAAAATCCACTTTCTTTCCCAGAGCAACTCTGTTTCTATTGAGCCAGTTGGGTTTTCAAGATAACTTAAGCAGAAGAGGGATAGTGCTAATAACTAGTTTGTTTATTTCACAGACATTTATGAGCTCCTACTTTACAGGTCTTATCCTTAGCACTGAGATGCAATGATGAGTATGACAGGTAAGTTTTCTGTTCTCAAAGAGCTTACATAATAGAGGATCAGATAAGTAAAATAAAACTAATAAGCACAGTGATATCAAATGATAAATGCAGTTTCCATTGTGGCTCACTGAGTTAAGGACACAACATTGTCTATATAAGCATGTGGATTCGATCCGTGGTCTGGTTCAGTGGGTTTAGGTTCTGGCGTTGCTGCAAGCTGTGGCATAGGTCATCAAAATGGCTCAGATCTGGGTGTTGCTCTGGCTGTGGTGTAGGCTGTAGCTGTAGCTCCAATTTGAGCCCTTGCTCGGGAACTTCCATATGCCACAGGTCTGGACATAAACAGAAAAAAAAATGACAAAGGCTATAAGGGTAGTTTGTAATACCATGAAGTCATAAGGAAACTTGAATCACTTCAACCTTGAATCATAAGGAAACTTGAAGCAGGCAGAGAAGGACAGACTGATTGAGGAGGAGTCAACTATATTGGGAAAAAGCAAAAGAATGTGCTATCATAAAAACTAAAAAAAAAAAAGGCGTTTCGAGGATAATGAAGGATTTGAAATTCTTAAATACTGCTAAGAGCTTAGACAAAATGTAGATGAAAAACTGTGGTCTCTTGTGACCTTAGGGCCAGCTGCTTTGTCATATGTATTGAGAGGTCCAGTAAGATGAGGCAACGTGATGAGTTGCGCCTTTGGCAAGAGTACTTTCTGTTCTTCCTCTTCCTATTGGGAAAGTTTATTGAGTGGAATGTGGGGGGAGAGGGTGATAAGGAAGTGGAGGCAGACAGTGAAGATAATATTTCTGATAAATTTTGCTGGAAAAAGGAGCAAGGAAGTGGGGCTCTAACAGAAGAAATGTAAAGTCAAATATGAACTTTAAAGCTTGGGATGAAAAAAAAATCAGAGAGCATTCCAAATGAAAACTTAAAACCTGGGTATCTGTGCTGAAGGATAAGAGAGAGGCAGAGCTGATGTTGCAGAGGAATGAGAAGAGAGCAGCCTTTGAGGTCAGAGAAGGACCCTAAGCTGTGGCCAACGAGTTGGTCTGACTCGACCAGGACATGACCTTCATGGTAAGAGAAAGGAAGAGAGAGAATACAGGAGATTCACTTGACCAGTAGGAACAATTCCTCCTTCTATGGCTGGCTCAGCATATCTATTTCAGACCGGTGTACTCACCTCTCTTCTAACACAGACCTTTCAGTTCAACTCAGTTTTTCCCTCGGTTAATAGTCCAGAAGAGGGAAAAACAGTGGGAGTGCTAGGAGATGTATGCCCCTTTCAAACTATAGCTAATGCCTCCCCCTGCCCCTAAATGGCAGGTTGTCCCTCCTGCGTGATTTAAGATGCAAAAGCTTTTCCACGTAGAGCTAGAACAAATGACCATTTGGTGGGCTTACAATACTTTATAATGTCTAATGCACATGAGATCTAGACTAGAGTATAAGAGTGACAAGACTTTTTCATGAGAAGGTATCTTTACACTTGAAAGGTCAAGATCCATTACTTTCTGCTAAATATAACCCTGAAAATAAGGTCTTTGGTGATTACCTCTCTCAATCCTGTAATCTGATTATCAGTTTTGGCAGATGTTTCTCTTAGAGCATTATAGCAATGTATTTCAATTGTAACTGTTAGTCCTCAATTATAAACCTTATGTTTGAGGGAAAAGGAAATCTGAGATAGAGCTGTCCAGGTACTGAACTAGGGTCGTGAACACATGTTCTATATGATGAGCCTGACTTGGGTCCCCACAAACGTGGAAGAGAAGGACGTGTACATGGTGAGTGAGACCAAAGGAGTAGGATACAAACTGCCTATGCTAGTTGTATAGCTTTGAGCAAGTCACGTATCTGTCTAAAGCTTTGAATTGAGTTCTTTGCTGAAATTTTATTTCCTACTCCATAGTCCCACGGACCTGGTAGATATTTTTAATATTGTACTAAGAACATTTTACTGCAGCTGGGTTATACCTATTTTGCTGTGAGATCCCAAATGCGACTATTCATCTTTGTATCCCATATGCACACAAAGTTGGACACATTTTAAATGTTTAATCTGCTTATCTTTTATTTTTTAAGTCAGACTCATGGTCTCTAATCTACTGAGTCAGGAGAGAGTGGGGGAGGTACTAGGAATCTACATTTCTAAGTTGCTCCCCAGGGGCTTTTGTAGACTATACACACAACCTGGGCTGAGAACCCCTACCAGGCAGGGGTCTGCTTCCTCCTCTGCGCCATCTTTTTTCTTTCTTTTTTTTTTTTTAGGGCCACACCTGTGGCATATCGAAGTTCCCAGGGGTCAAACTGGAGCTGTGGCTGCCAGATCTGAGTCTCATCTTCAACCTACACCACAGCTCAAGGCAACACCGGATCCTTAACCCACTGAGTGAGGCCAGGGATCGAAACTGCATCCTCATGGATACTAGTCAGGTTCATTTCCGCTGAGCCATGATGGGAAATCCTTAATCTGCTTATCTTTTAAATAGGTGAATGAACAAATGACTATGGTAAGAGATACATTATACACTCCATAACCTTATTCTGCCTAGAGAGGAGAAGAAGAAGAAAATTAGGCACAGGGAATGTCTCCTCCTTTTTTAAGTGACTCCACCTTATTATGTAACACTCACAGATGCACTCAGAGGGCAAATGAGAGTAAACATTTCCTACGTGGCCCAACCCGCCAGAAAAATGTTAGTGAAGAGTTGTCCAAACTTTAACAAAACTCTCGTGACTCCTAATCTCTCAGAAGAGATGAACTGCCTTTCTTACCAGATGTGCAAACTTCTTGTTAGTGCCAGCTGGACTCATTTCAGATTTTATTTTGACAGGGCTAAACTAACGGGCAGCAGGAACTTTGTTTGCTATGGAGTTATCAGTGTAACTCCTTAAGTAACTATGTTATGTTATGTGCATCCTCAAATCCCCAGGCTAAATTAATTCCCCTCAGTCACTGGAGAGCTAGACCTGCCACCACTCCCTAAGGTATCTGACAGAGGGGAAGACTATCTGCCTCAGTCCTTTCCTTAAACTCATGGTCACCATTCAAACCTAGAGGGATCTCAGAGGCTAGAACAACAAGGCTTGGAAATTCTAGGAGCTACTGTGTTCTACATCAACTTCATATGGGTCAAGGTGGGAGAGGGGGTGAAAGAGAACAGAGGCAGGAATATGACAAGGGCAAAGCTGCTCTTGAACTCATGGTAGCTCTTGTGTGTTTCATTTCTGGTGTTTAAGTTTTCTATTATAAGGTCTTGATATAGTAGAAAGAACGTAGGTCTGGACATGTCAAAAAGAATACAGGGCTGAGTGAATATCAAGAACTTGGGTTCTGGAGTTCCCGTCGTGGCTCAGTGGTTAACGAATCTGACTAGGAACCATGAGGTTGCGTGTTTGATCCCTGGCCTTGCTCAAAGGGTTAAGGATTCGGCGTTGCCCTGAGCTGCAGTGTAGGTTGCAGATGCGGCTCAGATCCCGCGTTGCTGTGGCTGTAGCGTAGGCCGGCAGCTGTAGCTCCTGTTAGACCCCTAGCCTGGGAACCTCCATATGCCATGGGTGCGGCTCTACATAAAGGAAAAAAGACAAAAAAGAAAAAAAAAGGAATTTGGGTTCTAATCTCAGCTTTGCCAGCAACTAAGGTAAGTAAACATGACCAGCCATTTTCTCTTGCTAGGTACGAATTTGTAAACGGAAAATAAAAATATGGAACAGATGGTATTTACAGATGCTTTCAGCATCCAAATTATAATTCCATGTCTTATTTTACATATCTCTAAACTACTTTGAACCTTTGTTTTAGCTGCAGCCACTAAAGCTGTCACTTGGTCTAGCAATGACGAATCAATCTGGTGACTCTTCTTCCTAGTTCCCTCCAGTCTTACACTTCCTGTTGACTTTGGATAAAGGAATTCTCTTCCTCAGTTGTGGTAACCTTTTGGCCTAGACCCTACTTAGGGAAATAGAAGTACGATGACATCCCTTTGGAGACTGACTGCGGTGGTCCCATGGCTCCTTCCGCATGGTCCTAAGGAGAAATTCGGTAACTTAAGGTAGTCCCAGGAAATTTAGATTCCTCTTATATTGGAACCTGTCTTCTTCATGGTTATAAAAATACTCGTGTTTTGCAATTAAGGAATACTTTCCTTCCTGGTCACCTGGCTTGACAATCTCTAACTTTTAACTCCCCTACTTGTTTCTTTCTTCCCCGTCCCTGCTCAGTGGTCACAGAGGTGTTAGAGGTGCATCTTATTTGGCATAAAGAGAGGAGGAAACTAACATTTGTAAAGTACCTCTGAAGGCGGGTTTCAGTCTGTGTCTGAAGGAGGGTGAAAAGCCTAGCTCTGGCCCCCTCCCCCTCCATCTGGTGCACAGTAGACCCGAGTGGACTAAGCACTTTGCTCAGGCTGAGAGAACTCTAAGATCCCCAGAAGAGATCATCACGAAGCAAAGTCTGATTGTGTGACATGCTTCTTGGCGGAGGGGTGACCTTTGAGCTCAGCCAAAGAGGAGAGCTAAGGGGAGCAAAGCCACAGGCTGCAGTCCTACAAGCCTAGTTCATGTTGCTCTGGTTCTTGATTTCATTTGATTCTCCATAAAATGCTGTGCCAAGGCTTTCAATGGGAACCGGAACCTGGGATGATGCGGGCGGATTCCGTGAGTGTGTGTGAGGGGCTGAACGACATCCCTCTGAGTGCCTAGGTGCTAGCCCTCATAACACATCTGTAAGGGACAGTAATCACACCCATTTTACAAATAAGAAAACTGAGGCTCAGAGAGTTTATGTAACTTGTCCAAAGGCGCAAAGAATAAAATCCAAGTCTTCTCTTCTCCCAAGTCTGCTTTCCCATTGCATCATTCAACTTCCCAAAATAATCTGCCCTGATTCAATTTTTTTTTTTTAATGGCTGCACTGCAGCATACAGAACATGGATCCTTTATAACTCACCGCACTGGGCCAGGGATTGAACCTGAACCTCCTGGGTGACCAGAGCTGCTGCAGTCGGATTCTTTAACCCACTGCACCATTGCAGGAACTCCAAAAGATTCCTCTATCTATATGAAGCAAAAGATGATCAAAAAATGCCAGCAGCTGAGAACAAAAAGCAGAAGCTACAGTAGTCAACGCTGGATGGTAAGTCTGAGTCAGTCTTAGTCCTTGGATTTAATTCATTTGTGAAATACATTTAATCACATTCTGAGGAATTGAAATAGGTTAAGTTTGAGGTTGAATTAGCTTTTTTTCTGAACTTGATCCTGGCTAAATATTTGTAAAATTTCCCTCCCCTAGCAATATATGGGAGATATTGGGAAGGTCTCATCTGATTGTCATGAGTGTGACTTTCCAAAACCATCTGGCTACTCAGGGTTAGGCGTGCTGGAACCAGCTCACACTGGCTCTGGCAAACTGATCGTACCCATGTATTTCCAAAGCCTGAAACCAGCGAAAGTGTATTTACTCCAAGGAAATCAGTAAGATATACATATAGCACCTCCCCTTTCCCCGTTTTTTTCCTTCTGGTGAGCTGATTGTTAAACACATTATCCTTATATTTCTGTCATTCTTAATTAGATATCTAGTAATCTGACAGCATAAGGGACGTAGAGTATTTTCAGGCCAGGCTTGTTTTCCTAGGAATATGATTCTCCACCATGACATCAGGATAACTGAAAACTGGCCTGAGGGGTTATAGTGTGTTAAAATATTTGAAACTATTAACTCATTGTGAACACAGGGATTCTCAGAAACTTGAAAGAGAACTTCTGTAAAGTCCCTCCAGTATCTTCAGGAGAAGCCAAGGATAATTATTTTTTCTTAAGAATATTAAATACAGCAAGAGGAAAAGGAGGAGGAATGGAAGACATATTCATCAAGAGAACCCATTAAAATGTCCTTCCAGAATATCCCTAATACTTCATGTAAAATCCAGTGTGGATAATTTGTTTTGTAAAAGCAAAAAGTTAGGCTCAGGCTAATATGTCAAAGGAACAATGAACTGTAATAAATGCACTGACATTAAGAAATGTATGGGAAGGGGCTGCTCTGGTTAAAGCTTCTGGATGACACCCCCACCCCACACCCACCGCCCGGGCCACCTCTCTTTGGACTTTTACATTCCAGCTCCACAAAACATAGTTACAACTCTAACACATGGCTATGGGGGTATAAAACGGTATAATCACTTTGGAAAACTGTTTGGCAGTCTAATCCAATGGGCCCAACTACCTTTGTTCAGCAGTTTCTAATATTTTAAAATATTTTACCCAAGAGTAATAAAACTTGTATGCACACAAAAAGCAGCTTTATTCAGAGTAGCCCCAAATTAGAAATAACATGAATGTCCAGTAATAGGACATGTGCTATATATTTGTACACTGTAAGACCACTCAACATTTAGAAGGAACAAATTATACCATGGTGCGGTGGAGTGGAAAAAGTACAAACCAGTACATATTTTATGATGTCATTTGCATGAGATTTGGAATAGGCAAAACCAGTCTATGGTGAGCAGAACTGGGGTTGCCCCTGGCCTGGGGATGGTAGGATAGACTGGAAAAGGGTTATGAGAAAGTGTCCCATAGTGATGGAAGCATTCTAACTCTTTATTGGAGTGGTGATTACGAGGGTATATATAGCTGTCAAAACTGCTCCAGCTGTAGACTTAAGACACATTATGAGCTTTTTATGAAATGTAAATTAGACCTCGACCGAAATCTGAATATGTGTGTATATCTATGTATAAATGTAAATAAATACACATATGCTTAAATTTCTAATCTATTTAAAGGGTCTAATCCAATGGGCCCAGCTCCTCTTGAACGTATTAATCTCACACTTTCTGCCCTTCAAAAAGGTGGACTTTGTGCTTTCAAAGTATGGATTTAGGCTTCAGGGTGATGCACAAGTTGGAACTTTTTGCAGTCACACCCGGGTCATTTCCCTTAGCTTGTCTACTTCCCATCACTGACACAATGCCCCATCTGGTCATCCCCACGCAGTCACTGGAGAAAGTTTGGGAGGCAGGTTCAACTTGGTGGGGAATTCCTCTCCCCCGCACACTTTCCAGCCTGGGAGGCTCCAGGGTCAGAGCTCTCTCGCAGGCATGAATCAGCCTCCCCTCCAGGCTTCGTAAAGCCTCGCTCCGCCCTGTCCGGGGTCAGAGAGACGCTCAGACGTCCACCCTTCATAAAGCCTCCGCACCCACGGCGCAGGAACCGAGACTGCCTTGAAGTTGGACGCTGGGCACCCTCGTCCCGCCGGGGCCTTCTGGAGACAACTTCCCCACTGGCCACTGCAAGTCGGACACCATGGACTCTGTTCGCACCCTTGGAATGGTGCTTCTACCGCTGATCCTGGGGGGCACTGCGCTGGGAGATGCTCCTCCGGCATCGCCAGGTATTTCCCCACCCAGGGGATCCCCTTATCGCCAGGGCCGACTCCCTCCACCAGCTCTCTTTCTCCGCTTTCGCCTGATCCCTGTGGTGCACTGGCGCAAGTTTGCACTTTCTTTCTCTGCAGAGGCCCTTCCGCGGTGCTGGGAAGCAGTGAGGGCAGAATTCCCAGAGAAGCCTCTCCCTCCACGGAGGCTGGGGCGGGGCGGGGGGAGGGGGTGACTTCCCTCTCTCACTCTCTGGCTCTCCTGCTCCCCTTGTAGGAAATAACGCAGAGATCTGCCTCCTGCCCCCCGACGAGGGGCCCTGCCGGGCCCTGGTCCCCAGTTACTACTACGACAGGTACACGCAGAGCTGCCGCGAGTTCCTATATGGGGGCTGCGAGGGCAATGCCAACAATTTTGAAACGTGGGAGGCCTGCGATGAAGCGTGCTGGAGAATAGAGAGTAAGTGCTCTCGTGGACACTCAAAACTATTGCGTGGCTCTTTGCACCGAAGGGCTCGTTAGTAACAGCTTATTTTCCAGATCCCATTTTCTATAGTACTTTTTAGCCTGAATTTTCTCAAATATTAAGCAAGACTTACTGCTTTTCCGTTTCCCGAAAGTGATCACAAAGTTCACTGCGACTTAAACATCCCCTCTCTCCCACCTGGCATTTATTATAATCCAATGTGTGTGCAGACTGGGGCAAGACTTCACTGTAAGGCATAACAATGCAAGAGCACAATATATTCGGGTTTGCCTGTATATATCATTAGTTCTAAACCTATGGGTTTTATGCCTCCCCGAGAACACATTCCCTCCTGCCCACTATCTATCAATCTGAAATAATTTTAGTGGATTTTGTTATTAAAGTGAGATTTGGCTAGTTATGACCTTGCTTTCATCCCCTGCTATCTAAACAGGTCTTGGGTTGGTAGAGAGATACAGTCAAGATTCATGATGCTGTTTTCTATTTTATTTTAATTATATTTATTATCTCAGGTCTGGCCTGTAACAAAACATAAGGCTCTGCCCTTCAAGGACCTGAGCCAGGGAAAAATGCGTATTCCTATGAATAAGTTTGACTAACTTCATATGTAGAAACAATCCGGACACTGAGAGAACAGTATTTCAGTGAAGTTGTAAAATTTATCATAGCTGAGTCAAGTCTGGAGACCTTTTTTTTTCTTTTGTCTTTTTAGGGCGGTGCCCGGAGCATATGGAGGTTCCCACACTCCGGGTAGAATTGGAGCTATAGCCACTGACCTACACCAAAGCCACAGCAGCACAGGATCCAAGCTGTGTCTGTGACCTACACCGCAGCTCAGCTCATGGCAACACCAGATCCTTAACCCACTGAGCAAGGCCAGGGATTGAACCTGCATCCTCTTGGATGCTAGTCAGATTCCTTTCCACTGAGCCATGATGGGAACTCCCTGAAGACATTTAAAAAAGAGAAAAAGAAAAAAGCGGAGTGCAGTTTTTTTCTCCATGTCTGTGGAGATTGGTTCTAGGAGCACCCCCACCACCACCAAATCTGCAGTATTTGCGTATTACCTGTGCACATCTTCCATTATATTTTAAATCATCTCTAGATTACTTATGCGTAACACAAAATAAATGCTATACAAATAGTTGCCAGCACAGGAAGGGCAAGTTTAAGTTTTGCTTTTTGGGGGGTATCTTCTGGAATTTTCCTGAATATTTTCTGGGGTTGGTTGAATCTGTGGATTCTGGAGCCAGGATTAATGGGCAGTCTTTTGGGGATTTACTATCCCAGCACTAAATATGATGCCCCCTGACCCGACTCCCCAGCCATCACCAGTTGTTTCTGAAAATACATTGAAGTTTTTCAAAGTAATACTAAGAAGGCCAGTCTTTGACTAAATTCTTTTATGCTGTCCTCTTCTTAGAAGTTCCCAAAATTTGCCGATTGGAAGTCAGTAAGAGGCAGTGTGGGGAGCTCAGAGAAGAGTATTTCTTCAATCTAAGTTCCATGACATGTGAAAAATTCTTATCTGGTGGGTGTCACGGCAATGCAAATCGGTTCCTGGATGAAGCTACGTGTATGGGCTTCTGTGCGCCAAAGAAAAGTAAGTACTCATTTAGGGTTTTATTAGGACGGTAGGGTGAAATAATTAATAATTTGATGCTTGGAATTAATCTGGTTTGTGTTCTGGTGGTTTCACATATGATATCAGTCTTCACACTACTGCTCTGTGAAAGCCTATTATTACGGCTAGTTTTACACACGAGAGGACAAGCTAGAAGTTAATGACTTGCCAAGGTCTCAGGGCTGGAAACTGACTAAGCCATGATTCAAGTTTTTACTTCCTCTTCTGTATTGTTTCTTTAGAACTATTTCTCACCTAGTTAATTTACATGGAAAAAGTTACCTTCTTCATTAACAAATGGCATGACCTACAGTTTGTGTGAAATCACTTGTATATATGAGATAGTGCAATATATTAGAGACTTAAGACGGTGAAAATTGAAGTTTTTGGTTAGATTTCTGTATTATGCAGTAAATGCAAATTGTAGCACAAGCTGACCTCTATCCCTCTTTTCTCTCCTCCCCATTTCTTACCCACCTCCTCTCCTATACAGTCCCTAAAATGATGAGTTACTTGGGCAGAAAGTAGTATTTGTAGAGAGAGACAATGCAGGCCTTTTCTGTAGGCACAGCAGAGGCAAGTACATATAGATAAATAAGTTCAACGAACAAGGAAGACTTGCTTTGGCAGAGACTGTGATAACACTCTGTAGCTGTACTGTGTTGAATATGCAAAATCTTGAATTAATGAGGAGATGGTTGTTGCTGGTGTTGTCTTAAATTGTTTATGTAAATGTAAGTGTTTCCAGTGGCTACCTGGGAATTAGATACACGTATTCTCAGTGAAGAATGGAAGAAGAACTGATAGAAAACATTTAAAATAAAACTACCAACACAAGAAAGTTTACCAAAGCATGTCATATATTCTCCCTTGAAATGTACCTGACCATATCTGTTTTTTGTATTTAATTTCTTTACATATTCAAATGATACAGGGATATAGCTTCAGAAGAAATTCTGTCCACTTTGTAAAAATTTAGAATTAGCAAAATATGGCATGTAGAACTATTCTGAAATTTGAAGCACACTTTTTAAACTGGCTTAGCATGATACTTTGGATTCAGCATGAAGCTTCTATGGGATTAGATTTTCTTCAGTTACTTCAGTAATCACCCTAGTTTATTAATTCTAGTATTACTGCACTTCTAATTTTGTTTTCTTTTTCATTAAGGCCCATCATTTTGCTATAGTCCAAAAGATGAGGGACTGTGCTCTGCTAATGTGACTCGCTATTATTTTAATCCAAGACACAAAGCCTGTGAGGCCTTCACCTATACTGGCTGTGGAGGGAATGACAATAATTTTGTTAGCATGAAGGACTGCAAACATGCATGTGTAAAAGGTAGTGGATTTTTTCTTATTTAATTTTTAAACTAGCCTTATAAATAATTCATAAGCAAAATTATATTTTTATGTATCCATTTTACTAATAGCATATTGCCATTTCTAGACTACTTCTACTTAAATAGCACTTTACTACTGATCAGTTTTGTCAAAATGCTTCTACTAGGCTAGCTTTAGGAGACAATAGCTATGTCTTCATGTTTTAAGGATAGAATGTTACTGAGCAACTAGTGAGAAAAACTGCCTTTATAATCATGAAAAGTAAGACAAGGTGAATTTGTAAGTATGTTGGAAATGGTCGTTTATAGCAAGGCTAGAGACTGGGGATATGTGATGTTTATTTTTATTTTGTTGACCATAGCCTTGAAGAAGGAAAAGAAGATGCCAAGACTTCTCCTTGCCAGAAGAAGACTGAAAATAAAGAAGCAATTTTAAACATCTTCTTTTTCTTTATGTCATTTTTTGAATGTCTTTATGGTTATATCTGAAGGATAATCTGGTAACACAAGTAAACAAATCATTAATGATTTATTCACCAGTTCTTATATGTTACGTGTTTTTATTTGTGTATTTTTTATACATAACTAGCTGCTATTCAAATGTGAATCTGTTAGTTTAAATTGACTGTTCAACTCTTTTATGAGGTTGAATTCTTGCTGTGCATAAGATATAAAAGCAACTATGACTCATCCATTTATTGGGGTTGCTCCCCCTGACTTCAGAATGATGATACTAGCTGAAAATTATTAAGACAGTATAATCATATTCTTTTAACAAACTGGTCATAAGAAAGACCAGCAAATATATTTCATTCTGCCTATAAAAGTTAGATTATATTTTAGGCCCAAGGAAACAAACTTGCAGATTTACCAACACTTTAAAAAATATTACAAGTGCTGTTATGTCGATTATTGCTAATTTACTTCCATTTCTGTTGTGTCATTTGAGATAACAAAATAAAATAATTTTTTGACTGAATTAAAAAGATAGTAAAGTTATTACCATCAGAAACGTTCTCCTCAGGGGGGGAAATTCTCTCTTCATCTATCCATCCATCCCCACTCACGTGTAAGCTGTTAAAGTTTTGTACTACTGTTCAAGGTGTTTATTTATACTATACCAGAGATAATTCATAAATCTAATAATTTAAATTCTATTAATAAAATATTCCTGATAAATATGATTACTCCATTTAAAGTTTTTTTCTTTCTCTATAATAAAAAGATTTTTTAAAAATTTTCTACATTTTCTTGGCAAAATTAATTTTTTTTTTTTTTTTGGCTACTTTCTGCAGCATGCTGAAGTTCCAGGGCCAGGGACTGAATACATGCCACAGCAGGGACCCAAGCCACAGAAATGAGAGTGCTGGATCCTTAACCCGCTAAGCCAACAGGGAATTCTAAGATTAATGGAATTAATCCATTAATTATGCCCCTGATCTGGAAAAATTATAAATGCATTAACCCCTTGCTTGAGCAATCTCTCTTAAAAAATCTGTCCCAAATGTTTTGTGACAAAAAAAGCAACATGTGGAGTTCTCACTGTGGTTCAGTGTGTTAAGAATCCAACTAATATACATGAGGATGAGAGGGTTCAATCCCTGGCTTTGCTTAGTGGGTGGAGGATCCCGCATTGCCACAAACTATGGTGTAGGTCACAGATGCGGCTCAATCGGATCCTGAGTTGTTGTGGCTGTGGTGTAGGTAGCAGCTGCAGCTCCGATTCAAACCCTAGCCTGGGGAACTTCCATATGCCATAGGCGTGGCCCTAGTAAGAAAACAAAAATTTTTTTAAAGCAAAATGCTATTTGTTTTATTATTTTCCATAACTGAGAACTGGAAACAAAGCAGATACTCATCAATAGGGGGTTGGTTGACGAAATTATGGATGAAAAATGAGCGAAATGTCTCTATATGGATATCATGTGATCCTCAGAATGCATTAAAAAAAAACAGGGTCTATAACAATATGAATAAACATACACACACACAAATAACACAAGATACAAAGATATTAACAATGGTCACCTGTAAGAGGAGGGAGGAAACAGCGGATTGGACAGGTATGGAGGTGAAATACATGTGAATGTACTTTACGGTATAATTTTGATCTTAGACTATGTAAATATTTCATGTAATTAAGAACCAAAATTAAATAAAAAGAATAAAAAGCACCCCTTCTAAAACTGTAAACAAACCAAAACCACTGAACTGAAATGAATATCACATAGTGACATAACTACCAAAAGGATATATAGCTATTTTCAGTGACTTTGAAAACTAGTATTTTGACTATGTATCTTTTGGGGGATATAATCTAAGGATCAGATAAATTCTGAAGATACCTGAAAATGCATTTTGTCGTCTTATTAGTAATACCGTTATTTTGAACCTGTCATATATAGAATACTATGTCTATAAAAAATATATTTTCCAAAATTTCATTGAAAAGTCCTTGAAGCAATGACAATTCAGCAGCAGTAGGTACTCCTACCATCCAGACTGTGGTCTCTAGGTACTATTTCTCACTAAAAGAAACCAGACCTTTCAAGAGAAATCACTGAGTCTGGATCTGGAACAGGAAATATGTAAGATGAAATAGATGAAGCTGGGTCATCTTATTCCAGAAAGCAAGGAAACTATTAAAGACTAACAAATCACGTCACAAAACCAGGAGAGTGACATTAGGGGATTTCCACTGGCCTAAAATGAGACAATATGAGCATCAAAATAAATAATGACCACTTTATATATATCATATGTTATGTAAACATGATTATAACTTGAGTTAATAATTACACATATACACACACACATACACCTCCTTGGTAACTCTTGGACATTGCTAGGGCACTATCTCATTACTTTGAAACTGATGAATTATAGAAAAAGTTTACGCCTTTTAAAATTTATTCTTAACAACTAAATAGTGTACGAGAGAAAGTTACTTATAGAAGAATCCTGCCTAATTTTTTCATTATAATGTTAGCAGATTCCCCTAATGAAAGTATGCATCTAGGTAATAATCATCTGTGGATGCTGAAACCGTAGCATGAGCGACTGATGTGGAAACAGGATCATGGAGAACTTAGACTAATGTCTCTGAACCCAAGGAAAATTTTAACTTTACTAAAAGTGTGTCAATAGGTGTTATTCACTTCTTGCTATGGTGCAATAAGACAGGTACATCCCTTCCGATGAAGTAATTTTTCAGAAATAAAGAAAAAAAATTGAACCTGAAGTTAGTCAAGTCTTTAGATAGTATCATCTATATTGCCACACTGTAAGGTTCTCATGGGGGTAAAGGAGCAAGTTGGAAGAAACCAGGGAAAGTCGATCAGCCAAATCCACAATGTTGGAAACTCTACAAGACAAATATCCTAGTTTCTTCAGCAAACCAGGGACATTTTTAAAAGGAGGAGAAAAAGGAGGAGACAGTGCTTTACAGAGTACAAGATGTAACAGTAACAAAAAGCATGTCATTAAAAGGTTTTCGGTTGAATAAGGCCTGTATTTATGATTGTTTTTGGTGGTTTCTGAGAATGACTATAGCAGAAAAATCATTGTGCTCTGGGATTGTTGAGTGGATGATACAGAGCCTTTTAGAGGGAGGGGGTTGGGGATTCCAAGCACTACAGGGAAGCTTGATTTAGTATTTGTTGCCTTTAAGCTATCCTGGAGCCAAAGCCCTTTAGGGATCATGGACCCGACTGAGCTTAGAGCGGCAGCTTTCTACTCAGCATGGGTGGGAGGTAGACTTTTTGATACAACTGCTCTAATATCCCAAACTTCCGTCATTTTCTTTTAATGAAGAAATAAAGCTAGAACATTCTGCAGTCAAAGGGAAATTCCTTCTTGGCACAATCAGCTTGAAGACTGTCACTACTGTGGTTTCACCAGACAGCCTGATTAAAAGGAATGTCTCATTTTGTGACACAAAAAAGGAATGGGCTGGCTTTTAATATCATGCTTTTTTGAAAAAATTTACTAAGGACTACCACTCGTGCACACACATTGTCACATTTTCAACCACAGAAACTGCAATGGAGACTTCCAAATAGCCTATATCATAGTACTTCCAAGTGGACATGCCATCTCTGCCAATGTCCTGTAGGCATTTAGCTAATGATGTTATCCAGTAAGGGACTGTCCTCTGGCATGTCCTTCCCATGTTGTAACAGCGGCTGTAGAAGTTTGTCTTAAGTTTTATGTTTCTTAAAAAAATATAGGTCATGTGATAAAAATAAGAAAAAGTAGAAAAGTGCAGAGTTGTAGCTTTAAAATATTCGTTGTCTATATCTTCTATTATAAATTTAGAGATGTAGGCAAGCAAATATGGGCATCAGACTCATTTGAAATCATTCAATTGGTCACCAAGAGTATCTATTTAAACCTAGTCTAAACCTTCTTATCTTATTCTAAGAAAATTAAAACATTCTCCCAGGTTTCCTTCCTGACTATGTCTGCTCCATATCCAATCATCCACACTGGTGCCAGGGTAATCTTTAAAAAATCTTAGAAGTTTACTCTTCTGCTTAAAACTCTAGCGGTTTCCTGTTGAATCTTCACATTCTTTCTCCAATGTATCATTGAAGACTTCTTACCAGTGGACCTTGGCATTCTGCTCTAGATTCATCTCCCCTAACCCTCCACCTTTTGTAACCTAAAATTCAGGCACACCAAAATTATGTTCAGTTTCCAAAGTATGTGATACTGCCTTACTTTTCTATAAGATGGTTATCAAATTTTGAGCATGAGAATCATCTGGGCAGTGTAGCACAATGTAGACTCCTAAGCCCCATGCCCAGGGGTTTTGATTTAGGGGGTGTGAGTTGGCACTCAAGTACATACTCCAAACGGAATAAATACAAAGAAAAATACAATTGGGTACATCTTAGTCAAACATCTGAAAACTAAAAACAACAGAGATAATACCTTCAAAGGAGCATCAAAAAGACTGATGACTGATATTTCAACAGAAACTATGGACCTCAGAAAGTAAGAGGTTAATATTTTAAAGTGCTAAATAAACAAACCCTGCAAACCAATAATTCTATGCATAGCAGAGATATCCTTCAAAAATAGAAGGATAAATGAAGATTTTACATATAAACAAATGCTGAGAGAATTTATCATCAGATCTGCACTACAGAAAACACTAATGAGAATTTTGAAGGAAAATGATCCCAGATGGAAGCATATAACTGCAAAATGGAATAAGAGCGCTAGAGGATATAAGTAAATGAACAGATAGGAAAAATTAAAGAAATAGGAAATTTAAACAGCAAAACACTAACACAACACATGGAGAATAAACATTACTTTCAAGTACTTAGGGAATATTTACTAAATCTTCCGTTTGCTGATCCATAGGTAAGTCTCAAGATATTTTCTGAAGAACTGAAATCACATAGAGTATACTCCCTGATTACAAAATTAAATTAGGAATATCATAAAAATAATTGGAAAATCTCAAAGTATTTGGAAATTAAACACATACCATTATATAACACATATGCCAAAGAAGAAATCACAATGTAATGTATTTTCAGTTAAATGAAACTAAAAATCTGACATATAAAAATCAGAGATGCAGTTAAAACAGTGATCAAAGGGAAATTTATAGCATTATATTAGTAATCAAAAAGAAGACTGAAAATCAATGTTCTAATCTTACATCTCAAGAAAGTAGAAAATTAATCACATTAAACACATATTTAAGCACCCTCAAAAAGCCTAAGAAAGTTAATAAAGATAAAGGAATAATGAAAATGTTTAAAAAACAAATTTTGAGAAAATAAAGTCAAATTTTTTTTGCAAAAAAGGTTAATCAAGTGTTTTATTTATTATTATTATTTGTTTTTGTCTTTTTAGGGCCACACCCACAGCATATGGAGGTTCCCAGGCTAGGGGTCCAAAAGGAGCTGAAGCCACTGACCTACGCCACAGCTATGGCAAGATGGGATCTGAGCTGCGTCTGTGACCTACACCACAGCTCACAGCAACACCTCGTGGATGCTAAATGGGTTAACCACTGAGCCACAATGGGGACTTCAATCGAGTATTTTGTTAATAGCAAGATTTTAAATATAAGAGAAAAAATAAATCATTAGTATCACAAATAGAAAAGCAGACAATATTACAAATCCTCAAGATATAGAAAACAGAATAAATGGGTATTATTAAAAATTCATACCAATAAATTTGGTAACTTAGATAAAATAGGCAAATACCTTTAAAAACACACATGACAAAAAATGAATAGAGAAATAATTTGAAGGGTCAAGTGCAAAGTGAGAATGAGAGCTCCTTTGTTCAAATAATAAATAGGAATTTAAAGATGGAGACAAAAAAATATTAAACCAAGTGCAAGACCCTTGTAAATGTATGTGACTACAAAGGCTGCATGCCCAGGAAACTGGTTCTCTTTCCAAAACTAACATAAAAATAGGCAGAAATTCTAAATATCCCCATATCTGTTAAAGAAATCGAAGTCACTGTTTTCAGCTTTAGCACAAAGAAAACTTAAGGCCCAGATGGCTTCATTGGTAAATTATTCCGTATATTTAAGAAGAAATAATCCCAGTTTCCAAAATCTCTTCTAGATGATAAAAAAAGAAATAATTCCCATTTTTAAGACTAAAAATAATAATTTGCAAGGATATTACAAGGAAGAAAAATTATAGGTCAATGTCTTCTTTGTGAATACGTGCACAAAACTTGAACAAACTCTTATCAAGTCAAATCCAGTAATTTATAATACATCATGACTATGTGAAGTGTATTCCAGTGGTATAAGACACACAGATAAGGTGTCTGATAAAGTTCAATATCAATTTATGATAAAAACAATCTCAGCAAAGTAGGAATGGAAGTGATCCTCTTTCATCTGGGAAAGATGTTTACAAAAACCTAGAGTTAACATCATAAGGAATGTTGAAATCTACGAAATTTAAGTTAGGTGAAGAAAGGAAGGAAAGCATCAAGGGGTGAGAGAGTGAAAAGCTGGTGGGATCAACAGACTGGACAACCCAAATATATTGCTTTTGAAATATACTTGCTGATATTTGTTTGCCTCTGTGACTTACTATTTTTGCCAGAGACCCCAGAGAATTATTCTTTGGAGTCTAATAATATATCAACGTTGACTGACATTTAAATATTCAATTTGTAGTACTTTTCCTTCTTGCCACATATCTAGAATTTTCCTTTTCAATAGTCTACGTCTTAGGTTTTCTTGAGTCAACAACAAACATACTGTCAGAGCCCTATGAGGGATTTGGGTGGCTTACTAGGGTTTTTAGTTCAAGAATACTCTTTTCTGTTGGTGAATGGAATTATAAAGTCTTTACATGTTGGTGTGTCTTCTACTGCAGTGATTCTTTCACTTTCTATGAAATTCTCACTTTCTATCATTTTCTTCTTTCTTTCTATTAATTACCAAGTCTCCAAAGGATATCTACTTCCTTTAGGTTGTCTCATTGCTACCCTAAGCTATGACTTCCTCAATTCCCCAACAGCCATGGCTTTGATCCACTAGATCTCAGACTCCAGGCTAGGTAAAACCTTCTTCTGGAGATAATATTATCTGTATTTCACCAACTGCTGTACCACACTACACTTTTCATTTGGGGCATAATCTTCACATTGTTTCCTCAATTACATGTAAGTTTGTTCCCTTCCTCTCATTTTTGCTCTAGATATGTTATGTGTGGTTTTTTATTAGATTTTATGGATCTATACAGTTTTGGAGGGTATGATGTGGCGAGAATAACTATACATCACCATTCTAGGGAAATATGACCACTCAAACACTGTTTTAAAACTAAAATAATATATAAAGTTTTAAAAACCATTGATCAAATTACCTTCTCTCATTTTAAAACCTACCCTGATTTTCACATTCATAACTCTTAATGTGTAAGAATACAAATTATAGTTTACTTTTGAACGACAGGAGTTTGAACTGCAAAGGTCCATTAGGCACAGTTTTTTTTTTTTTTTAAATAAATATACTACCTTTATTTTTATTTTATAGATCTTAAGGCTGGGAATAGTTCATGTTTGTTTAGAGATCACAATATGTGCAATCAAAAGAACTGGGGTTTGGGTTCTGATTCTATTTAAGCTGTTTCAGCTTCCTGTCCTTGAGTGAATCATTTATTAATTCCTTTGTTTTTGAGGCAGAGATAGAAGTACACAGATTTTTGTCTGCATGGGGGTGGGTGCCCCTAACCCCTGAGTTGTTCAAAGGTCAACGGTATATGCTGACACTGCCTTTAGAGCCTAAACTCCTTAACCCCACAGATGCATTTATAACTTTACCTCACTTAGAATCTGGAGTTAATAGATTCTTCAGCAAAGACACAAATTGATATGGTCCTAGACTAGAATTTTGCAGTAGAGGCCAACTATTCCCCTCTGAAACCAAAATGTAGGTTCATCTTTTATTAATCTTACATATTTTGCTTAAACTGTTTTTATTTTTTTTTTTTGACATTTGATACTGAAGAGGTCTGGTCTTAGCCATCTTCTGGAAATTTTTTATTTAAATCATAGCACTATAATTCTCATGACAAATTGATATTCCACACTGTGTTTTAAAATTAATCTTTTCAGAAAATTTTACTTGTAAAAAACTTTCTTTACATAGAGGAGTTGTTTAGCTATAATTTTTAAGAATACTTTCTGAGTCATTTTTTTGTTCCTTGAGTTTAATGGAGTGAGATAACTGATAGTATACCATCAGTTTAATTATTACCTTCTAAACAAAACTTTTGTTTCAAATAGCAGTCTACAATTTTAAGTGAATAATCAAAGCTTTTTACAACTTTTTAACAAATATTGTCATCTATAATAAAATGTTATTTTATAAGTCAAACTTTTATACGTAAATGTCATTTCTTATAACTAATAATCAAGGCTAGCCTTATCTCAAGATTATAAGTTATGCTTCAAGGAAATAAATATCTTTAAAATCAGGCTATTTATAAATTGTTAAGTCATTAGTACAAACATTTAACTACTAAAGACCAGTATTTGCCCCCCCTTGTAATGATTTTTACAGTAATATCACAGTGTTTTATTCCCCTTTAAAACTAATTTCTTCACTATTTGGGTACATTTAGTTTGCAGATTAATTTTAGAATTTGTTTTTCAAGTTAAAAAATAATCCCATCCCATTAATTGGGTTTGCATAATATCCATACTTTCATTTGCATTAGAATCGTCATCTGTATTATAAGAAATTTGTCTTCTATCACCTTTATTTTATAAAAGCATATTTTGATTTTTTTTTTCTAGATCCTATCATCTAGACAAATCATCCATTACAAATTTACGAGAAATCTCTTGCTTCATTTGGATAGTTTAAGGATATTGGGAGCTAGAGCCTTCTTTAGCTGCAAATGAAAGCTCTAGATATTCAATCCTGGAGTCAGGGAGAAGCCTATTCTCTGTGCATGGCCCCTACTTATTCTTCTACAGAAGAGGATGCACTAGTAGCAATCATCCACACCTCTGCCTTGTTTCTCTGTGCTGTGATGGGTTGTTTGCTCAGCCACTTGTCCAAACCAACTGGTCCTACAATGGAATGTAGGCTCAGATTGAATCCTGTTTCCTAATGTTGAAGTCAGGAATATTCCTCAGTCAGGCACACCCAGACCTTACAGGCTCACTCCCAGCCACTTTCTCCTGAGGGGTTCTTTGGAGGTGCTGTGTCTAAAAGGAATCATATATGGTTCAATGGGGTTGTCTATAAGCCCCGCCCTTTTGTCTATGCCAATAATTCCCCAAGATTCCATGCTTTATTTCTTAAGACCTTTGGAAGTAAAAGGCTGACAAAACTCTCTCTTCCTGTAATGGAGTTAAATCCAATTAACTAAAGGTAGATACCATACATCCATGCATCTCACTCCTTTCTAGGGATGACAACCCTAAAGACCTATTCAATTCCTTTAAAGATGTGTTACCTTTACTGTCTTAAAGATGAAGAAAAGGCTGAAACATACATTGACTTCTCTGGTAGGGCATTATATCAGAAGGAAAAAAAAACATTCCTTGCTACATCACTATTTATTTATTTTATATTTAAAGCTTATTTTTCATGTTTTAAAAGTTTTTGTGTTAGAAGTGTCTTATAATTCATACATTCTAATTGGTAATTACTGTTAAATAGAAAAAGGTATGATTTTAGCCTCGTCATTTTCTGATTAATCAAATACTAAAGTTTACTATCTGTTATGATATTTCAGTTGATTTTTAAAAGTTCTTCTGAAGTGAGATTCACAAAATTTGCAAATAATAATTGCATCGCCTTGTTAATATCTAACCTCTTTGTTCTTTTTTTCCTTGTTTCACTGGCTGAAATTTTGAGAAACAATGATACATAGCAGTAAGGAAAGTCTTTTTGTTTATTACTGATTTTTATCAATGTGTCTTTTATATCTGATGGTTAACTAAGCATTGACTGCAGGTTTGAAATTAGTATTGTTCATCAGATTATATAATATAATTATCTTCCTAATTTACTCAGACGTTTTTCCTTATATGAAGACTAGATCATAGATCTAGATTTTTAGCAAATAAAAATTATCACATTTTTCCTACTCTGAAATTTTGATTGATAAAATATCTGAGATATCTCAACATGAGCTTATCTATAAATTCTTAAAATAAACCTTATATAAACATTAAAACTTTTAAAATAGTTCTGAATTCAATTTGATCATATTAAAGGAATTTTGTCTAAAATCTGTAGTTTTTCTTTTTCAAATGCTCTGTCAACTTTTGACATTAATATTTGACATTAATATAATGGGCCAAAACAGTATATTCTAAAATAGTCTTTTTCTATGCTCTAAGGTTTATATTATAAGTTTTATTTGGGTAGTAGATGGTTTTAATAACTCACATTAAACTATCAAAGCCTAACACCCTTTTAAAGGACATTCTTCATTAACCTTTTCCATTTTATGTATGACTTTTGATTTACTGAGGTTTTCTATCGTCTTTGGCTGATTTGGCAATCAAGCTTTTCCTTTAAAGTAATTTGATGGAGGCTTTCAAAATTTTTACCACTGAAATTTACATCAGATTTTTAATGATAAACTTTGCATTATCCTTCATTACAGCTTTGCCTATTTATTAGATTTTTAAATAAACATCCAATTAAATATGGTTCTGCTATTTGTATATCCTAATAAATTAGTTTTTGCTTTTATCTTTATTAATTCCACCTCCCCTTTTTTGTAAGAGCATATTTTTTTCCGTTATTTTAAATAGTCTCATATGCAAGATTTGAAAGATAAAAAATGAACTAAAAAATTAGAAATTTGTGGTTATATTCAAATAAATCCATGCAAAAAAGCCAATGACACTAATTTTAAGGGAAGAGGTTAAAATATGATAGAACTAAATTGAAGAATTATATTTATGTGGAAAGTAAACTGATTAGAATGAAAGTATTATAGGAAAGTAAAGTATTCACTGATGTGTGATTTTGTTAGGTTAAAAAGGAACAGTAAAATTAGAAACATAATCATTTCAAATGAGGCCCAGAGAGGACACAAAGAGTCAAAAGATACCAAAGCCAGAATAAACAGAAAGCACAATATAAGCTTTAGAAATAAATTTAACAGTAACCTCATTAAATTCTAAAGAGAAAGATTTTTTCCTGTAGTAAATAATAAATTCCAGCTTTTGTTGTTCATCAGAGAACAATTTAAAACATAAATACGCAAAAAGATTGACCAAAAAAGGATTGAAAAACATACATGCCAAATACTGGACAAAAATGTTAGTATATCTATATTACTATTAAACCAGAATTCCATTCAGTATTCAAATAAAAAAAAATTCACCAGAAAATGATGCTGTTCTAAGTGTCTGTGCACCCAAGAACAAATCATTTGTCTATGGATACATCTATCTGTCTAAAGCGACACTGAAAAACTTTATGGAATTTTAAGAATAAATGAACAAATATACTGTGTAGGACATAGAACACTGCCTCCAAACTGCAGTAGGTAAATATTTTAGCATTTGTGACAGAATTTTGTCACAACTTCTCGACTCTGCCATTGTAATATAAAAGTAACCATAGGTAATACATAAATAGGTGTGTGTGGCGGTGTTCCATTAAAATTTACAAAAACAGGTGCCTGGATGGATTTGGCCTGTGGACCATAGTTTGCTGATTCCTGTTCTTAAGCATACATTTAACATTAATGAAAATTATACCATCTAATCAGAACACAAGACTCAACCAGTTTCAAGGTATCGGTATCATATAAGCCACATTCTTTGAAAACAATAGTTAGGTTAGTTAATAGCAGTACAAAGTTAACTAGAAAATCACTTGTTTGAAAATTTAGAACAGCCCTCATGGGTCAGAAAGAAGTAATTGGAAATTGGAAAATACTGTCAACTGAATAATAAGAAAATATTATATAAAACTTAAGAAAGGCAGCTAAGAAGTTCCTAAGGAAAAACTGATAGAATTTAATGCATACATCAGAAAATATGAAGGCTTAAACTAATAAGGTGAACATTCAAGTTGAGATTTGAGATTAAAAAGACTGGATTGTCAAATAAGACTCACATTAAACAAGAAATCAAACTTTATTATGGATGCAAATAGTCAAAGAGCACAACTGAATCACAGAGGGAGGTCCAGGACCTATAGTTGGGCATTACAGGCCTTTATCTTTTCAACTGCATCAGAAAATCTGACTCAGAGTACCCTGTACTGAAGGTGCTATTTAGGCCACGCACCATCTCTTAAGATGTTTATAGCTTACATGATATTTTCCAGGCAATCATCACCTATAAATCCATACATTCCAGGTTTCTTTAAGCAATTCTAAATAACTGGGCACAGCCTGATAAAAAAGCCTTTCATTGATAAGGCCTATTTTTCTACAGAATCATTGTTTGTTTCCGATGAAGTCTATCATCAGTATGTTTACAAGGAGATTAGACTGAGGCATCTGCCTCCATTCTCTTCTAGGAATGTCTCCTCCCCTGACCAGCAGAGTAAATGCGATGCAGACCTTCTGCTTTAGCCATTTATTTCCCAAAAAACTAGAGTCAGAACAATGAAATAAAGCTCAAAACAAAACAAAATCCCAAAACAGAAAATGACAGAAGAATTAAGGAGGAGGGAACAAAAATAAAATGGACAGGATAAACAACACGAAGCACACAAATAAGCAAACCCTGATTAATCGGAATTATTAGTAAAACTGATAAACTTCTGGATAGATTAACAGCAAAAATGAAGGAAAAAAATAATATCAAAAGACATCAATACAGATGTGAATAGAAATTACAAGGATAACTGGAGCATATTTGCCACAATTTTTATGACAAAAACTGAGAAATTTTATAGTAAATGGATACGATCTTGCATCCAAGCAAGTAATGGCAGAAAAATGTGAGGAAAAGGATTATTGGGAGCTATGATTGCTATTAACTATAGAATAATAATAATAATAATAAAGGTGGGAATAAAGCTAACAGAATGGAGTGATTTTATTGTATGCTCAAGGTAGAAATGAAACAACTAACAAAAATCAGGAGGCAAAGGAAAGAGAAGGCGGAAGACAGAATCAGCTGTGTTACCTGGGAGTCAAATGATGTCCCCTAAGAGTTGAGAAGTCAAGTAGTTAGAATAGTAACACATTTACAAAAACAAACACTAAGATCAAACTGTTGACTGAAAACAATGCAATTCAACTGCCAGTGAAGGACTGAACATTTGTGTTAATTTTATTTTATGGTAGCTCATAATAAGAAACTGAGAGGTAGGGGCTAAAGAAACACAGAATTGACAATATTTTAGAAAACTGAAATTGTAAACTGGGCAGCAGAAAAGAAATAAACGTATGAAATACCAGAGAGCTTAAATAAAAAGCAAAGAAAATAGAACATCTGATGAAATAAACATATTTATAAAAAACGGAAGGGACTTCAGGTTTCTAGTTACTCCTAAAGAGTTTGAAAGTTGTTATTCTGTCCTTACAACAAGATAAAAGCTGAACAAACTACAAATTAACAACTTTTCTTAGATCCATCAGATAATTGAGGTCACAGGGTCAACTGCTACCCTGAAAACTTAAGAAAAAGTTGAATACAGGGAATCACAGCCTACCAGGAGCATAAGCCCACAGCTCATGCCAGCAACTGGTAGAAACACTTTAATAATAACTGACCAATTGCTGGACGCTGAGCATGGGCTAGTTTGAGAGGTTAAAAATACCTGGGGGCTTAGCCTTACAAAGTTAAACATAGTCTAACCACATGATCAGCATTCATGCCCCAAGGTATTTACCCAATGAGTTGAAAACTTATTCTACACAAAAATCTACACACAAATCTTTTTAGCAGTTTTATTGATATTTGCTAAAAATTGGAAGCAACCAAGAGATCTTTCATTTTGTTTGGATAAGCAAAATGCGGTTCCTTCTCATAGAATGAAATATTAGTAGCAATTAAAAGCTATCAAGCCACAAAGAGACATGGAAAAAATCTAAATGTGTACTGCTAAGTAAAAAACCCAGGCTAAAAGGGCTACATTACATGTGATTCCAATTATATGACATTCTGGAAAGGACAAAACTATAGAGACAATAAAGAAGTTAAGTGGTTGCCAGGAGTTTGAGGAGAGGGAGGAAGGGATAAACAGAGTGCAGGGGATTTTAAGGCAGTGAAATTATTTTGTGTGATACTATAATGGTGACATGATATTAACCCAAAGAATTTACAACACTGTCATTCAAGTATTTTCCTCTTGCTTATCTATTTACCCCTCTCTTTCTTTTCTTTTCTTTTCTTTTTTTTTTTGCATTCTGAAAAAGCTCACATAGCTTTTCCTCCTTTTTTATTCATTTAAGTTTTTAAAATTTCAATTCCACTGTTCCTCCAGTTTTCACTAAAATTCTATTTCATTTTTCATTTTCTTACAAACTTATCTTGCCTTTTACCCCTCTCTTCTAATTAGATTCTGCTCATCACAGTCTGCTTCACATCTACTTGGATTTCTTCTTTACTCACAAAGGCTATATACTGGCATTCTATTTTCTAAAGTGTTTTTTCTGCAGTAAATCATGTTTGTTCTTCCTTTGAGTCTTTAAGGACATGTTCACTTAATAGGAATTTACAGAGTAGTTTCATAGATCCCATGCTGGTTTTATGCTTAATGCTTTTTGGTAGGAGAAGAAATCAATTCAGCCTATTAAGATAACATATATAGGCTTCCCTTGGCAGTTACAGTCACTACCACTGTCTTCAGTGCCCCAATCTCCACATTAGAATTGCTGCTGGAGGTGGGGCTCCGTACAGATAGCAACTATCAGAATTCAGCAGAGAATAAACTGACACAGGTTTCATAGGTTAATATAAGGTATTCTTATGTCCCCACTTCATGATGCTTCCCGAAGTTCTGAACTGAAATAAAAAACAAAGACAAAACAGGAAATCCTCATAGCGTGGCTCCTTTTGGCAGCCTTATCAATAGCGTTTATTTGGAAAACCCGAACTAGCAAGGTGCAGTGTTCAGTGGTGATCCCTCTTCTCCATTCTCCATTGCCTCTTGCATTGCTTACTGGGAGTCACAAATGCTAATCGGCTATATGTAGAAAGAGTGCTACTGATAAGGGGTTGTGATTTCCTGCTTCTGAGGTAGACCCAATACTTCCCTGCTTCCCAGGATGCACCTCCTGTGTGGTCCTTTCTCACGCTGCATCAGGACTGGTCTCTGAGCCCAACAGTATACAGCAAACACTGTGCAATGTGACTTCTGGGATTCTCAAAGCTTCTCTCTTGAATGTTCTCTCACTCCCTTCTTCATCTTTTCTGCTTAGGCCTGGGTGAGGCAGTTTCCACATCTTGCAGACACTAAGGTAGCCCATGGAGAGAACCATGTGGTGAGGAACAGAAGCCTGTCAACAATCATGTGAGTGAGCTAGGAAGTGGGTTCTCTGGAGCCAGTCACCTTTGAGATGACTGCTGCTCTGGCTGGCAACTTGACTGCAATGCTATGAGAAATGCTGAGCCAAAACTACCCAGATGAGCTGCTCTCAGACTCCTGACATCCAGAAATTCTGTGAGATAAGAAATGATTGTTGTTTTAAGTTGCTCAATTGGGGATAATTTGTGGAGCAATAGATAACTAATATAAGAATAAAGAAAAAGATATTGGATAATCTCAAAAATTAGCACTCATATAAAGTATATGCGTGGTTGATGAGGTTTGTGGTGGTTTATCCCACAAACTGTTTTTTCGCAACCAGGGAACAAACAGTAATGGAAGAATAAAGGATCCTTCATTCAAAGAAGGGAATTTTCTCCTTGCTAGCCTGGCTGCATACATAGGCAGGAGTTTTTCAATCTAGATCTCTTAGTATTGCAATTAATGCAATTTTCTTTCAGACATTGATAACAGATTTTCTAATAATTTTAATTTACAGTATTATTATGAGTTTCTTTATTTTTCTATATCTTCATAGCTATTTTCATGACCATTTGGGAAAATCTGTAACAGGATTTATTAAGCCAACTCAATTCTGAACCAGAATTTCTATAATATAATTAATCATATTATGTGATTTCAATTATTTAAAGTTTATTGATATTCCTTTTATGTGTCAGGATATGGTATCTTGGTGCATGTTCCCCAACTATGATTGTCAATTTTTCAGTTTTCTTTGTCAGCTCCATCAAGTTTTGCTCCATTTATTTTGAGACTTTAGTTTGGTGTGCACATTTGGCATCATTATGCGTTTCTGGTAGATTGATCCTTTTATCATTATGTAATGTTCATCTTTCTTTTCAGCAATATTTCTTTCTCTGAAGGCTATTTCACCAGACATTAATATAACTTATCCTTCTTTTTAAAAATTCATGTTTAAGTGGTATAGCTTTTCCATCTTTTTATTTTTAATCCATCTCTGTCATTGAATTTGAAGGGAGATTTTTGTAAACAGTTTTTTGTTGGGTCATTTTTTTTTTTACCCATTCTGTCTCTTGCTCAATGTATTTATGGTATTTATATTTAAGGTAATTATTGATAAGTTATAACAAACTTGCCCTTTTATTATTTGCTTTCTGTTTGCTTCTTTTTTTACTTGTTTCTCTTTGTCTTCCTGTGGAATATTTCATCACATTTTTAGGATTTCAGCTTGATTTATTTAAGGTCTGCTTATTTGGACTGTTAGCCTCATTCATCTATTCTTGATTTCTCGACAGACTGCTTTTGACACGGTACCTTATATAATCAGCACCTAGTCTGTTTGAAACTATACTTCTTATTTATTTAGAAAATGGACAGTATCAGGCCATTCTTTTTGAAGGGGTAGCCACAAGGCATATTATATGACAAAGAGCAGTTCAGTTGTAGGTTATCCATTGACTGTTTATTGATCAAAAAGAAAGGGTGTTGCTCAGTGGGGGAAACTTCTTAAATTAGTCAGATTAGCTCCATCCAAAAATAAGCTGGATGAAACTACACAATTATCAGTAAGAAAAGTCACTGACAGGGATCATGAAGGCAGAGAGAGAAAGAGAGAGGAATCAGGAAAAGTCTATTTGCAGAGTTGCCTAGAAACCTAAACATCTATATGTCTTTAAACAATATGCACCCATTCTTTGTCTCTAGAATGTGGCTTGAAAAAAATGTTCCTAACAAAGAATTCCATTAAGACTATAAAACTACCAAAACAATGCACTATACCTAGAAACTCTAATGAGATATGATTTTGAAATAGTAACCTAATATTTTATCTTGTTCTTTCTCCCTATTCAAGAACTAGATTGTGAGACATCCTTAGAAATGGAAGGTTACAACAGAAAATCAGGCAAAAGGTTTTGTAATTTCAAAAGCGTAGGTGCTGAGATAACTCAGACGTAAAAAGCTATGTGGTAAAGCAGAGCTAAACTTCTTATTCCTAGAAGAAATACAAGATTTCTCATAGCCTCATATGCCATGGGTGCAACATGATGACTCTAGTACATCCAAGAATAGGGCTAAAATATCAAGAAAGGAGCAAAATTTGGCAACACACACTCTATTGGCTGGAACTAATCATATGATCCAAACTAGACACAAGGAAGCTAGGAAATTTTAGTCTCTGGTTAGGCAGCAGATTCCTAATAACTATACTATAGAAAGAAAGCATAGATTTGTAGTGGTACTTAGTGGGTTCTGCTATAGCTAGGCTGTAAAGTATTCATGTCAATTTTTCAGGATAATTACAATTTGTTTTCTAAGAGATGGTAATAATTTGTACTCTCACTAGCAGTGTAGGAATTCCAGTTGCTCCGTATCTTTGTTTATGTTTGATATTGTGCAAGTTCCTTCAAAAAAATAATTTTACAGATCGCAGGTTGGTAATTTTTTTTTCAAATGTGAATTCCTAGAGGGCATTTCTTAGGTAAATCATTAACTGCTTTATGATGAAAATGAATAATTAATCAAATAATTTATTAAGATGAGACCAGTAGTGCCCTGACTTGATCCTCCACAGCATGGCCGTCTTTGCTGAGGGTCTTAGTATTTACAGTGGAAAGTTTTTTATTGCTCCTTTTCTTGCCCCCTACAGATTTAAATACCTAGCATAGTGCCTTGTAAATTATTGGCAATCAATAACTCTTCTTTGAATGAATAAATAAATGAATTTCTAGGAAACAATCACCTTTCAAAAATTCATCATATGTTTGAACTATAGTCCTCTTTATTTCAGGTTGGACTCTTTGGTTTGTAAAAAGGACTTAAAAACCATCTTTTGCTTGGGGTGAGGTGGGGAGGGCAATGACCTAATGACATAAATGGCCAGTTTTTCCTCCCATGGGAATAACAAGCAGAGGACAGTTTGTGTCAGAAGGTGATGCTTCCTGCTTAACTAATCACCATGGTTTTCCATTTTGAGCAAGAAATAACTAGTGCAGCTTCCTCCACCTGCCATGCTTCCATTCTTACATGGAGATTAATCGCTACCTGTACTACAGAGGCTTGTACAAATAACACTTTTTCACTATGAAACTTATAAGCCAAACACTGCAAACATTCTTTCTTCCTCAGAGAAGTCAGAAGCAGGAAATGCTAAGTTCCTGGAAAAGTGACATGCCCTTCAACCACATGGAGTGAGAGTATAGGTCAGTTTAAATTCTATGGGGCTTCTATTACTTTTAGAAGGTATAAAGGAGAAAGGAACTGACTGAAGAAGTAAAAGTTGGCATGCAAAAATGGTTACTTTTTGCCTTTTCTTATTAAAGCTTTTCCTAGGCTATGAATAGTAGATGATTACAAATAGATACTTTGATTTTCTATAGAACTTGCAAAATTACATTTGTTAGGGGAAAAAATCAACTTTCTTCCTTCAGAATAATCTCACATTTCTTCTTATGTTAAAGGGGAGGAAGGGGTAAATTTCCCTTCTTTGCAATGCCAAAGCAGCATAATTAAAGAGAGTGAGAGACCTGGATTGCTCAATGCTAAGACTCATACTCCCTACTGCATAAATCACCTTTTGTAGAGCAGTGAGTTGTGCACTATTTAATGTTGTGGCAGCATAATCTCCTCAGATCAGTTTGCTCAGCTTGCAAGGGCAAGGGTCACTTGTCAAGGAGCAGTCATTTTTACTCAGTTGCGAAACAGACTTTTGGCCTGAGATGGGGAAGGCTGAAGGGGAGTGGAGGATGTATTCACTCTCCCAGGAGAAGAGCAGAGAGAGGTCACGACAAAGGGGGTTTTAAGCCAGAATGAGTAGCTCCTATTTTAAGAAGAGGACAAGACTCTCCATTTGAGACATTTTTAGTTTTTTTGTTATTACAAATAAAATTGCTACGGATATCATGTAAAAATTTTGTATGCACATATATATCTTTTTCTCTTGTGTAAGTATGTAGCAGAGTAGGTTCTAGATCATATGGTAGATGTATGTTTAACATTTTAGAAAACTGAAAAACTGTTTTCCACAGTGGTTGCTCCATGTTACAATCCTGTTATCAACTAATTAGAATTCTAGTCGTACCACATCTTCACCAACCCTTGATGGGGTCAATCTTTTTAAAGTTAGCCATGCACATGATATGGTATAGAGACTCTAGTTTCTGCCATCTTCCTCTGAAGGGTGTTGTGTCTTGTTCTAGCAAGCAAATGCCTTAGCTGATCTGTCTCCAATTTTGTCTCTCCTGTGGAGGGGGCAGCAGTTGAAATCTCCACTCCATTCTTTTTGAGTTCCGATTGATGTCTACAGAGGGCTCACTGCACTCTGCCCTGTGCAGGCATGGTTCAGGTATTTGAGTTCTTACCCATATTTTTGTGCTTTCCCCTTATGGCTCCCTCATCTCGAGGTTTTCTCCCTTATTTTCCAACTGTTATGACTACCACAGACCTCATTATCTGACACCCACAAGGTTTAATGACCTCAGAGGAAAAGTCAACATGAGTTTTTTTTTTTTATATTTTGTCTAGAATTTACAGTTGATATCTGCAGAATAGTTATTCCAATACAAGCTACTCCTCCATAAACATAAGCAGCACTCCACATGCCCGTGCCAAGACTTTTAGGACTGAACAGCTCATGTTAAATCAGTTATCAAATGACCGAAGCTGACTTAGATTGGTGTCTGTGAGTCTCTAAAAGTGAGTGGGGAACAGTTTTAGCATGTTTGCTATTTCCCTTTTATAAATGAAGCCCATCGTGATCCTGGATCAGTGCTCGGCTGGGACTGGAATTAATCTTGTCAACAATCTCCTTTGTGCTGAAAATTTCACATCTGATGCCCCATGAATTGAAGGACCCATTATCCATAGACAAGGGGACAATGCATTGTCTTTTAGGAATATATCACTATATCATCATAGGCAAGAGTAACTTTTACATTATGTCACTTTTTTATAGAAAGTGGATGAAGAGTTGGAACAAAGGTGAAAGACCAAATAATATGGAAAAAATGGGAAAACAATGGTTAATATTAAAAGTGAAAGTTGAGCAATCTACATATATTTCTGATCTGCTGATTTCTTTTTCATTTCTATTTTAACCTGATTTGTAGTTTCTTAAGCTGATCCAGTCATGTGTGACCTAACTTGAAGACTATGTTAAAGGATGAAAATAAGAACAAACTAAATTCAACTTCTATAAAGTCATTTTATATAGCAAATTCTCACTCTTGGTTATGGGGTGGGATACAAATGATTGATCCACTCTTAGATCTAACAAATTGTTATTTATCTTTGATGTATAACCAGTCATTTTTGTCCAAGGACAGATATTTATTATTTACTTGTACCAATAGTGGTTAGAACTATTAATGTCTTTCTATCTGTATCTCCTTGCCTGCTTGCTTTTGTAAGGAGAACAAGGAATAATGATGAACAATTAAGGAAAGGTACACTTCAGGCTATGTAATCTACGACCTTTACAAAGGATTTCAACCTTCTGTTACTTAAATATTATTTTGTTTCTGTGTACGAATTCAGGAAGACAGATGGTTGAGACCAGAACCAGTGTATTTCCCCCCATCAAATATGATATTTCATTTGATTTTAAGGAATTTTAGTTGTTATAATTCCCTATTTCTTGGAAACCAAGCCTAAGATCATTGTTTAGTTAAGACTTTCCTCCTTTATCCTGCTTTTCAATTTGAAAAAGGAATTTTATTGACCTTTACTGAGAACACAGATGCTAAACTGCCAAATGTCCAAAATAGATGTAACTTAAATCACCTCTCCTGTTGGCTTGAACTTTGAGTCTGTCAAGCTATTGATTTGTTTTTGTCAGATTTAATTTTAAATAGCAAGGAAATGTTGTTCAGCCAAACTTTTTACAGAAAAGCACCTCTTTTTCCCATTATTTCCTCTATGAACTTGCGTTTTAAAATATATTTTTAATCCAACAAACCACATCTGTTAGACAGTATGCTGTATTGCCTTGTAACATATGTTATATATATATGTGTGTATGTGTTTATACACACACATAGATATATATACACATATATAAACACACACATATACAAACATAAAATTTTTTACATCATGGAAAATAACTTGTAAGCACACACATTTCTTTTGAATAAGTGATAAAGTGCAGGGGTCTCAATGGGAATGTAGTAAGTAAAAAAGCTAGAATATAATAGTTTCCTTGATAACGACAACTACTTTCTTAGAAACATTTTCCAGACTGAGTTCAAATAAAGACACTTCACTAACAGGGACAGAAATTTCCACTGATTTCTAGAAAAGAAAATTGGCTGCATGACACGGATGACACGGTCACAAGTAATTTTATATGCTGATATTTTAGCAAATGTATTTAATTTTTTATTTTTAAGGCAATAAGGCAGGTAAAAGTAAATCTCACAGAATATTAAATATTTAAATGCATCTAAATATCCTCAACATCATTTACCCCAGTTTTTAATTTCCTGGCATGTCAGTTGTTTCAGCTCTCATGGATCTGCCTTGGTACAAAATGTTTTTTTCCCTGTTTAGAGATGATAGGAACTCACTCTCTCAGTGGGTAATCCTCACATACTTTCATTTATAGAGATTGTACTTATGCTCTATTAATACAATTTGGTGAAATTTTAAAGTGTCTAGCTGTACTTCTCATAAAATCTCCACAGTGTCACTGTTGGTTTCCAAACGCCACTCCTCCCAGCCTTGTGGTCCCATATCTGTAGATTTTTCATTTTTTGGATGATTTAAATTTTTCCATTATAGCTGGTTTACAGTGTTCTGTCAATTTTTTACTGTACAGCAAAGTGACCCAGTCACACACATACACATATACACATTCTTTTTCTCACATTATCCTCCACCATGCTCCAACCTGAGTGACTAGATATAGTTCCCAATGCTATACAGCAGGATCTCATTGCTTATCCATTCCAAAGGCCATAGTTTGCATCTATTAACCCCAGATTTCTTTCCTTATTCCTCTTTCAGCCGCCAACAAATTCAGCTTCTCCATCATTGACACCACATGGTGGTAACTCTACAGCGGCATAGGGCTAACTCATATAATAAATGCACTTAGGTTTTATGTCCCAAAGTAGAATATAAACTTCCTGAGGGTGGAAGTTTCAGCTTTATTATCAGTTTTGCTCAAGAACAGGAAATGCAGTTACAATTTCTACCTACTTCATTCTCCTAAAACCGCTCTTGGAAAAGATCAGTGGATCTTTTAATTGTCATATATAATTTTTAAGCTTTTGTTTTACTTGGTGTTTCCTCAGCACTGACAGGTGGCCTACTTTTTTTCTGAAATTCTCTCTCCCCTTGGATTTGGAAACACAGCTCTTCCCAGGTTTGCTTCCATCTCTTTTAACTTCTCTTTTTCCATATGCTTAATTAGGTCCTCTGCCCTAAACTGCTTCCCAGGAGTCTATCCTCAACATTTTTTTTTTCTTAATATTTTTTCCCCCTCCCTGAATAAACTGATTTATTTCCTTCTTTCTATGTATTGTAGCATACTAGGACTTCTTTCTCTTTTGTCTGTCAAACTCTTTTTTTTTTTTTTTTTTTTGCCTTTTGTCATTTTATGGCCGCACCTGCGGCATGTGGAGGTTCCCAGGCTAGGGGTCTAATCGGAGCTGTGGCCACTGGCCAGCGCCGCAGCCACAGCAACGCAGGATCCGAGCCGCGTCTGCAACCTACACCACAGCTCATGGCAACGCCGGATCGTTAACCCACTGAGCAAGGGCAGGGATCGAACCCGCAACCTCATGGTTCCTAGTCGGATTCGTTAACCACTGCGCCACGACGGGAACTCCTTGTCTGTCAAACTCTTATAGGTCTCTCAAGATCCAGATGGCTGTCATTTCCTCTTCATGATGCCTGAAAGCTCAGCTCAGATATTGCCCCCTCTGTGAACTATTGCCTGGTCCTTCTATATAGAGCAAATCAACTTCTATATGACTACTGATTTATATACATACTTCCATTATTGCTCCTATCATACTATTAACATACCACCTTTTTCCTGTGACTCAGTGAGCTACTAGAGGGCAAAGACTATGTCTTATTTATCTTTGCATATCCAGTGCCTAATACAATGCATAGTATACAGTTCATTCTCAATAACTGTATTTTTGGGTTTTTTTTTTTTTTTTTAAAGGCTGCATCCGTGGCCTATGTAGGTTCTTAGGCTAGGTGTCAAATTGGAGCTACAGTTTCCAGCCCATGCCACAGCCACAGCAACTCAGGATCTGAGCTGTGTCTGTGACCTACACCACAGCTCATGGCAACACCAAGATCTTCAACCTACTGAACAAGGCCAGGGATTGAACCCGCAACCTCATGGCTCCTAGTCAGATTCTTTTCCACTGTGCCACAATGGGAACTCTGATAACTGTTATGTCGAATGATTAAGGAGGTACATGAATAGATAAGCAAATTAAAAAGTAGATGCTATTTAACTATTGATTCAAACTGTTGAGTCACCACAGCCAGTTTACACAGCTACAGAAGTAGCAAGGAACTGGGACATGCCAGTCCAGATGTATGTAAGTTGTAAGTTTGACCCTGAAATCATTTCTCATAGCTGCTTCCATGTTTATAAACTCATGTAAACTTAGCAAAGAAAGTCCTCCTCTTGAGGACTATCAATTTTAAAATTCACATTTTTCTAATAGCTTTTAAAAAGGTTCCACTGACAAACCCACCAGGTCCGCATTACATGTCCTATCTTTACTTATGCTTTGTATGACATTTAAGTACATTTAACTATTTGAATTCATTGGGATGCAAATTTAATGACTGGGAAGCAAGAAAGAGATAGCGAATGAGAGACTGCTTTCTTTCCAGAAATAAAACATAGCATTTTTTTTACTTGCTAATACAATCAAGCTTTCAACCTTGAGGGGAAAAAAATGCACTTACAGCCAACGGTTAGAGACTTTATGATAAATAATTATTGTGTTTAATGATACATTTGAAATAATTTTTTAATAAATCCACTGAAAGTCTGGTGAACTTCAGAATTACTATAATAAGATTTAATGAAATCAACTGGTCTTTTAATACTGTGCCAGTCATTTTGAAGGAATAACCTGACACTTTCAAACCACTCTAAAAATAACAACTCTGACAAAAAAGATTAATCCTTGGAATACACCATCTTGTATATTCTTAGATCAACCACAGCCAGCTATTTAGCTTCAGGGAAACAACTAATTTGAAGTAATGCAGTTTTCTCTCTTGACACCTTAGATTTTGAACATCTTTTGAAAAAAATAGAAGTCTTTTATGTAACCTCAGACTCTATGGTTACATAAAATCTTTTTGTTGATTATGTTCTCCTGGCTAAGCAAGAGAAAATAAACTGTTTTTCTTATTATATCATTATCTCCAGAGTAAATTATGTGAATGCCAATAAACTAAGTTCATTGAAAGCAAGAAGGATTAGATTGCAACATGCAAACAAGTAATTTACCATGATTGCCCCTTATTTTCAAGCACATCCTTGTATGTAATTGGTTCGTTTTTCTTAAAAGAGGTCCAGTTCTGTGCTTCATAACTTCGTGTCTAAGATGAAAATATAATTTTCTGAAGTTGATTTACACAGCATGTCAAGAGGACAGTAGCACCATTATCTGTTTTATTGGATGAGGAGAAAGTATTGGGCAGGAGGAACTTTTTCCTCTATTTCCTTCCCTGAATCTGCTTTTATTTATTTATTTATTTTTTGCCTTTTGTCATTTTATGGCCGCACCCGCGGCATGTGGAGGTTCCCAGGCTAGGGGTCTAATCGGAGCTGTGGCCACTCGCCTGCGCCGCAGCCACAGCAACGCAAGATCCGAGCCACGTCTGCAACCTACACTACAGCTCACGGCAACGCCGGATCGTTAACCCACTGAGCAAGGGCAGGGATCGAACCCGCAACCTCATGGTTCCTAGTTGGATTCGTTAACCACCGCGCTACGACGGGAACTCCTGAATCTGCTTTTAGAGCCAAACTTAACAAAGGAAAGAAATAAAAGTCCAACAGCTATTTCTGGTAGTATTGAGGAAGCAAAGTATGGCAGCCACAGAAAAGAAGAACAAAATTATAACTGCGTGGTTACTTTATGGTATAATGCAAAAAAAAAAAAAACAAAAACAAAACAAAAACAAAACAACAAAAAAAATAATAATTTCTGGAAACATCCCAAAGGAGTAAATATATTTTCTCAAAATATACTTAGAGTATGACTACTCATCACAGAGATTTACCCTTGGGATTTCTATAACAGTCATAGTGACAAATTTGGTACGTTCACATATGACTCTAAGGTATAGCCATGGAATTATGCTTTAGTATCTTATTTCGTAAAGGTTTTGTACACAACCCAGTAACTGGAATTGGTTTTGCCTTGTTGATAAAGATCCTAAACTCAGTTCATTATCAGTGGTTATACTGAGTCAATTCAGAAGTTGATGAAATATCTGAAGATCTAGAAATCTTCCTGCTATGCGGTTTTTTTATCTGTTAAAGTCCAGGTCAGCTGGAATTCTGTGAACTGGATATTAAGAAGTAGATCACTGTTTAGCATTCACAGTCTTTGAAAACCCAAGAATGCAAAATATTTTAAAGACTAAATCACATGTAAAATTTGGGATGAACTCAAGGCTAAGGATAATGCAAAGAGACAGAAAAAACCTACATGTATTGTTTTCACTTATTCTCAAGAGTCAATGACTCCATATTGAAGAAGAGGAAAACAATATGCAATAAGGAAGTCATTTTGTTATCCCAAGGAATTCTGACAAAGGAGTCAACTTAGATCAGTAGCCAAAAATCCTAAGGAAAAAAAAATATCAAAGGAAAACCACACAAAAACCTCATTATACATAAGCCAAAACAGCCTATCTAAATAACTTATAAATCATAATTACCATGGAAATGACATGATGTTATAAAAAATAAGAAATACAAATTGTTACATAATATCAGAAGGAATCAACTAGAAAAACTTATAAGAAATCACTATCCTCTGCAGGAGGCTGGGAGAGCTGCTTCTCATCCAACTTCTTATAAAGCAACATAAAGGTCTTAGTATTTTTTGACAAAACAATAAATCCCAAATAGAAGTCTTTTATGTAACCTCCCAAACAGAAGTCTTTTATGCGCCCACACACACACGTGCATAACAGAGTTATATCCATATTAAGCCTTCCCCAAATGATTAAAACTTTACTGAGTATGCTGAGAGAGTTTAATATTTTTCTAGACAAAATCCATCTTAGATACTGAAGATCACTTTGGAAGATTCATTGCTGCATACAGAAACGTGAAAAATCATCTTATATACACACTCAGAGAATGAGGTGAATCTTGAGCACATGACCTCATATTTCCAGTGGGACTTTTAATTTTAGTCTAATTAATGTGAAATGAATTCATATTTTCAGAAGTCCCAGAACATGTATTGTGAATGGAGATACTTGAGATATACATAATTGCCCATGTTAAATAAATTACTTTGTGTATTAGGTCCCTTAATCAACAGACTGAGAGAAAATATGCTAATTAATTATTTTTCAGTCAGAAACTAGAGAAAAAATATCACTCAAAGATGAATGTTGAAGTAGCCAGGTATCTAGTTTTATTTTCAATTTACCTTTGAAGTGATAACATATACTACACACTTAAGATCAATTAACTTGTGAATGGTATTAATTCAGTTTTCTAGCAAACACATCAAACTTATAATATTTCAAAATAAATTTCTTAAGGGAGATTTGACTTCTAGCTATTGTTAAACTGTTTAATCATTTGACCTACTTGGAAAAAATATGATAGATGGATATTGAAATAATTAGATATAAATTCTGAGCTTGTGGTTATACATGGAAGTTCCTGATGAAGTCACACTTAAAGAATGGACCTTTTGCTTTGAGTGATTTCTTACACCAAAAATTATTACCAGTGAATCTCTGATGAGAACTGAGAGAGATTAATGGGCTGTAAGGCAATAAACCCTCCTAGAGTAGATTTGGTGAGATTAGGCCAAGCCAATCTGCATGTGTACACACATAAGTAATGTAGAAATCTTTCACTTGGAAAATTACCTTTCCTGACCCAATTCTTATAATCGGCTTCCTAGCAAATATATAGTACTTTAAGTTTCAGGGGAAAAAAAACACATAAACTAGGTTTTTATAATGCTAAAGTAATGAAAGCTCTTGCACATTGTATTAAAAATTAAGGTAGGAGGACAACCAAATTGGATAATTCTAAACAAAAGTCCATCTGGGGAAAGGAGTCACCGAAATCAATATTTTGTAGTCATTCTAAAAGCCAGATATTTGCTAAATAATTCCTTTAATTTGGGCAGAGACAATCTACAAATTATAAGGAATAGTTCAGAAGAAAGGTTGCTGTACCACCATAGATTCCTATAGGTGAGGTAAAACAATATAATCTTAGTAAGGTCCATCACAGCTTTTGGAAATACTTTGAGTTTTTGAGAGTTGTATGTTTTAAAAATGTTTTCTTTCCTGAATGCCTCAAAGCCTGTCATTCATATAAACTGATGCCAGTATTGCTTAGGGTAGAAGCGTTTACAGCCTGGGAGGAGAAAGACATTAACATCTGGTAAAGAATTAATTACTCTTAGAAGGAAAATAAAAGGACAACAGAGATTTTGAACACAGAGATAGAAAGAGTAGAAACTTTAAAATGTCTGAGGGAACACTGGCCAACATAAAGACAGCATGGAGGACTAGTCTCAGAACGCCCATCTCATAAAGAATTCTGAATACCTATGAGGGAGGAGGGATACAAGAGGGTGGGAAAAATAGAGCATAAACTTTGAATCTACAAATTTGATTTTGGAGGTAGTTTCTGTTGAACAATCATGAGAGAGAATGAAAAGTTTGACAGGAAAATAACACCTGTTAGAATCTGTCACTAATAGAGTTGAGTGGGTTTCTAAAGAAGATTCCTTGTAGCATGAAATCACAAGCAAGATTGGCAGATCCTGCTTCCAAATAAAGTCTGAAAGGCAGAATTTTATAATGTATTGGTCTGTGGGTGACTAAATTGCCTCCTGCAAAGTACAGGAACTATGCATGGGTGAAGAAAGGAAATGGAAGGTGGCCATTAAAATAAATAAGATTATGCCACTGGGTTTTCCCTTTCGTATTGACGGTTGCTTTACCCAAGTTAGGAGATCAGGACATCAGACTTCCCTTCAATCTCAGAAAACCATCATGGTATTTTCTTGGTTGATTTGTTTCCATTAATGTGGGCTTTAATTTTTAAAACATTATTACTGTCTTCATTTACCTAGCATTTCATCTTCCTGAAGATGCTCTGCCTGCTGAAGCAATGCTCCTGAGAGATTTTTGCAATGCTGTGGCTTTGATAATATGAATCAGGATCTGCTCATCCCAAAGGGTAATTTCCCATTGGCAGACTGCAGGACCATCAGCCCGGCAATACACGTCCTGTTAGAGGGTCTGAGGCTTCACAAGGGCCACTGAAAAGGACATATATGGCTAACTTTTGAAATGGAGATGAACGTAGGTATGTTCCCATTCTTCTGATAATCATGACACACATTTTTCACTATAATAAATAATACGACAACAAACATTCGTTTTATAATTCTTACATCACAGAATTTTATAATTGAGAGAGACCATGAATACTATCTTAATCCAATGGTTTCCCAGTTGTAGTCACTGAAATTGCTTTTCCGCAAAGGAAACCCTACATGGAATCCCTCTGTCTCCATTCCACTTCTCTCCAATGTCATGTCATACTTCTTTAGGGACATGAGAAACCTTCCTTTTCTGCTCCATCTTTTAATAAACTTTCCGTGACCTCTGGTAACTTTTCCTAACAGGGTTTCTCTTCTTTCCACTTTTTTCTGGGTGACACCCTTACATTTCCACACACTGGACCCTCTCTTTAAGATCCTGAACACATGGGTAGAGACTTCTTTTGGTAGTTTTGTAGTCTTCATGAGCGACCTTAGTTAATGTCCATGAGCCTCCTTCCCCCAAGCCTAAAAAACTTATTTCTCATATCTCAAGGGTTTCTATTTCATTTAATGGGATGCTTTCAAAAGAAAGGCCCCAAACTTGACATATGGATTTAAAAAATTCTAACAGATTATTTTTACTGTTATAAACAGTGTAGAATAATGTGGACACAAAATTGTTTTCCTCCTGAAATAATACAGTTTAGAAAAAAAATTATTTATTTACTTATTTACTTAGTTTTGTCTTTTCAGTTCTTCACCTGAGGCATATGATAGGTCCCAGGCTAGGAATCGAATTGGAGCAACAGCTGCTGGCCTGCACCAGAGCCACAGCAACATGGGATCCAAGCCGCATCTGTGACCTACACCACAGCCAGTCTTAACCCACTGAGCAAGGCCAGGGATCGAACCCGCATCCTCATGGATATTAGTCAGGGTTGTTATGGATGAGCCATGACAGGAACTCCAGTTTAGAAAAATATTAACTCTTCAAACCAGATGATAATAGCCATCTCTATATGCAGACCTCCAAACTGGAATATTTATCTAAAAGTTCTTGACACTGTACATGAGAAATTGTTTTTGTTGTTGTTGTTGATGTAGAGGAGCAAAGCTTGCCACCCCAAAATATCTCTTTGGCATGCAGATTACTTCAAGCTGAAAACAATTCAAGGTATGACCCATTGTCTCCACATGGCCTAGAAAATATTTGCTAACCAAATGTCTGCTTTTCCGTCTCCATGTGAATTGCCTTCCTTCCCTTTGAAGTTGCAGAGCACTCTCCTTAACACCCTTTTTGGTCTTAATTGGGAGAGGGTACTTAAGGAGAAGCCTTCAGCCATTTTGCTCAGTTCTCCTGGGCTTCTCCCATGCACACATGTTTGATTTTCTCCTGTTAATCTCTCTCAGGCTAATTTAATTCTTAGGCCAGCCAGAAAAACCTAGAAGGTAAAGGAAAATTTCTTTCTCCCCAACACTCACATGTGTGTGTGTTACTAACACATAGTTATATTTTCTAACATTTCAAGCCAAAATAGGATTTTTTTTTCCTGAAGGGTGCAATGAAGGAGATAGAGAGGTATGTGTATGTGTGTATATACATATATATATACATACATACATATATATATATATATATATATATATATATATATATGGAGAGAGAGAGGGGATTGAAAAAATTTGAATATTTAATATTGCTCTCATGTTGAACAAAGTTGAATTACATGATGTAAAGATTTATTTTCTTGTTTCTCTCTCTCTCTCCTTTATTCCATAAACTAGTTATGGTTTTTTTGCTTTTGTTTTTCACTGCCACCATTTAGCCACCTATATGTGGCTCCTGTGGAGAAAACAAATTGAATATTTTCTTGGCTTTTGTGTCTGGCAGAAGCAGGACAGGAAAATAATTCCAGCACAAATATTCGGCTGTCTAGGAGATTTTCCCACAAAACAAAAATAGCAAACAGTAAAATAAAAACTTAGGTCTCAGGAACAGCTGTTTGGCAAACTTTCTTGCATTTGCAAGTAGTCCCTGAAATGACAGTCCTGGGAGAAGTCATTCCCTGGCTTACTAGGTCAAAATGGAGTTTCCTTCCTTACGTGCTTCAACTCTCCAAATATCTATTATTCATACCCCAATCAGTCTTCATTCTGATTGGTAGAGGCTTCAGTATCCAGGCAACAAAGATAATCACACACCTTAGTTCTTAGGTATTGTTTCCACATCTGAAAGGATGAACTATGCAATATTCAGAGCAAAGTCCTCTGCACTGAAATTCTTACAGGGACTTAGTATACTCATCATACTATTTCCGTCAAGTAACACAAATTAATTTTATGGTCAGATAAATACCATGCCCATACATAAAACTAAAAAAGGAAAAACTCAACTCTCAAAATCAGCATTTCCAAAACTTATCTGAAAACTATAAAGGAGATTGATTGAAGTCCAACAGGATAACGAGTACAATGCAACCTTGAATTTAGGTCAGCACAGAAGGCACTGACAATACATTTGCTATAGTGTGATAGGAAAGATACGTTTTCCTCCTGTTTGGAAACATCCCTTGATCTGAGTGGATGAACAGCAACCTGCTTGGGTGAAGTTCAGTGCAGTTGGAATCGCAGAATGCCTTGATTGGGTATTTAAGCCAAAATAAACTTTTGTTATCCAAACCTTGGTTTTTCAGGATTATTAACTCACTAGAGACTGTGGAAAGATTCAAACCTTTGATCTGAACAGAAAAGCATTTCGTTTTGAAAGCAAATGTACTTCTTCCCTAGTCTCTTATTCCCACTAGCTATAGTATTCTCTGCGGGGTTATTTCTTAACACTTGCTTTAGAGATATTTGTCATTTCTTTACAAATTGGAGGTTTGATGGCTAGATCATAGATGTTATGTATCCTCCAAAACAGTTTTCAAGGAAAGAGCACTAGGATCTAGGAATTTTAGTTCTGGGAAGAAAGCATTTCTATTAAGCTTGAAGTACTAAAACGTGAGAAGTGAAAATTGTCCTGAGTGAAAAGGTGCAGAGTTTGAAGAAATGAAAAATTAATCTCATCAGGTTCTTTTTAGTTGATTTAAAGTAAGTCATTTATTCATTTATTATTGAGTCCTAGTTGAGCTTGGAGCATGTCTCCAAAGATAAAGGATTGGAATCCTTCCGTGTGTGGTCAATTTAATCTCTAGGCTATCTAGTGCATCAAATGAGTTTTTAGAATCATCCAAAGACAATTTTTAATATTAGCTCTTGGTCAGTCCATTTGATTTGCCCAATCACGTAGTTCATATTTGCTTATAAGGATTTTCCTGTCATGCTATTTCTTCCAGCACTGACTGCTGCTGCACACATTAACAGCACTCTAGGGACTCAGCTTCTATTCATAGATTGAACAAGCCTTCTGTCTTCTTCAGGTGAGTGGTCTCCCCACTATAATCATTTGCCTCTAGTCATAGAGGAAATGTATCTCTCTTTCAGCCTCTCTCTCTCTCCTCTCTTATTAAATAAAAATTAACCTTTGAGGAACTTCCTATAACATGATCATGGTAGTGGTATTTCTCTACATCTTCCTGAAACCCCTCCTTAAAACCAAACTGATTAACCCTAAGAGTATAAGAATAAAGCACTCAATGACATTTTCAACCAATTTTATATGACAATCTAAAACCAGCATTTTACTTCATGGGGAAACACTAGAAGGTTTCCAACAAAAGCAATGAATAATGCAAGGATCAGAACCTGTTAGACATGGTATTGCCTAATACCATTGAATTTTTAGTCACTTCAATTAGAAAAAAAACAAAGGGCAAAGAGATGAAGATAAAAGGTAAAACTAGTATTAGCAGGTGATAACACATAACTGAATTTTTTCAAAATCCAAGAGAATATATGGAAAAAGTGGTGAAATCCATGAAAACTTAATAAAGAATAAGGATATAAAATTATTATAAAGAAACTAATGTTATTTGTGTGTACAAACAATAATCTGTTAGAAATATTTATAAAGGCTCATTTATAGTAGGAAGAAAAAGAGTTAAAATACCCAGGTAAAGCCATAACATAAAAATGCCTTAACAAAGCCTTAATTTTAAAGCATTACTAAAATTACAAAATATTCTTGAATTAAAAGATTGAATTATCATATTTTTGAACAGAAAGTCTCAACATCATAAATGTATCAGTTCACTGTTAATTTATGAGTTAATGGAGTCTAATTAAATTCCAAAACTGCTTTAAACTAGAAATGATTATTAAATTGATATGGGAAAATGAATAAGCAAGAAGAGCCAATAAAACAGAATTCAAGATAAAAATTCTCAGCAAACTAAGTAAAGATGGGAACTACCTAATCTGATACACAGCATCCATGGCGAGTAGTGGTGAGAACCCTAAAGCTAACATCATACTTAATGTTCAAATATTGAAGGTCTTTCACCTAATATTAAGAACGGGGCAAGGATGCTTATTCTCATCAATTCTATTCAACATCGTACTAGAAGTCCTCGCCATTGTAATAAAGCAAGGAGAGGAAATGTAAGGATTGCAGACTGAAGAGGAAGAGGTGAAAGAGTCTCTGTATTCTGAAGCAAGATTGTTTACTTAAAAAAAGCCAGGAGTTCTTGTTGTGGCTCAGTGGAAACAAACCTGACTAGTATCCACGAGGATGCAGGTTTGATCCCCCATAGCTCCAATTTGACCCCTAGCCTGGGAACTTCTATGTGCTGCACCTGCGTTCCCCTGCTCCCGAAAAAAGCCAGAAAAATTCTGGAAACAAATAACATCAGTGAGCTTGCTTCTATAATTTACAAAGTGTGTTGATGCATGGAGAGATCAATGGAATAGAACAGGAATTCCAATAATAGAGTCAACTGGAAATGTAGGGTATAATATAAGGGGCCTCCCAAATCTCAAAAGAAAAGATGGAATTTTTATTACAGGCAGTTCTCACTTTGCCTGGTAGCATAGGAATGTAAAAACAAAATGACTATGCAAGTTGATATCATGTAAAGCAATCTTAATAGTTAACGGAAAAGTATAATTGTTCTATGATCTTTTAATATTTTTGCCAAAGCACTAGAAATCCCTTTAATGTGAGTTATGAATGTACAAGAGAATTAAAAAATAATAAAAGGAATATTCTTTAGTATACTTAATTTAAAACATTAGAAACATTGAGAATGAAAAGTGTTTTATTTCTTTATAAAAATTTATCAAGAATAGTTTTCACAGTGTTAAGCTTCTTCTAATAGCCATATAACTTATAAAACATAGAATGCATCTTTTCTAAACCTTGGAAAATTGTTACTCATTTCTAAGTTTGGATCAGCTTCCAAAATTTTATTCTTTGCTCTTTCAAAGTTATGAAGAGTTACAACTGGCATCTCTTCCTCTGGGACATCCTCATTTTTTTCATTGCAACCACATTCCTCATTTTCGTCATAAAATACTTTTGGCTGCTTATGTAGAATTTCTCAAATGGCAGAAATGTCACTATCCCCACAGTCAGCTATTTTTTTTTAAATTCCATTTGTGTTTGTTTTAAATTTCTTTACAACATTATTATTTTTATTTTTTTGCCACACTTCTTTATGGAGCAATTATCTCTCAATCATCCATTTCTGTAAAATGTCACATGGATTTAACACAGAGAGACAAGAAGGCAGCACAACTACATGCTTTACTGTCTGTGCATTAACCGAGTAACTGATGGATAGTGACCAATTACCAACAAATTCTAAAAGAAGTAACATTATTTGTCATTGATCAAGATGTGTATCTGTTGTTTATGTAGTGATTTGTAAACTGAAGAGCTAGCAGCAAGTTGTGTACTATGTGTAATTATTCACAGCTAATATACTGTGGTAACTGAAATTTGAACTGTGTTATTGAGAGACAATGTTATTTAACTAAAACATGGTGATTGAAATCCATGCTTTTTGAACCATGAAAACTGGGATTGCCTATTAATTGTTAGTATAACTGGTTAGCCATTTGAGAAAAGATAAAATCATATTTGAACCTCACTACCACAGCAGAATAAATTCCACAACAGATCAGCATTCTAAATATAATACAAAGAAAACCTCACATAAACTAGAAGAAAATACAGATGACTTCATTTGTAACCTGAAGACAGGAAATATCTTCTAAACATTACTCAATATATAAAATGAGAGAAATGATTAATCGATTTGGCTACATTAAAATTAAAGTGTGAAAAACAAAGAAAAACTCGATAAGCAAAATCAAAAGACAAATAAAAAATTAAAAAGACATTTCCATTTATATAATGTACCAAGACCTTCTACAAATCAAAGGGGAAAAGATTGACAATTCTTTAAGAAAATGGGCAAAAGGTATGAATAGAGCATACAAGAAGAAATATATTTTTTAAATTATCAGGATATGAAAAACTGCCTAGCTCCCACATATAATGAAAGGAATAAAATTTTAAACTATACTGAGATACCACTTCTCACCTATCAGATTTGCAAAAATAAAAAAAGATAGCATCTTGCAAAACTGTAGTACTATATTTTCAGAGTATTGACCTTGATACAGTCAAGATACATGGCATTTTCATAACCACAAAGATCTTTCACATTGTCATTTTGTAGCTACACTCCTACTCCTTTAATCATTGGCAATAACTGTTGTCTTTTACAGTTTTGTCATTTTAAGCATGTTATATATATGTAATTGTGTAGTCTGAAACTTTTGGGGACTGATTTTTTCTTACTCTATTTTTCTGAAGATTAATCCAGGTTCATAAATCTAAAATAGATTTTTGGGTTTTTTTTTTTTTTGTCTTCTTGCTAAGTAGTATTCCATGTTATGGATGTACCACAATCTGTTTAACCATTCACCCACTGAACGAATCTAAGTGGTTTACAGTATGGTTTCCAATTTTTGCACAGATTTGTGTGTGTGTGTGTGTGTGTGTGTGAGAGCATGAATCTCGATTTCTCTGGATTAATGCCCAGGAGTGAATCTACTAGATCTTATAGTAATTGCCTATTCAGTTTTTTTAAGAAATGGACAAACTATTTTGGCAGACTCACTACACCATTTTGTACTTGAATTAGCAAGGTATATAGTCCACTCTTACAAGCTCTCTTTTTTAATTTGGTCATTCACACTTTAAAAATATTATGTACTTATTTATATATTACTGATTAAGCCTGCCACTTAAATTTTTATTTTCTATTTATTCTATTTTTGCGTATGCTTTCTTTTCTGCTTTTCTAAGGTTTATTTGGAGCTTTTTTAGAATTTCTTTTTGATTTAGTTATAGTGTTTTGAATGTATTTTTTTTTTTTTTTGGTGGTTGCTCTGGATATTACATTATGTACAGAAAACTTATAAATCACTGTATGCTGGTGTTATTGTTTGACCAGTTTGAGTGAAGTACAGAAACATTACCTTTTATACTTTTACCTTCATTCATTTATAATATAATGGTCTTAAGTATTTACTTTATATACCATGACATACAGTGTTATGATTTTGCTTCAACTGTCAAATATCATTTAGGAAATTTATAAGGAAGAAAAAAGTCTACTTATTTATTCATATTGCTCATCATTTTAGTCTTCATTTCTGATGATATAAATTTCCTTCATTTATTGTTTCATTTTTTATTAACTTCCTTTAGCCATGCATTTAGGATAGATCTATTTGTAACAAGATCTCTTACTTTCACCTCATCTGAAAATGTCTTGATTTTTCCCTTCACTGATGAAGGATATTTTCACTAGGAATATAAGGTGGTGCCTCTCTTCTTTTAGCACGTGAAAAACAATGTGCCACTTTCTTCTAGTTTCCATTTTCTGATGAGAAATCTGCTGTCATTCAAATTTTTGATAGAGAAAAGGTATTATTTATTCTCTTGCTGCCTTCAACATTTTTGTTTTTAGTTTTCAGAAGTAATCCGGCATTGGATTCTTTGAGTTTATCTTGTTTGAAATTTCTCAGATTTGTGTACTGCAAACTTATTTCTTTTGGTGAGTTTGGGAAGTTTTCAGCCATTATTTCTTCCAGTACTTTTTCAGTTCTGCCCTCTTTCTCCTCTGCTTACATACTGATGACACAAATTTTACATTTTTAAAAATGTGATTCTCTGTTCACTTTTACTTTTCCAATTTATTATCTGTTGTTCATATTGATGCTTTGTATTGTTTTGTCTTCCAGTTCATTTACTCTTTCCTCTCTTCTGCCCATTCTATTCATGAATTCATCCATTGAGCTTTTTGCTTCAGTTTTTATTTTTTAATTCTAAAATGTTTATTTGGGTGTCATTTACATCTTACAGTTCTTTGCGAAGACCTATTTATTCATTTATTTCAGGTGTGTTTGTAATTGCTTGTTGAAGCATTTTTATCAAGGCTGCTTTAAAATCTTTGTTGCACAAATCAGGTAAGTCTAATATCTCTGTCATGTTTGTGGATGAATAATCATGTTTAAAATATTGATAGCTGTTTTTCCATGTTATAATAGGGCTAAGAACTAATCTAACAGTTTGTGTGTATTGATTTATTCCTAGTACAGCTCTATGAAGTAGGTATGATCACTACTACCATTTTCAAAGTTGGGTGACCCTTTCCCCTCCAAATTCCAGTCTTTGACTTGGTGTTCTGGTATATGCAAAAAAAGAAAGAAGATGACTATATAAATTTCCAAGAAGTGAAAATAAACACATCATGTGTATTAAATTCCTACATTAAAATAAAAAAAGTTATACAGGAAGTAATTCTAAAAATAAAATAAAGAGACAGCCCATTAGTGAATATTATGATTCCTTTTATAGCCCCCCCTTACCCAAGAAAATCCCATAGTGGGTTGGGATGATAAAACAGATATATACTTTTGGTTAGGTTGATACCATCTTGAAAATCTATTGGTGGGTACTGATTGGCTTAAGTCAATCAGTGGAATGTCACCTTTTTACTACACTAATTGGCTCAAGGAGGGATTTATGACTTATGTTATCTCACTCATCCTGAAGTCCAAGACATGTGCCTGAAGGTGGAGAAAGATAAATTCTTTTGTCTTTTAGATGGTAGTGCCCAGAGCTGCAGACTTTTACCTAATTTAAGGAATGAAAGACTGAGAATAAAGATAGAGAGACAGAGTCAAGAAAGCTGCAGGGAAAGGAATCCCGAACTCTGATGAAACTCAGGTGCATTTAACTCTCTCTCTAGAATTTTCAGTTAAATGAGTCAATAAATTATAGTTAAAAAATTAAGTAATCCTAAATGGCCCTAAGAATAAAGTCTTTTTTCTTAATGCTTTATTTTAGAGACAATGCTTCTACAAACTGCTTAGAACCAATCTTAAAGCTTTTTCAAACATTCTTTAGTCTTAGCCTTTAGGAGGCGTAAGTATAATTAAATGTCAAGTCCTAAAATATATCAGCTTGGCTGATAGGGCTTTATTTTTAAAAAGCATAATGAGAAATTTATAATGTGCTATAGCTTTTCTTGCACTAATTTTATGGACATCTGTGCCTCACATTTTAGATTTTCTGTATTTTTTGTAAAGATAATACAATATGGAAAAAATTCAAATATCATTAAGATACAATTTATAGGTTCTGTCCACCCCCTGATAAACTGGCCTATAGTCCCTTCACTTAGAGGCATTCACTGTTATTACTTACTTGATTAACCACAACAAAATATTTTATACACATACAAACATATATATAGTGTGCATATATATATATAATTATCTGTCCATTTTTGTGTATGCAAATGATTACCAGCTATACATACCATTTTCCACTTTTATTTTATTTTACAATACATTTTTATTTTCCAGACATTCCATATTAGTACTTATTGGTCATTTGTTCATTATATATGAACTCTATAATTTATACTCAGTTCTCATTTTAGAGGTGTTAGGTTTGTTTTCAGTATTTTATATTATAAACAACAGTTTAATGAATTGCTTTGTACATAGTTCTTTGCAAATACACTAATATCTATTATAAATTCCTAAAATTGATAATCATAGCATAAGTGCATTTTGAATTTTAATAGATATTGCCAAACTGCCTTCCAGAGATTCTGTTTTTTTCCATAAACTCTCCCCTATTCGATTTTGTTAAAATTTTACCATTTGACAAAGACCATTATATTTTTAAATTTTCATTTATTATGAGTGATATTTAGCATTGTTTTACATGTTTATAAACTGTGCTTCCCTAAGAACTTACTATTTATTTTAACCTTTTTCTTATTGATTTATAAGCTCTCCTTATACATTAAAAGATGAGCCATTAATTGTCATATGTGTTTATGGTGGACTGGTTTACTTAAAATCTATTTCCTCCTCTCTAGTAAGCCTTTTTTTCTGCAACTATTAGAAAACTAATAACTACTTTTCCAAACTACCTTAGAACTAGACTTCTGTATTAAATTGGTCCTGCAGTTAAGTTATGTTTGCATGAGATCTGAATGGAAGTCATAACAATGAATCCATGTTATTTGTCCTGAATGGTTTTTTGCTGTCAAGCAAAATTTTGGAGACAGAAGTTACACATATACGTATTGGCTATTACTCATCTTCTTGATGAAAAGAGGCTGTTCTGGTGAAAGAGGTAATAAGATATTCCCATTCCTGGATATCAGTTTTGTAAGTAGCAAGAAGCACTTTTGCTATGAGTAGCAAGTAAACACCATGCACCAGTACCAATTCACCAGCTTTGTAGATTGCTGACAACATCTCCCTATTCTCTGAGTTCCAGCTACAGTGGTGTGCCCTTGGTAGTTCCCAGTGATAGTTTTGGAGGTAAAACTTCCTCTGATGGGACAATGAAATAGTGTTGGGGGGGAGGGGCGGTGATTCCTGGAGATCCCAGCTTCTAGCTCAGTCCTTCGCCTTCCAGTGACATTGTAAAAGCATCTTTTCCTTATCAAAAAAAATCTTATTAATATTCCTCAAATAGTTTCTGTTTCTTGCACTGAATCCTGACTGAGGCAGTGTTGCAAAATCTCTTTTACAGTTTTCTGACTTGAGTAATTTGTCTTCTCTCTCTCTCCTTTTTTAAAATGAAGAATCAACCTAGTCAGAGTTTTAGAACTCTAGTTAAATAATTAATTTTTGGTTTTATTAATTTCTATTTTTTTCTGTTTTCTATGTCATTTAATTTAACTTTGATCTTTATTATTCCCTCCCTTTTGTTTGCTTTGGACTTTGTTTTTTAGCTTTTCTTTTTTTTCTTTTCTTTTAGTTTCTTAAAATGGAAATTTAGATCACTAAGAACTTATTTTAACCCAGTACATTTTTTATACCTGTATCACAGCTAAACATTTCTCCACAAGCATTGCTTAGCAAAAGCAGTCATGGTATACAAATTTATCATCTATAATTCTTCTATCATTTCACTATGATATATATATTTGCACTAAAACTATATAGAGACATATAAAAACAAATCAATATATATTTGCATTTTAAATACTGTCTTGTTAAGAAAATTCTTCGATACCATTAATCATCTTTCATGTTCTTGGAAGGTAACTGTCTATTAACCTTATGTGACTGAGCCGGGGCTACCAGCTGCTAAGATCCTATGAAAGCAGAACCTGGAATTTTCATTTTGAGAGTCTGCAAACTTAGCAAGGAAGGTCAGATGTTGACTATCAAACAAGTAAAAAAAGAAACAAAAAGAAAAGACAAATGTCCAAGTCTGCATGAATGCAGGCAATGCCAAAATGAAAATTCAAGTAGAATCACTGAAGTCCTATGATTTCTAAAAACTATCTATAAGACTTATCATTTCTCCACTAGGGATTGTTATTTAGATAGCTAAGTATTATTCCAAGTATGGAAATATAAATTAAAACATCTTATGAAGGGTAATGGTATATTAAATAATGCATTTATGAGGTACTGATGTTAAATAACAGAAAAAAGACAATTTTATAGAGGAGAAATTTTACTCTTCAGACATAAAATCTAAAACATAGAAAAGAAGTTCCCATCAAGACTCAGCAGTTAACGAATCTGACTAGCATCCATGAGGACTCAGGTTTGATCCCTGGCCTTGCTCCGAGGGTTAAGGATCCAGTGTTGCTGTGAACTGTGATGTAGGTCGCAGACTCAGCTCAGATCCGGTCCAGTGTTGCTGTGGCTATGGTGTAGGCTGGCAGCTGTAGTTCCGATTCGACCCCTAGCCTGGGAACCTCCATATGCTGCGGGTGTAGCCCTAAAAAGCAAACAAGCGAACAATCAAACAAACAAAAAAAATCACGCACACAAAAGAATTTGGTCTGTTCTCTGTGAGGTGATTAGATGGATTGTATGAGTCTCAAAAGATTTATATAATAGGCATTTTGCCTAAGTTTTCCATTTTATTTTGGGTAGAAGGAATCTGCTTTTGCCAATCAATAAACCATAATGCATCATCTGAACTTAAAAGAGAACTACCTCCTATTGCTAGTTCAATGTCCTGCTGTTACCCTTGCTTTCCAGCCATGAGAACAGAAGTACTATTTGCCCTCAGACTGACATTCATAAGGAAACATTAATTGCCCAATGGGTGGTCAGGATACTCTTGTTTTTCTTCTACAAACTGATGAATTACCTCCCTTGCTGTCATTTTATAGTTTGTGCAGAGCTCTGAACTTTTCTAGCGTAGGTGCATTACTCTGCTGATGCTTAAATATTTGTATAAAACAGATCCAAGTAGATGTCATCTCAACCCACAGATAGTTTGGGGTTCGTTCTAATTAGCTAGCATTAGCAATTAATTTAAAGCTTTCTCTTGTAATTCAAGGTTTGGAATCCTGTTTATTGTTAAAATAGTGATAGATATTATTTACTCTTGCTGAGCTGAGAGCTTTTCTTTTCCTAGATCATTTAATCCTATGAGTTGTGTGTCATTATTAATCTATTTTTTATCAACGATGAAATTCAGGCTTATAGAAATGAGATCTTTGGAGTTCCCTTCGTGGCTCAGAGGTTAACGAATCCGACTAAGAACCATGAGGTTGTGGGTTCGATCCCTGGACTTGCTCAGTGGGTTAAGGATCTGGCGTTGCCGTGAGCTGTGGTGTAGGTTGCAGACGCGGCTCGGATCCCATGTTGCTGTGGCTGTGGTGAAGGCTGGCCGCTACAGCTCCTATTAGACCCCTAGCCTAGGAATCTCCATATGCTGCGGGTGCGGCTCTAGATAAAAGGCAAAAAGGCACACACACACACAAAAGAAAGAAATGAGATCTTTCCCTCAGGATATTGTAGCTCATAAAGCAAAGGTAATATTCAAGTCCAGAGTTCCTGAGCCTATTCACTTCACATCTAAGTTTAGATTCTTCCTAACCATTCCATCTATTGGCCTTTAATTGGTTGTTTCATGATATAGATTAGGAATTTCACTACAGAAAGAGCAATGGAAAAGGAAGGAGAGCTAACTCAAATGAATTTGTCTTCCAGTCAAAGGAAAGAAGTAACATTATTGTGACAAGCAAAATGTTCCACATTTTAATATTTTGTATATTTTCCAATTAGTGATTTTCACTTTTGCAAACCAGTAAAACCTGATAAAAATATCCACCCAACCTATCAGTGTCACTTCATTTCATTGGGGTATAAAGAATTTCAGATTTGCTATCGTCCTTTTTATTATCAATGTCATGGTGAGAGAAACTAAACTTTTTGCCTATTACATCTTTTTTAAAAACATTTTTATTGGAGTATAGTTAACTTATAATGCTGTGTTAGTTTCAAGTATACAGCAAAGTGAATCAGTTACACCTATACGTATATTTACTCTTTTTCAGATTATTTTCCCTTTAGGTTACTAAAGAATACTGAATAGATTTCCCTGTGCTATATAGCAATCTTTGTTAGTTACCTGCTTTATACATAGTAGTGTATATATGTTAATTCCCATATCTAAACTCCTAAAATATCTATTACATCATTATTCACAAGCATTTAAAAGCAAAATATTGGAGGAAAAACATAAATACATGGTCATTTGTTTTTTACCGTCCCCTATGTTGCACTATAATATGCTATTTTCTTTAAACTACCCGTTCCCCCTCATATCATGTACTCGCCCAATTTCCTATTTCTTTGAAAAAAGTGATAGAGGTGAAAGATTTATTTCCCTGGAAGCCAATAGAAGATTTGTTTCATTCAATACATGTTTATTGAGCACCTATTATATATTAGGGGTAAAGCAACCCCCTCCCCAAAAAAGTTCTCTCTTCTCATGGAACTTACATTCTAGAGACCATCAGCAATTGAGTCTGAACCTTTTGAGGTGGATTTCTCTAGATTTTATTTCTAAAATTTAACTTTAGAAGTATGACCATATTTAACTCTCTGGTAATTAAATCTTTCCAAGAGTTAACTTTATCATGATAAAGTCAATTTCCCTCACCACTTCTGTGAGGTAAGCTTGGCTTTCACAGCTTGGCTTAATATATTTTGCATAAATAATAAAAAAATAACTGATAGGAAAAATATGAAGTAAGCCATTTTTCCTATTCAAGATAATTGAATGCAATTAAATTTAATATAAGAGCTCTTTGACTTTATAACTAAGTGATATATTATTTTTATGGGTATTATTGTCCTGTTTACGGATAGATATTGTAGCTTAGGAGCATGATCTGTCATAGAATTTCATGGTGACACATTTTACTTGAACAAGGATAGTACCTTCTCTCCTCTAAAATCAGATGGTTCCTATGAACCTCCAGTAAAATAAAATTGTGATTCTGTCTAGTTCATATAGAGGATGAAAAAATACTTAGGTTTTTCAAGCACCACCTGAATGTAAGTTATTATTGTGAAAGACCTTTCCCAAGGTCACACAAAGTTAGTGGAAAGCCAGAAGAAAACCCAGGTTTTAGTTTTGAGACTGGGGCTCTTTCTATTGCACAATACTTACAAGTGCATAAGTCTAAAAGATGCACGGAGGCACAATAGATAAGCTTTCTTAGTATGGTAGCTTAATTGTAAAACTCCATTTTCGTTTTATGAGAGTGACTCAATTTGCCACATAGACCCACTTAAGGTTTTCTTTTTTTTTTTTTAAATTAAAGAAAGTAGCTAATGGCTTTTAAAATATGTCCTTCACATGGGCCAGACATGAAATAGTTTTTGAAATAAAATGCCAAAAGCACTACATTTTTTTCAATAATGAATCACTATTTGTCTCTGTGCTAAAACTTGGCTTTTAGGGAGAAAATTTTAAAACTCTAATTATAGCTTATAGAAGCAAAAAGGTCAAAAAAGTGATGTTTAGCAGCTTAATGGGATTTCTTATGGAACAATATAGCATTATGAGGAGGCTGTTTTTCTCTTCCTCAAAAGGCTACACACATAAACCAATACCACCGGTTCAAAATTGCCAATGTGTCATACTAAGATGCTACTCAAATCAGCTGTCAATCTCTTAAGCACCCAAGTTATACACAAAAAGCTAAAAGACTGATTTTCTAGGTAAGTAAATACCTGGGATGTTGGGAATGCATGCAAATCTGTCTTGAAACTTAGAAGTAGAACCACTACAAAACGTTTTCATCTCAATCTACATTTAGTGATGCAAAATCACTACTTGGTGGTAATGTAATTCAAAGTGCAGCTGATTTCTTCATTTCACTGCTTGAGTAAAGCAACTGAGCAAATTTCCTTAGTACAAGTCAGGAAAAGTCACAATCCCTTAATTTATTTCTTTACAGAGTTATAATATTTTTTGCTTGTTATAACATTCTTTATTTGTTATAACTTACTTTTTTATTTGTGGGATTTGTATACCGCTCTTATTTAATAGTCATGGTATGGCTTTGCATTGTCTCTAAACTCAGATAGAAAGTGACGTGACAGAAGTCTTCTGGAAAATAACTTAAACATTAGTTCAATGTATGTGGGGGGGGGTTATAGTTTTATTTTTGTGTCATTTTTGAGTCCAAAAGGCCTATTTAATACCCTAGTCGAAGGGATTTTTTTTGCTTTTCTCAGATTATCCCATACTTCGATTATATTAAACTACTTTTCCTAATTTCCAAAAATACCCTGTATTAGAACAAGAAATGCTAGCTACTAGAAAAAACAACTACCAAATATCAGTGGTTCAGCATGATAAAAATTTGTTTGTTACTCACATCACTTTTGGCTGTAAGTTAGTTAGTTCTTTAAGAATGGCTCAGAAATCTTGGCTTCTTCCATTTTATTATAGTATCATTTTAAAAACATGGCCTCAATGACAACCACAGAAGGAAAAGAGTGTGGACAAGCACACAAGAGACTTTTACGGCAGGCTTCAAAATGAATACATTTCTTCTGCCTACAACGCATTAGCTAGAATCCAGTCATGTGGCCATAATCTAACTTCAAGGGAGGCTCAGAAATACAGTCTTCCTTTGTGTTCAGAAAGAGGAAAGAGGAATGGTGAGCCCATAGCTATTTTCTGTCACAATCCCTAAATAATAAATCTGCAACCTCAAAGCATTTCAGATTTGTCATCCCAACACTTGAAACCTGGTTATAAGTGGGAAAACAGGGGTCGTTGGGGATAGATAAAGGTAGCAGGCGGGACACATAAGGATATTTGATAAATAAGTGCTGTCAATCACTGTCCACCATAATGTCTCCTTCTCTTCCTTCTGTCCTCCCCAGCAGCCATGCCTTCTGGGACTTCGATGAATTTCCTTCAACTGACTTTGGAACAGCTTGATCTGGTCCACTGAGAACAAAGACTTTCCAAGATTTCTAAATACCTTGATTTCTACTTTATGAGGAAATTACATAGCCTTAGTAGAGGCAGCAGAACGGAAGATACAAAATATGCCCAGAATTTAAACTGTTAATAGAAATAAATGTTTCTTTGTTGAGATATTGACGTGCACAATTCGCAATCACTCTTATTTAGCTGCATGTGGAAATGAACTTGCGAATTACTGTGTGGTCATACTGAATTGTGCTACGAATCCAGTGAGCTGATAAACTGATTCCTCAAATAAAGGAAAAATGAGAATTAAATTAGAAATAAAAATTAACAACAAAGGAGGGCACTTCAAAAATAAATTTCCATTTTATCAGGTCCTTTCAAAGACTCCAGTGATGGGTATTGTTGTGAATGGAAGAAGTTATTTTCTTTTCAAAGTTTTCCATTCAGTAAGATGACAAAGGTATCTGAAATTACAGATCTGAACTCACTGAGAATCAGTGCTTTCCCTGCTGGCAACTTAGCAGCTTTTGTAATTGATGTGACAGTTTCATTTCCCCACTGCCACAGATAATCAGCATGTTAACTCCCTCTCAAGCAAATCAAAAAAAAAAAAAAAAAAAGATTTTCAGTTTTATTTTTTAGTCGATATTAACATTTTCCAAACAAGATATGGTGGCAATGAAAAACTACAGATTCAAGCCCTTGACAACATCCTGTTTTGGATGATACAAAACAAAAAGCTGTCAGTGTGACTTCATTGACATACTTAATCACCTCAACAGGACAACTGATCATTTAAAATCTTTCTCCAAGGGCCTTTTCAAAAAGAATTCTCCTAGTCCATGAGTTTGTTTCTTTTCTAAAATAAAAATATTTTACATGGGAAAAAAAAAAAACTGATTCTCCTTAGCACAGGGTTAGATGAACATGAATGAAGGCAGACCTGTGCTCATACCTAGATCATCATGATGCCAGAACTATCTTTCTCACTTCGAAAATAAAGTGAAAGACTGTTCACAACTTGTCCCATCTAACCTCATCTTTTGTTCTGCCTTTTTTTCACTTCCATGCCTTGAACTTCAGCTCCATGGAATTCAGTGTTTCAGGAATGTACAGTCATATTTCACATCTCTAGGTCTTTCTGCACTGGCCATTCTCTCAGCCTGGAATATGCGGTATGGGTCAGAATTATTTAGGTTGTGTTGCAGTAACAGATGACCCTTCACATAACAGTGTCTTAAAAAACTGAAATTTACTTTTTATTTCTGCAGTATGGATTAGTGAGGCTCATCTTATCACAGTCACTCTGACACCAGGGATGGTGGAAACTTCATCTCAAATTGTGCTTCCAAGATCAAAGCAGTAGTGAGAGGAGTCAAGGTAAATAGTGCACTAGCTCTTCAATTATATGCCTAAAAGTGTGAGTAATTCATTCTATTTACATTTCATTCACACACACATACACTCAAAGCACATGATTATTCCTAAATTGGAAAGCGGGAGTTTCCGTTGTGGCCCAGTGGAAACGAATCTGACTAGTATCCATGAGGATATGGGTTCGATCCCTGGCCTTGCTCAGTGGGCTAGGGATCCTGTGTTGCCATGAGCTGTGGTGTAGGTCGCAGACGTGGCTTGGATCTGGAGTTGCTGTGACTGTGGTGTAGGCCAGCAGCTATAGCTCTGATTTGACCGCTAGCCTAGGAATTTCCATGTGCCGTGGGTGTGACCCTAAAAAGCAAAATAATAATACTAATAAATAAAATTTTATTAAAAAAGAAAAGGGATGAGAATTGCAATCCTATCATGGAAGGAAGAAAGCCACATATTTTTGCTGAGCAGTGCTAACTACCATGTCAGCCTTTCCAGTAGGGGAAGTTTAACTCAAGATCCAAACAAATATTACCTTCTCTGAGAAGCCTTCCATGACTTCTGAAGATTATTAATTACTTCTTTGCCTTTGCCATCCAAATATTTTATACAGACTTTCTCGGAATACTTACCATATTATATTCTAATATTCTATGACCATGTATATATTACATTGAATTAAACTGAATTACATTGCATTGCACTGAAAATTCCTTATTCACACCTTTTTACTTTTTTTTAGGGCCACACCCTAACTTTCCAGACTAGGGGTCAAATCAGAGCTACAGTTGCTGGCCTATGCCACAGCCACAGCAATGCTGGATCCTTAACCCACTGAGTGAGGCCAGGGATCGAACTGCATCCTCATGGATACTAGTTGGGTTCCTTTCTGCTGCGCCACAACGGGAACTCCCTTATTCACATTTTTATGTCAAGTGCCTGATATAGTTGCAGCATAGGCTGAGTGTTTGCTAGATGATCCTATTGAAGGTTTATTTGTCCATTTTTCTCATTAGACCATAAACTCACTGAGGATACAGACTATGTCTTTTTTGCATCATCCTAACTCTAGTGTCTTGCAACAGTACTTGGCCTAGTGGGTGACCACCATATGTTGAATAAATTAATTAACTGATTAATCATTTTTGTTAATATACACTGTTGTGTGTAGGTAGGTTAGGTTATGCTGCAATATCAAAACAGTTCCAAAATATTAGATCAATTCATCATACAGCAAAGAGGTGAATGGATGACAGCAAAGTGGTGAATGGATGGCAGCAAAGAGGTGAATTTCTCATGCTACATATTCTACATGGGTGGGCAAGGAGTTCTGCTCCACTCACCCAGTTAGGGACCTAGACTGATCTAGATTCTACTGTCTTATAGCAGAATCATCTGTAAATTCAATGTTTTTCAGATACCTTGGCAGAGGACTAAAAAGAGAATCACAGATGGCTTTTTAATTCTTCAGACTAGAAATGGACTACCACACTTCCAATCATATTTTATTTTCATTGGCCAGAACTAATCATATGGCCCCATAACTACAGAGGGCTGTGAAATATCAAGAAACAAATGGAACACTTGGTTGTGCATTACTGTTTTTGCCTCATGATTTAAGACAATATTCTTAGAATATAAAGCATTCACAATATGGGAAATATAATGTTGGCAAGTAATTTAATTACCTTTATCTAGCACTTTTCAAGTGAGGAGATGCCTGAATTCAACAGCTGGTGTACAACAGAGTACAATAGAGTTGAGGAGGAGAATAATCTAACTGCTATGTTTGGGAAAAATTCTTTCATGGGCATTCAAAAGACTTTCAAGTGAAAATGAATCTGCCTTCCAACTTGTTAAAGTATCTATAACAATAAAACCTATGTAACAACACTATAAGCTAAGGATAACATTTAGGTATATGCTAGGCCCTGGAAGGAATTTACAACTAAAAATGTTGATAGATTCTTACAGATGAGCAAAGTACCGGTCTTTGCACCTTGCTTCTGTGTCAGCATAGGAGGCTAGGAAGAAATATTTGTTAAACTTCCCTGTTTCCCCAGTTCAAGGATGCTGAGATTTCACTAACCCCAAAACTGGGAAGTTTTTCATTATTATACAGGTATTCTTTCATTAAGCAGTCATAATTATATCCCATTTTCTCTATTTTCTTTGTGGAAACAAGTCTTAAACTCAGCTAATCCATAAACAGATGTTCTCTGTTGGAGTGTGTCATTTATGGCTGCTCATCTGGACAAGGTACTAGAGACGGCCTCCAAATCTCCTGTGTATAAAATACAGGATGGCAGCAAAGAGGTGAAGCTGACCCACTCCATTGGAGTTGTATTAGCTGGATAGCTAATAGACACAGAAAAGTGATCAGTATGTTGCACTCTTAAGACTGCTCCTTAGCTATCAGGATCAGAGAAAGATAGTCAACTGTAATGAAGTGGGCAACGGAGGCTGATTCAATTAACATATCCAATCATTCTGACTAAAACATTTCACACCCAGGAATAAGTAAATAAGACCAAAATGAAGCAAATGAGAAATAAAAAAATGTACTTCAAAACATTTCAAGGCAATCTGAAGAATATTCCTAGGCTTTTATGTCTCCTTCCCCAATCACATATTTTTTTATTGAAATATAGTTGATTTATATTAGTTTCAGATGTACAACACAGGGATTCAGTGTTTTTATATACTCCAATTAAATTCGCTATAAAATATTGGTTATATATCTCCTGTGTTGCATAATACATTTTTGTTGTTTATTTATGTTATACATGTAGATTGTACCTCTTACAGAAGAATCTTCTATCCCTGTCTTGCCCTCCCTGCTTCCTCCTCCCCACCAGTAACCACTAGTTTGTTCTCTATATCTGTGAGTCTCTTTCTGTTTTGTTATATTCATTTGTTTGTTTTATTTTTTAGATTCCATAAATAAGTGGTAACAGTATTTCTCTACCTTATTTCACTAAATATAATACCCTCCAGGCCAGTCCATGTTGTTGCACAAGGTAAATTTTCATTTTTTTTATGGCTGAGTAACATTCCATTATATATCTATGTGTGTATTATTTACCACATCCTCTTTACCCATTCATCTGTTGATGGACTTAGGTTGTTTCCATATCTTGGCTATTATAAATAATGCTGCTAATGAACAATGGAGTGCATGTATCTTATTGAATTAGTGTTTTTCAATTCTTTGGAATGTATACTTAGGAGTGGAATTGCTGGATCATACAGTAATTCTATTTTTAGTTTTTTGAGGAACCTCCATACTTTTCTCCATAGTGGCTACACAAATCTACACTCCTACCAACAATGTAGTAGGATTCCCTTTTCTCCATATCATCACCAATATTTGCATTCTTTTTTGATGATAGGGCTTCTAACAGGTACGAGGAGATAGCTCATTGTTATTTTAATTTGCATTTCTCTGATGATTAGAGATGTTGAGCATCTTTTCATGTGCCTGTTGGCCATCTGTATATCTTCTTTGGAAAAATGTCTATTCAGGTCATCTGCGCATTTTTTAATTGGATTGTTTTCATAATATTGAGTTGTGTGAGTTGTTTACATATTTTGGTTATTAACCCCTTATCAGTCATCATTTGAAAATACTTTCTTCCATTCAGTAGGTTGTCTTCCGGTTTCGTCAATGATTTTCTTTGGTGTGCAAAAACTTTTAAGTATAATTAGGTCCCATCTCTTTATTTTTGCTTTTGTTTATTTGTTTTAGAAGACATCCAATATAATATTGCTATGATTTATGTCAAAGAGTATTACGCCTATGTTTTCTTCTAGGAGTTTTATAGTATTTGGCCTTACCTTTAAGTCTTTAATCTCTTTTGAGTTTATTTCCATAAATGGTATGAGAAAATGCTCTGTTTTCACGCTTTTACATGTAGCTGCAGCATTTTTCCCCACTGTATATTTTTGCTTCCTTTGTCACAAATTAATTGACCATAAATATGCACAGGTGAATTTCCGGGCTTTCTATTCTGTTCCATTAATCTATGTGTCTGCTTTTGTGCCAGTATCATACTGGTTTGTTTACTGTAGCTCTGTACTATAGTCTGGAGTTAAGGAGCATTGATACCTCCAGTTTTGTTCTTTTTTCTCAGGACTGCTTTAGCTAATCAAGGTCTTTTGTGGTCTAACATAAACTTCAGAATTACTTGTTCTAGTTCTGTGGGAAATGTCATGGATGTTTTGATAAGGGTTGCATTTAATCTGCAGGTTGCTTTGGGTAGCACAGACATTTTAACAATATTTATTCTTCCAATCCATGAATACAACATATTTTTCCATTTCTTTGTATCATATTCAATTTCCTTCATCAATGTTTTATAATTTTCAGAATACAGGTCTTTTTACTTCCATAGTTAAGTTTATTCCTAGGTAGTTTATTCTTTTTTATGTGATTTTAATACAGGATTGTTTTCTTGATTTTACTTTCTGATAGTTCATTATTAGTGTATATATAGGAAAAAAACATATTTCTGTGCATTAATCTTGTACCCTGAAACTTTACTGAATTTATTTATTCTAATAATTTTTTTTGGTGGAGACTTTAGGGCTTTCTAACTATCATGTCATGTCATCTGTAGAGAGTAAGAGTTTCACTTCTCCTCTTATAATTTGATTTTTCTTTTCTTGTCTGATTACCATGGTAAGGGCTTCCAATACCATGTTAAATGAAAGTGAGGGAAGTGTACATCCTTGTCTTGTTCCTGATTTTAGGTGAAAAGCCAAAGTGTTCCCTCTATGCCAACTTTGATGACAGTTTTCATCATAAATGGATATGAATTTTGTCAAATGCCTTTTCTGCATCTATGGAAATGATCATGTGGTTTTCATCCTTCATTTTTTTAATGTGGTATATCACATTGATTTGCAGATATTGAATCATCCTAGTATCCTTAGAATAAATCCTACTTGATCATGGTGTATAATCCTTTTTATATACTAGTTACATATTTTGGTAGTGACATTTACATTTTCTAAGTTATTTTAAAAATCTTATGACTTCCCAAAGCTTTCATTTTGCTTTTACAGAAACAATTTTCAGTCATTTCACATTCAAGCCTCATGGGTTTACATATCTGATTAAATTACATGATTACTACAACAACTGCTTAACAAAAACTTAGGAGCTTAAAACAACAAATTTTCTTTACAATTTTGCAATCCGAGTGGGATTCACCTGAGTGGTTTTTCCATTCTATGTGATATCCTCGGGGGCTGGCATGTCTGATGCCTCAGGTGGGATGGCTGGAATAGCTAGCAGGTGACTGGGCATCTCTCTACATGTGGCCTCTCCACAGGGTATGTTGGTTTTCCTTACCAGTGGTGGCCCCAGAGTAGTCAGATTTCTTATGTGGTGGCTGGTTTTCAAGAGAGAGAAAGAGAGAGAAAGCAAATGCTGCTAGTTCCCTCAAGGCTCAAACCTGGCACCAGTACAGCTAGACTGCCCATCGCATTTTATTGGTAAAAGCAAGGACAGACCTGATTTACGGGGTCAGACTCCACTTCCAGAAGTAAGGCAAGTCAGGTTCATGCATGGAGGGGAAAAATGACAAATACTTTTGGAAAGTACCACAGCAAAGAAAACTGGCATTAACAGATTTAGAGGCAAAAACACCTGACTTGTGCTATGCATCCAGCTTACCTGGTGTGAGCAGATGTGTGTCTCCTTAGGGGAGAAGCACCTACTAGGCATAAACTCAGTGTGCAATAACATCAATATGATTATGATTATTAAACAGAGTTATTAGTTAACCAGTTATTTGGTCTGGTTAAAAATGTTTCTATATATTAATTTGATAATTGAAAAGAAAATATATTAGTAGACAAGGAGAAGAGAGTAAACTGCAATGTTCCTGGGAGAAGTAATAAGTTTTGATGGTGAGGAACATATCTTATGATAGAGAGGAAGGGGAATTGCATGAAAAGGAGGTTAGAACGACCTGAAAAAAGTTGAGAGGTTATTGGTTGTGGAGAAAAGAGGATTCATGGGCAAGAGGATTTAAGTCTGGGCACTCCCTGACAAAGTTTATACCTAGTTCCCCAGGTCAACTCAAAAGATATGATGTTCCTACATAAAGCAGACACAGGGAACTGAGGGCAATTTCTCAGCAGTCTGAATGCATGAGTTCATTTTAAAAATCACTGTTTCATTGAATGGCATCAAGCAGGCAAGTCCTGGGGTTTTGGATTAAAAGACTCACTGTCAACATGCAACTTTGCCAGAACTCTGTCTCTTAAAATGTCTATAAAGTATTGAGATATTTCTGTATGAAAGAGTAGTCTTAATATTATACATCAACCATATATAAATCTAAATATTATGTATATATAAAACAGGTTTTAAAAAAGAGTAGTCCAAGGAGCTTTTAGATATGTGTGTAACTCATCGTGACTCTGGATAAAACTTGCATTTGATGCTTCTTCCCTAGAATTAACCCTTAATTTTGTCCCCCTGGTCAGCAGAGGTCTAATTTAACCAGTTTTATCCTACCTCTGATTTAGTCTGGTCTACTTTGGTCAAAGGAATGGATCATGGAAATTATTATTTGTCAAACTGGGAGAAAGATATCATCTTGAGTCTTACTGAATTTACATCCTTTATCTTTGATAAATATTGCAGCAAGAGTACACGGAAGACAAACTTAGCTTTTTCCATGCAACTAATGAAAATCACCTGTGATAAGAACTGCTACTCCTGAATTTGATTCTAATTAAAATTTATTATAAAGTTATTCAAGTATGAATAAAAATCACTTTCAACAACGTTGTGTATATATCTATACTAGAGTTGAGTTCCACTGATTATGTCAAGGATTGGCTTTGAGTTTTTAAAATAATCCAGCAACGACTAGTTGATTTTGGTCTTTTTTCTCCCTTAGGAGAGCCATACGTGGATCTAACTCTTAGATTTGTCCTCTTAAAATAAGGTAACAAGGAGAATAATTTTGGATTTCCCTTTTAAATTCTGGCTCAGTTCAGTACAACCAATAATTATTTAGCCTCTATTATGTACCACTTGCACCAGGCACTGTGGAGGTTAAGGGCACATTAGACATGGCTGCCATCTTTGAAGAACTTCCAGGAGAGATTGAGAAATTTTCAAATTATACTGTATTATAGTGATTAGTTAGGATACTATAGGCACACAGTAAATATGCTTTAACTGATAGGTCAAAAATATGTTCAGGTTTTGAGGGAAATCTTTCAATGGGAAGGTTCCAGCCAGCACCAGGGCTTCCTGAAGGAAATATTGGCAGACATGAAGGATAGAAAGCTAGGCCAAGGAAGGCAGGTAGTGCATACAAGGCAGTGCTCATTGAATTGGGAAATTTCTGTAGGCTTACTAGAAGCATTCTGGCATACTAGGGCTTAAAGTGGTAGGTGGTAAGTGGTTAGATGGAATGAAACCATAGAATACTTTATTAATAAAAGTTGGATTTACTCTGTAGGAAATGAGAGACCTTGGGAAGGCTGAAAGCTTGCGAATGACATTCTTATATTTATTATTAATACTGAGTGATTAAAATATTCAAGAGAGTAGGTTTGAGAATGGTAGCAAAGAATCCTCTTAGGATTCTAATAGAATCAGTGGACCCTAGAACAATGCAGGGGGTCAGGGGTGCCTACCTTCAGTGCAGTCAAAAACAAAGGAGGCAAGAATATGAAATGAGAAAAGGGCAGTCTCTTCAGCAAGTAATGCTGGGAAAACTGGTCAGCTGCATGTAAATCAACGAAACTAGAACACACCCTCACACCATGTACAAAAATAAACTCAAATGGCTTAAAGGCTTAAACATAAGACAAGACATCATCAAACTCCTAGAAGAGAATATAAGCAAAATATTCTCTGATATCAACTGTACAAAGTTTTCTTAGGTCACTCTCCCAAAGCAATAGACATAAAAAACAAAAATAAACCAATGGGACCAAATCAAACTCACAAGCTTTTGCAAATCAAAGAAAACCATAAAAAAAGAAAATCTAAGGAATAGTTAGAAAATAATTGCAAACAATGCAAGTGACAAGGGTTTCATCTACAAAATATACAAATAACTTATACACCTCAACAACAAAAGAACAAACAACCCAATTGAAAAATGGGCAGAAGACCTAAACAGACATTTTTTCAAAGAAGACATATGGATGGTCAACAGACATATGAAAAAATGCTCAACATAACTAATTATTAGAGAAATATAAATCAAAACTACAATGAAGTACCACCTTACACCAGTCAGAATGGCTATCATTAATAAGCCCACAAATAACAAATGCTGGAGAAGATGCAGAGAAAACAGAATCCTCCTACACTGCTGGTGGGAATGTAAATTGGCACAACCACTATGGAAAACAGTATGGAGGTACCTCAGAAAACTAAATAGAGAACTACTATATGAGCCAGCAATCACATTCCTGGGCATATAGCTGGACAAAACTTTCACTGAAAAAGATACATGTACCCCTAGTTTATTGCAACACCGTTCACAATAACCAAGACATGGAAACAACCTAAATGTACATTGACAGATGAATGGATTAAGAAGATGTGGTACATATATACAATGGAATACTACTCAGCCATAAATAAGAAAAAATAATGCCATTTACAACAACATGGATGGAACTAGAGTCTCATCCTAAATGAAGTGAGTCAGAAAGAGAAAGACAAATACTATATGATATCACTTATATGTGGAATCTAAAATATGGCACAAATGAACCTATCTACAGAACAGAAACAAACTCATGGACACAGAGAACAGACTTATAGTTGCCAAGGGGAAGGGGGAGGGAGTGGGATGTACTGAGAGCTTGGGGTTAGTAGATGCAATTGCATTTGGCATGGATAAGCAATGAGGTCTTGCTGTGTAGCATAGGGAACTATATCCAATCACTTGTGATAGAACATGATGAAATATAGTATCAGGAAAAGAATGTATATATACATATAACTGGGTCACTTTGTTGTATAGCAGAAATTGACAGAACACTGTAAATCAACTATAACAAAAAATTGTATAACCTGTAGTTGGCCTTCTGTATACCTGGTTACTCCATATTGGCTGTTCTTCATCTGTGAATTCAACCAACCCCGACTGTCCAGTACTGTATACCATTGGAAAAAAAATCTGTATAAAGGTGGACCCACCAGTTAAAACCCATATTTCAACTGTAAACTAATTCTAACTGAGAGAATATAAAAGTGAGAGCAGTGTGAACAAAGAATTTGAAAACTGAAAAAAAAAAAAACATGCTCCATTTCTACCTATGCAGAAATGCATGTTTCTTGTTAACCATGGAGATGCATTGGGTTATGTGAGAAACCAGACTCTGCCTGTTGACACAGGGGCTGAGATTGTTCAAGCCACAGAGGCTAGAACTGAGGATGTCTACAATGACTTAGGTACTTATTACCATCTCAGGGTGACTTCAACTAAACTACTCCTTCTTGGGTGATTACAGAATCAAAACTTGCAGGTCATAATGGGTTTTACAAAAATGATTTAAGCATCATTTGAGAATGAAGGTTGCTGATATACATCTAGAGAGAAGTTCTAGAACTCTGAGGAGAGAGATGTTTATGATGCAGGTGTTGTAACACTAACAGTGTCATATGTGAGATACGTTGATTACTCTCACCAAAGACTTTTCATTTTTTTCCCCAAAGTAGCACATCATAGACTTGGAAGAATAAAAATAATTAAATCATTGTTTAAGAGCTAATTGTCACATTAAATAAAAGCATTCAACATAACTGCTGTTAAAATAGGATGCAATGGCACTATTGCTAATTTGACTAAAAATATTTTTCCTTTGGAAACCTTATTATTAAACTCAAGACACAAATAATAACACTTGGATCAAACATCCACAGTGTAATTTGTCATTACCCAAACCCATCCTCCTTAAAATGGAAGGTATTGATACAGGAAACACATCTACCCACATTTTGTACTGCTCAAAGTTTCCACACAGTAGGTAAAAGAAAGGGGAAAAAGCACCTTTATTTATAAATTTAGTTCGACAAATATTAACCAAATGCCTCCTATATGCAAAATCCAGTGCTAGGACTGTAAGAACTCGAGTGTATTCATGAATCCTACTATCTTGTTGAAGAAGACAGGAAATTAAATTGTCGTAATAAAGTATGGTAAGTACTATGTAAATTACAACTACCCACTCCAATAACACCCCCACTGACCCCAGCACACACACACACACACACACGTGCAAAGAAACAAGTTAAGTAGAAGGAATGCCCTATCTTTGTTATCACATATTAACAGAGGGGTTCATAGTTAGTGATGTCATCACATATCTTTAGATCTCAGAAATGTACCTTCCAGGAATTAGTAGGAAGGTATACAATTAACAACCGAAAAAAAAAAAAAAAAAAAAAGAAGCAATGCCTTTGTAATAGGTAACTCATATTTCTTTGAAGGTAAACATATATTTGGTATATTTGGAAGCTTATCACCTAGACCTTTTGGAGGGTTTCAGGGTAAGAACCTTAGCAATTTTTACCTTAGGATTCAGATACGTCTGCACTTGTATGAGTTCTGGTCTGAAGGACCATTCTATTGGGAGTCTAAGGAAAAAGAGATGCCAAGAGGGACAAGCTAGGTTAATGACAGCGTTTTCCATCCAAGAGAGGAATGCTTTCAAGAAACCATGCATGGAATGTTTTTTGAAATGTCTAGGGTATTCATAGATGGAAACACAATGTCAGAGATTCAATTATATGTTTCAGGAATCGAAGTGTAGATGGAATTTTATACTGAATCCTTTTGAAAATAGTCTCCTTGAGAGGACTAAACTGACAACGAAAAATAATTCAGCTTTCTAACACTTATGGTAAGTTTCGTTCCTTAAAAAAACGCTTGTAAAGCTGTGAGAGTTTTCATGTGACTCACCCATTTAAGGAATGTATTTCTCATAGCTTTTGAACTTGAAAATTGATTATAGATTGAGCAATCAGAGTGATAAAGACCTTTAAAAAATTTCATTTAGGTTTACAGTCAATTAAAACTCCTCTCTGGACACAATTTTATGTTGATTTAAGAGGATATTATGTGCTGATTTGGAGAGAGATCTGATAGTTTCTTTTTCCTTTGAATCTTCAAAACCTTCAAAATATTTCAAGCATAATAAATGAATACTTTAGAAGACCTGAATCTGGACTTTTAATATGTGTTCATGGAAGAAATGAGAGTTACTTCAGACATAAAGTGTTTGAACAACAGTTTGTGAATCAGTAGAATTAAGTGCTATTAGAATTAGAGGTGTCTAAGCGATTTTTTTTTACCATTCACTGAAACAGCTTTTAAACTATGAAGCAGAGCTCTAAAGAAGTTTTTTCATTTGAAAAATGGAAAAAAAAATAACAGAAAGTACTTTGAGAGAAAATCTCATTTGTTTCCAAATAGAGGTCAAGTACCTCTAACACTAGCAGGGACAATGTGATTTGGTAAGAAACAGGCAAGTCTTTTGAACTAATTAGGCTTGAACCCGGCTCTTCTGTTGCTTGAATTTGAGCTAAGGTATTACATTCTATGAATCTTGGTTTGCCTGCCTATAAAATGTAGATAATAGTGTCTTTTTTCAGAAAAGATATTTAAATATCAAATGACATCTACTATGAGAGTCTATAAAGGATAAAACTCCATAAAATTCTTATATTGATTTAGTCAGTGTTTGGACTGTACCCTGTGCAATGGACTCTATGACACGAACTGGACTAGGAACTATGCATGCTTCTCCATATGGAATACAGCGGTGAACTTTGATTATATAAGTTATAATCTTCTAAAATTGGCTTGGTAAAATCCCACAATATCAAAAAAAAATTAAAGTCTTGCTTTTCAGGTTGAGTTGTCACTTAAAGCTTTGTTCTCATCTTCTTGTTTCCCTTAGGAAGGTACTACAAATATCCAGTTGGTGGTCCAGTGGTTCACCATACCATCTTCCACAGCATATTACCTAAACTCCCCTAAGCTTACACAGCCTACAACTTTCCTCAGCAATTCATTCCATTATGAACAGCTGTGTACAGAAATCCCTCTGTAATGGAATCTGAGTCCAATTTTGATGTTTGACTGCTGAAAGCTTTTAAAACTCACCACTCCTCTGTGCCTTCTGCCTCACAGCTTGGCCATCTAATAAGAAAGCCTGGGGGCTCCCTCCTTTGGAAGAAAGTTCAAACCATAAAAATTCCTTCCTGTCATCCCTTAATCATCATAAAAAACTCCAAACTAGTCTCTTTCCTCTATTTTCTCAAGCCATTTTCAGACCTGCTTGGGAAGCCTGCTGTTCTCTTTCCAGAAAGTTGTATTATGTAAATAACAGAAACCCTTCTTATACACTATTGGTGTGTGCCTGGAGTCATCAGACTTGATTTTGTGGAGGTCCATTCTGTGTCTGTGTATGCACCTCATTTTTCCAGGATGACCACAGTTGGCTCTGAGAGTGAAATACCTAGACAGTGATCACCATCACTTGGGCGGGGACAGGAGGTCATTGTTTTTTGGCTTGCTAACTGGCTCTGCTGTCCGGATAGCAGGTATGCATTCTGAGATGCTGCCTGCTGGCTACCCTTCACTTTGAACTCGACTACTTTATGCTATATTTGCTGAGTTCTACTGAGCTTCTATTATAGATTTAACCAATCTAAGTCAGGAGTTTCAAGAATTTATTGGCTTTCAGGAAAAGAAACATGGGATTCAGGTCTTCGTTAAAGCAGCCCTGGGTCATATATAAGTCTGGACACATCTGTGTGTCTTAGATTAAATCATGTGTCTCAATTCCAACACAAGCTGTAACTGACCCTAGGTTCAGAGAATGATTCTTGCCCTGTGATCAGCTGTGACCTGGTTTGCTTCATCCAGGTGGAGGCTCTCATTCTATTGAGTATTCAGGGGAAAGATTACAGCCTATGTAATAAACGTGGGCTCCCTGGTGGTCATTATTTGAAAATTTGAATTTCAGATTCCGTACTCCTAAAAGCAGGTGGCTCACTAGGACCCTACAAAATGCTTTGCTGGTGCTGTACTGTTGCACTTATGTTTCTGTTGCCAAAAAAGATACTTATCATCAGAGGTACAGAGAAAAATACCCGTGGCATTCCTTTGGCACAATCAAGGATTAATTCAACCATTGCCAGAAGAGAGGTCCTTAACCCTGATGATACTAATTTGAGGCTCTCTGGAGGAAGGAGCAAATAAATATGACCAGGATAGAGTGGAACCCAGTAACCACAAAAAAAGCAAGCAAGCAAGAGACCTCTATACAAATGGAGGAAACACACCAAATAAGTGAATTAAGTAAATGTTCACAATTTGATCCAACTGTAATTCAAAAAGTTACTAAAATAATTTACACAGTAAAAAAAAAAAAAAGGTGCTCAGTGGGTGCTCTATAGCAAAACCTCTCAATTAACTTTAACACCTGCCGAAAAGTAACAACTGGCAAACCTTCATGGCCTTTAATCTTATGGGAGCTCAAATTTCAGTTGCATTGGTGCATCCCACTAAACTGAAACAAAGTACACCCTCTATGATCTTAAAGGAGTTGAACATGAAGTAGAGAATGTGCTTCATTTTAGTCACTGGAGTTTGCCTAAATTCCCCTTATTCACAGAACCTACTGCACCCAAATTAAATTGTTTTTGCACTTACAAATCGGTTTGACAAAATGAGTCTGGATGGACCCTCTCTCTCATTAAAATATTTAATATAGCTCAAGGTAAACCAGAACCAGAGACTTTAAGAACTGATCCCATTACAAAAGACCTATTCAGGGAAGAGATGATTATTCCCACTGACTATTTATTAGTCTAATTTCACCTCCTTTCATACTCAGAAAGAATGAATGGCCTTACTCAGTAGACTACTGCCAACTTGATATCTTGTTATCATGCATTAAGGTTGCCATACTCAATATTACTGAAATTATTGACTCCACATAAACAGCAAATAGTAAATATTGTTACTGTGATTACAACAAAAGGCTCTAGAATCTACCCAAATTGTGATATAGCAGGCACTCTTGTCAGTGTCCCCAGAGAGTCTTTTACTGTAGAGGCTTCAGTAACCTTTCATCATGTCTTTTGGCATCTCTGGACCACCTACAATGGTCATAAGCTGTCCATAGGCTTCTGATCCAAGAAACTGCCTGCTTTCATCCCATGCTATACACCATTATAGTGGCAATTTCTGGACATGCATTGAGTATGTGACCTGACACTACATACCCAAGCTACCTAAATTGCGTTGGGTCATGGAAGCAGCAACTCTAAAGCTCAGTATTACTACTGAGACTTCTTTATGAGACCGAGTCAGATCTGGGCCCTCCGAGGGACTTATCCCACCTTTAGGAGTGGTGGCCCTCCTCTGCTGTTAGTCTTTGCTATATGTCAGAGCACTAAGGGAGGTAACACCTCTCCAGCTTCCTCTAGCTGCCTAAACCCTTTGAGATTAACTAATAAAGAGCAAAGGGAATCTGTAAACTTTATGACCATCAAAATGATGGAGCTCACTGGAGAGCAGCTGCTTTCCATCCCTTAACCAGGATGTCCCTGATAAAGGATAGGCATGAGAGTCAACACAACTGCTAAAACCTTAGGCACTGAAGCCCTGGATCCAAAAAAGGCATCTTAGCACTGGATGCCTTGGCCAGCAATCAGCCTCATCTGCACATTAGTCTCTTGAGCCATTGCAAATGGTCTGGCTGTCTGATTCACCCAAAGGCAGCAACAATAATCCCTTATCCATGATTGCCCACTTAAAGTAAAAAACTCTGATAACTTGTCTTGCAGTTACTCAAAATATAAAACAAGGTCACACCTGTCTCCAAACATACTAAAAGTACAGCCCAAGTCCTCACCAAGACATTCCTTATTTTCTTCAGAGTTCCAGAAGTTACTGATAGTGACCAAGGCATTTATTTTACTGTTCAGACTATATAATACTGGGCTTTTGAAGAAGACATTCAAGGATCTTTTCTTTCTCTTGCCAGCCTCATATAATAGGCCTCATAGAGTGCAAAAATGACCTACTTAAATAAGCTGAAATTCGATTACATGAGCATGGCACATTTCAGTCATCAGTCAAACACCAGAGGGTGGATTATAACAAAAAATTTGACTCCATTTTTGGATGTTTGATTGCTAAAAGCTTTTGAGACTCACCACTGCTTCTTCCCCTTTGTCTCACATCTGGCCATGCTGGTAAGAAAGTCCAGATGCTCCCTTCTTTGGCACTGACAGGAAGTTCAATCCAGACTAGCCCTCTTTGTGTAAGGCAACCCTTACTCCAGCCCTAGTCCCTCTCCCGCCATAAAAATTCCCAGCCCACATAATATTTTGCCTGTATCAAAATTTTTCTTTACCAATGCTAAAAATAGAAATGCAAACCTTACCAAATTTTGTTTTTTCTTGTCTCTTCTGTTAAAAGTAACCCACAGAAAGAATGTTTCTCTTCCCTGCCTCCCATACAGGACCTATGTCCCTCAAAGCTAAAAAGGGTATGTCCCTTTGAATCTTATGAGGTCCTATGATCTCATTCCATTTGTTAAAAGAATGTCTGGTGTAACGGTACATAATCAGTCTGAGGGCACCTATGGCAGAGTGTGTTTGGGAATATACAGTGACATTCTTTGGATTTCCCTCAAGAACACTGTTAGGTTACCATAGTCTTTATCTTTTCCTGGCTTCGCTTGTGATTGTCACTCTTCTTCAGTTTTAATTATACATTGTTTCTGTATAACAGTGGCAAAACTTAGTGCCCATTTTATTTGCTCAGGACTCTATAGGACAGGAATTTGGACAGAGGGTGGTGGCTGAGTGTATCTTTGCACCACATGGGGCCAGCTGGTGCAGCTCAAGTGATCAGGGGCTAGTTACATCAGTTCTACCAGGGTCGAACGCCTGGGGCCTGTGCTCTTGCCACTGACTGGGCACCTCATTTCTCAACCATGTAGACTCTTCACGTGATCAGCTTGACCTCCCTCAATGCATAGTGTTCTCAAGATAGGTGGACTTCTTACATGGCAGCTAGCTCCTCCAAAAAATGCAAAAAGTACAAAGTGCAAAAACAAAAGTTTCTGAGTTTTCCTAAGGTTTCAACCAAGAACTTGCAGGATGTCCCTGCTACTACATTTTATTAAAGAAAATTCAAGGCCAGTTGAAATTTAAATCAGGAACTACACAAGGATAAGAATACTGGGAAGCTAGTTAACAGGCTGGTAACCAAAGTAATAGCCTACCCTACCTTCCAGAGCACTATTTCCAAAGCTACTACATTCTCCATACAAATCTGCATAACTCCTGGCAAGCTGGACGATATTTGTGAAGAGCATAATTCCATAGTGGCATGAATAGGATAAAGTGTGCTAGAGAACATGAAAAAAAAATTACTAAAAATCACAGAGAACAGGAAAGCAGAGCTCATACTGCCTTTCTCTTAATAAGACTGTGAGGTTGAACAACTAGAAGTAATTTTCCAAAATCTAACTGGCTCAGTCTCATTTCTGTCATAATATCTTTTCCCCTTTTTTTTTTCTGTTTTTTTTAGAGATGCACTCACAGCATATGGAGGTCCCCAGGCTAGGGGTCAAATAGGAGCTGTAGCTGCCGGCCTACGCCACCACCACAGTAACACAGGATCCAAGTCGTGTCTGCGACATACACCACAGCTCACGGCAATGCTGGATCCTCTTCTCACTGAGCGAGGCCAGGGGATCGAACCCGGAGTCTTCATGGATACTAGTTGTGTTTGTTAACCTCTGAGCCATGGCAGAAATCCTCTATCATACTATCTTAAGCTCACTATATTTTAACAGAATATATTGTGAGAAATAATAGCTACCATTAAGCGCTATGAGCTTTTCTATTTTATATCATTTTTGTTTATCTTTTAAAAATATTTAAACAGTGTCTTTAAAACAGATATGGGGAGGGAGGGAGAGAGTGATAAAAGGGGGATACTCACACGTGCATAGATTATAAAGAGAGGGGAAGCAAAGTGATCAGGTGAAAATGGAATGAACTGTCACGCATCCATTTAGACAACAAGCAGGACAGTGTTATTTATTGTTCTGTTCCATTACTGGCATTTTCTTTTACACCACAGGTTGCCATGACCCTTCATTTTGTAGCATTTCATGACCGGAATTCTGCCACCTAACAATTCACTGACCACCTGTCACTGAACATCCCTTAACCCTTGACATATGGGCACTGAGACATATTTAATCTCTATAATCAGAAATCCTTCCTAAGAGCAAGTAATGTTTCAGGGCCAATGAAAGGGATGGAGATGTCCTCTCTATATTGTAAAAAGACATTTCTAATATGTATGACTTTCTATTAATAGTCTTTAGATGCAAGTTAAAATATGATTTTCCCCTCTACTATGACTTTCTTAGAAATGTTATGATCCTTAGTAACTACTAAAAGCTGTTCAGAAGAAACATCTTTTCTTTCAAGACCTGTAAGTGGCTTATTATTGTTTTAACTGTTCTTTCCTCAGTATAGTCTACTCGCCAGGTAAAATTTTTTTCTAGCTTTATTAAGGTGTCATTCATTGATAATTAATATTTACATATTTAAAATACACAACTGATTGGAATATAGGTACGTTATGAAATAATCAAAGCTATTTAGGATATCCATCACTTCACGAAGTTGTCTTTTTCTTTCCTTCTCTTTCTTTCTTTCTTTCTTTTCCTTTTATATGGTGAGATATACCCTCTTAGCAAATTTAAAGTATACAATACAGTATTATTAATTATAGTCACATTGTTGTATATTAGTTTTCAGGAATTTACCACGTAGACTAATTCAGAATTTTTATTTGTATTGTATTGTGTAATTTTAAAAAAGCTGTATTTTTTACAATTTAATTTTATTAAAAGTTAAAATTTTTATATAGAATTTCTATATAATTTGTAGAAATCCAATTAACTTTCATGTCTTCCTCAAATAGCTGACTATACCAATTAACTTTCATGTCTTCCTCAAATAGCTGACAGTCTATATCAGAGACTGGCAAACTACATCTCATGGGCCAGTTATGACCCATTGACTGTTTTGTAATAAAGTTTTATTGGAACATAGGTATGCAATCATTTACGTATTATCAGTCTCTACTTTTGTGTTAACTATGTCAGAATTGAGTGGTTGCAAAAGACAACACATGGACAGTAAAGTCTAAAATATTTAGCATCTGGCCCTTTATAGAAAAAGTTTGCTGAACATGAGAATATTGTATAATTTAAAAAGGCAGCATTCATTTATTTATTTATTTATTTATTTATTTATTTTACATTATACCCAGCTGTACAGCGTGGTGACAGGGTTACACATCACAAGTGGTTAGACATAGTTCCCAGTGCTATACAGTAGGATCTCCTTGCTTTTCCAGCCCAGAGGCAACAATCTACAGCTATTAACCCCAGACCCCCCTACCATCCCATTCCCTCCCCCCACTTTTGGCAACCACAAGTCTGTTCTCCAAGTCCTTGATTTTCTTTTCTGCATAACGGTTCATTTGTGCAGTATGTTAGATCCCAGTTATCAGTGATATCATATGGTATCTGTCTTTGTCCTTCTGACTTACTTCACTCAGTATGAGGGTTTCTAATTCCATCCATGTCGCTGCAAATGACATTATTTTATTCTAAAAAGGTAGCATCTTAAAATGTTTTTACTAACTTCTGAAAGGCAAAAATTGTTCTATATCTCAAAATGAGATCAAATGTACACAAAATTCTTAACACCTACAAAAATTTACTTGTCTTCCTCTGTCACCCACATAATGTAATTTGTTTTACTTTTTCTTTCTATCTGTAATTTCATTGATTCTTTAGGTGCTCTTCTGTTTAGGCTAATGTTTCTCAAAATGTGATTTTTTTGGGACCACCTAAGATCATCCAGTGCTTGTAAAAAGACTTGAAGCCCACATCAGACCAGCTGGTGATTCTTTAGCTTTCAAAAGACCTTTAGGATAGGCATAACCATTTTGCTGTGCTCACTGGTCAATGCAAACAATAAGTTTTAGTAACCTTCAACTCCTTCATACTTCATGATTCACTATCAGAATCAGTTAATGGTTTTAGATGTCACTAAAAAGGCTAGGAGATCTTCTGTCTTAAATGCTGCTTCTCCTTCTGCAATTTAGCTTTACCAGAAACAAAATGGATATCTTGACCACTCTCCGACTTCTGTCCCTATTTATCAGTTGAATTGAACTCCAGACAGGAGAAGGAGTGAGTGATAATCACATCGAGCCAGAGAGATGCCATCTGCAGGGAATTTGTACCAGGATGCAGGGGCTCTAATTAGTCTCTTCTGAGCACCTGGCTTTGAAATTTAAGCCAAGCCAGATGGAACAATCCCAGCTGAAATGAATTAGCTTTTAAATATAAGTTAGTAAATGGATTAGCACAGAACCACAAATACATAAACAATTAGAAATTTTATTACATAAATGTACTGAGAAGAATTCACCACACTAGACAAATCTTAGAGAGAGGGAGAAATGTTTGTGTATGTAGAGAGAAGACTAAGGACCAGAGCAGAGGAACTAAGACAGAAAAACAGAAGGATGGTCATGATTCATAAGAGTCTAATTTTTGCCCCAGTAACTTATTAGGCATCGCTCTAGGCCATGATATCTGTATGATATCCATGTGTCCATATAATAAATTTCCATAGTGATCTTAATTAGTTAAAAAAAAAAGCAGGGGGTAGGGGAATATGGTGAAGCGGGTGAAAAGGTACAAACTTCCAGTTCTAAGATAAATAAGTACTGGGTTTGTAATGTACATCCTGATGACTACAGTTAACAATTCTCTATGGTATATTTCCAAGTTGCTAAGATAGTAAATTCTAAAAGTTCTCATTACAAGGAAAAAACAAAAGCTTTTTTTTTTTTGTAACTATATAAGGTGATGGCTGCTAACTAAAAGGTGGTTATTATTTCACAATATATATGTATGTCAAATCATTATGCTGTACACCTTAAACATACAGTGTTGTATATTGATTATATATCAATAAAGTTGGGGGGGGCGAATGCTATTGATTTGAACCAGACTGTTCATATAAGAAAACCACTTATATGGTTCAACAAATCGAAATGTCTTTTTGACATTTGGTAGTTGTATTAGTTATCTGTTTCTGCATGGCACAAATTACCCCCAGAATTTAGCAGCTTAAAACAACAAACATTATTATGCTGGAAAAGCTGGCACAGCTTATCTGGGTGCCTCTGGCTGGGAGTCTCTCAGAAGGCTGCAATCAAGCTGCTGACCAGGATGACAGTCATCACAAGGCTTATTTCCAAGCTCACTCTTGTGGCAGTTAGAGGGCTTCAGTCCTCTGGGAAAGCTCACAGCATGGCATGTGACTTCACTCAGAGCAAGCAAGCAAGAGAGCAAGAGCGGCCATCACAGATGCCACGTTTCAAGCTGCCCTAGTGGAAAAATCCAGACAGCAGGGAAATAATGTCGAGAGCCAGCAGTCTGTGAGGGCTCTTGGAAGCTGACTCCCTTAGAACCGTGTGATGGCTGCAGCCCCTGCCAACTCACAGATCACAGCTTTGTGAAAGACATGGGGCTAAGGAATGCTCCAGAAAAAACTCTTTAAGGCAAACATCACCCAAAGAAAGTTTGGGCTGCTGTATCGTATCAGATATCAAACACAAAAAAGACTAAGGCAAAAAATATCACCTTAAATTGAGAGAGGCCTGTCATAACAAAATAAAGGCTTAATTCACCAGAAAGATAAATTACTCCTATTTTTCATGCATCTAATTTACATGGCCTTATTCAATGTAAAGCAAAATTTACCACAAATAAAGAGAAAGATAGACAAATGCACAATTATAATGGGTGAAATTTATATACTCGTGTCAGTAACTGAGCAAGCCAAAAATTAGCAAAGACATAAAAATTTTAAACCGTGTCATTAGTAAGACTCACCTAGTGGAAATGTAGAGAATAAATGATAGAACAGTCATTCTTTCTAGGTATAGAAATAACATTTTAAAAATTCACCACATGTGGTGCCATACAGGTAGTTTGAACAAATTTCAAAGACTGAAAGAATAAAAAAAAAAAAATCTTTTTATCTCAGCTCATTTACAGTATAAATGGGAAAAAAAAAAACAACACTATGTACTCTCACGTATTTCACGTTCTAGAATACTATAAAATTATTTATCGTATCTATTGTTAATTTTATATTTCCCCCTACGAGGGAACAGAGATTTTTAACTTTTAGGTTTTTGTTTGCTTGTTTGCTTGCTTTTTGTTTATATTAATGAGTCTATCCACAAGCAATTACAACAGGGTCTGGAATATAGTGATACTCAAATGTATATATGTGCTGATGCTGTTGACTGTTAGGGTCAAAAAGGGAAATTCTACGTTACCTAGAAGAATACCTCCCTACCTCTAATTTTTGGATTTTGGAGTTATGGCTGAGTCACTAGTAACTGAGTGACTAGAGCAGGGGTACCGAGGACGGATTATGGTCTTTTAGAGATAGTTGTAGAAAGGGGAGAGGTTGAGGAGATGGCTGCAAAATGTTGGAGGCTAGTGCAAATTGGTACTGAAGGTACTACTGAAAATGACATTGTTCAGCTGAAGGTGGGGACCATTGCTGGACTATTGCCTGAACAGTTAAAGGAGTATTAGTAAAAATGAAGATGACACTCAATTATACATGACGTTTTCTTTGCCTATTTAGTCTACCTTCTTTGTTGACTCTTTAGCTGTATCTAATATACTGTCAAACTTTCATTAAGTCCTTAATTTTACATTTGAAATTTTTCAACTTTTCAGTTTTAGAATTGCCACTTGGTTCTTTTTATACATGAACTTCCTATTTTGTGTTTTATTTCCTTGAACATATAAAGCAATAGTTAATTTAGATGGTGTCTGTTAACTATTTTCCGAATTGCTCCTGATTCTGACTCTTGTCTTTTATTTATCTTTTTTTTTAAAAAAAAACCTTCTTAAACAATTGGTTAGTTTTTACTGAGTGTCAGATATAAACAAAAAGTTTAAAAGATAATTTGAAATCTGATGTGATGTTATATTCCTCAAGACAGACACAAATTCACATTTGGCAGATAATTACAGACATTAGCTTACCTGAAATTTCTTAATTCAATTACAGATTAGATGATTTGTAGCTGGCTTTCAACCTTGAGAGGAAGGTTCTATTTTGATTTCACTATTATTTCTGTGCTAGAGTTTCAAGGTCCCCACTAAAACCCCGGGGCTTGATATTTCCCTTCCCTTCCTCGTGATTCTGAATTCCAAGTTTTTTCTTAGCTCATTAAGTTCTGTTCAAAGTCCTCTGCCTCCTTTGCATTTCTACTGTAAACAGTTACAGCTCCTTGGGGAAGTGTTCTCAAGTGCCAAATTCACCTCTGGATTTTCTTAATTGCCCTAATGTTTGCTCCATAATTCTCCTCTGCCTTTGTAACTTTCTGCTACCTTTACATAGGAGGCTTTTAAATAATTTAACCAGTTTCCTACATTGTTCTCAGTAGCACAAATGACAAATTCTGCTATTATCAGAAGTGGACCCATATTTACTTGACCTTCTAGCACAACATAATCTCAAGGTTCTGGCACAGACTTATGGAAATTATTGTGAATAAAATCACTTGGTATTAGACTCTTGGTATTACTTGGTATTAGACTCTTGTCTACTCTGATAGGTTTTTACTCAGAGAAGATAATTTTAATTATACAAATAAAACGTAAGATGGCTTCACACATGGAAGAATTTTTCAAACTTATCACTTAGGGTATCTAGAGTGGAGATTTGGCATTAAAAGAATATTAAGAAGTTTAATCTTAACCACGTCTCCCATTTATTCTTCCTCTTCTCTCTCCGTTGTAATATGCCTCCTTCTTTGAGCCTCAGAAGTGTCGAGGGCTAGTGAAAATTTGCATCATGTTCTCTCTCTTCCACTTGCAGCACCACTTTCAATTTCTCCTCTTATTACCTATGTCTGACTGTTTACACAAAAGTCCCATTTGGAATTACTGTAACACCACCTGGTCAGCAATCTTCAGCACCTAAGCACACAGGCTTATGGGCCATATCATATTCTGTCTCACGCCTTCCAGAAAAAGAGAATTGCTGATGTTGGCAAGTAGGGTTCAGAAATTTGGGCATCAGTTTATATGTGGGTGTGTGCCTGCCTATGGAAGTGTTATGGCAGTGATTAAAATTTTTGACATTGATATGGATTATAGGTATAAGAAAACTGGCAGAATAAACCCAGAAAAAATTTAATTGTTTTATCTGCATAAAATTAATGGTAATTACTGTCATTTCTGTGAACTACTTACCATTTATTCTTAATTATCATGTAGCAAAATAATAATTATGTGTGATTAAATATGTTTTCGATTTACTTCAGTGTAAAAATTTTTTTAATAAAAGCAGAAAACTTTGCATATCAGCTTTAAAAATTTCCTGGATTCTAACAGCTGGTGACTAAGAATGGGTCCAAATTAAAAGTGTTAACTCAAATTTTACTGTTTTGATTTTCTCATATGCATATTCTATGAGCTCTTTTCTGGAACTTGGTATCAGAATAGGGTTTAGGAAGTCTGGGGTTGGCTATCCCCACACACATGAAGTGACTTAGCCTCTTGCAAAGGCAACCAGTTCCTCTTTACTTCTATGGTTGTCTGAAAACGTCTTGTGTGTGCTGATAAATAAACATGATCAGTGCTTTGCTGGACTCCACAGTCCAAAGAAGGTCAATGCTGCTGTTTTAGGCACTTGTTGCTGCACCTGGTAACCTCTGGACTATGCCAGTATCTGGGTACCTGAGTTGACATATCATCCTCTCCAGGTACCATAACCCCTGACATGGCCACCCTTGGCACCATATTCTCTGCTATAGTTATGTCAGACTCATCAAGGTAGGATACCCCAAATGTTTTATAGAATTCTGGGGATAAGAATTTGTTCGTGTCATAATTATAGTTTCCCTATTCTCCAAAAGACTCATCCATGGAGGTACTGAGGAATTGGACTGAAAGACAAGTGTGAGTGGTAGATATCATGCAATATTCACAATCATCTCTTTCCTCCCAATGATTACTTCTTTGCTGCAAGTCAATCTTGCCAAAGCAAATAAACATCATTGATCATTAGTCTCTTTTACCATTTCTTCAGATAGGTTCAGAAATGCTTGAGCCTCACTGGTGGATATGCCATATCCTAACATTCTGCTCTACTTCAATAAACTGAGATTTCCTGTCATGGCTCAGTGGTAATGAACCCGCTTAGCATCCATGAGGACACAGGTTTGATTCCTGGCCTCGCTCAGTGGGTTAAGGATCCAGCATTGCCTTGAGCTAGTGGTGTAGGTCACAGACGTGGCTCAGATCTGGCTTTGCTGTGGCTGTGGTGTAGGTCAGTAGCTATACCTCTGATTTGACCCCTAGCCTGGGATCTTCCATATGCTGCAGTATTGTTCTAAAAAGACAAATAATAATAATAATAAAACTGCATAGTATGTGGTGGTGTGAAGTCATAGTACTGACAACCTACAGCCTTTAGGAAAGCATTGCCTCTAAGTTTATATGATATACTACGAAGAAGAGTTCAGAAGTAAGGTATATATTTTCCATATTGTGCTATAATCAGTAAAGTACATATGAGTTCAAAGCGCATTTGAGCTGCATTTTTAAAATCCATATACTAATAACAATTTGTGGTAACACCTGTATGATAAGATCAGAAAGCACATCTGGTTTTTTGTTTGTTTTTAACTTCTATTACAATGAGCCTAGCATATGGTGAGTTCTCAGTAGATACTAGTTGAAAAAATGAAATTAGGAAAAAGTTAGCTTCTCATTTGGGATAAAATTTCTAGCTATAGGCATATTTTCTGATGATTATTTAAATCCATATATCAGAAAACCTGGGAAATGTCTTTTTTGGCCAGTCCTATCACTGATAGTGGCTTTAAGCATCTGTTCTATAGTATGTCTGGCTCAGTGATAGAGGCAATTCTTTTTTATATCAGTTGACACAATGACAATTATTTCTGTAAAAACTCTTTCTGTTCAAAGGTCTGGAATAAGTACATTTAAGTAATATACACTTTTCCCTCAGTGAAATCCAACCTGCCCTTCAAAACTAACTTTAAAAATGCCCTAAAAAGGGCCAATCTTCTAAATGCATAGCACTTTTCAAAACCTGTGACAGTAGACCAAAATGATAGCAAATTTACTTGAAAAAATATAAGAAGAAAGTGTTGATTTTCTTCCAGGTATAACTGGAAAATTAAAAATTGAATATATTTAAGGTATACAACATGTTTCATATATGTGTACAATTTGAAATGATTACAATTAAGTTATTAACATATCCATCTTCTTACATGGTTATCTTATGTATATATAGTAACAAGACCTAAAATTTGCTCTTTTAGCAAATTTCAAGTACGCCATACAGTATTATTAGCTACAGTTACCACACTGTAAATTATATCTCCAGAACCCATTCATCCCGCACAAACAAAATCTTACCCTTTGATGAACATCTTCTCATTTCCCCCACTCTTCAGTCCCTGACAACCACCATTTTACATTTACACTTTGAGTTCTACTTTAGATTTCATATCTAAGTGAATAGCTTATTTCTTCTTATGTCTGGTTTATTTCACTTAGCATAATGTCTTCTAAGTTCATCCATGTTGTTGCAGGACTGCCTTCTTTTGGGAGGGCTGAATAATATTCCATTATATATACCATGTAATAGATATTACATATATATGTTATATGCATATATATTTATTATAATAAATTATTAGATGTCATACACACACACACACGCACCATATTTTCTTTACCCATTCATCTGACCTAGTTTAATAATGATTGACTTGCGGGTTTTTCCCAAGACATTTTGCATACACTCATAAGTTGGTGAAAAGAGAGAACGCTGAAATACATGCAAATTTCTTGTCTATTAGGTCAGTGTTAGCTCCACTGAAGGAAGTGATATAACCATGCTCTGAAAAATTTCCAAAATCATAATTTAAGCTTACTTTTTATTTTTTAACATTTCTTTCCTTCTAGGAAATTACAGCAGAATGCCAGTAATGGGCATAAAGCAATTCACTTGCTATAAACATGGTTGGTAATTTTCCAGGACACATCATAGCTTTACAAATTAGATTACTAAACGTTCTCTTGGACAAGATTAATTTAATATTTTATTTGTATTTGAGAGATTTTCAGTCCTTGATGATCTGCCAACTCTGTTAGTGAGATAGTCATAGTTTTCTGGTATTTATTCTCCAAAGTGATGTCAATTTACCTCATTGCTGTACCATCTATTGTTAGGCCAATATCTCTGATTTTATCTATTTGGAAAAATATTATAACCTCTTATTAAAAAGGATATAATTTGATCCTATTTCCAAAAACACATACGTTGACTTTTCTTGGATATAATGATAATATCTCAAAATATACTCATCTGAGAAATCGAGATATGCAATGGCATTTTCTAAGAACTAAGTATCAATTCACAGACATTTTTCTTTGATCCTTAGAAACAACATTATGATGTTGGCTTTCTCTAGTCAACTGATATAGGTCACAAAAACGCCTGAAAATTTGATGATGTTTTACATTACTTCCAAAAGAAAAAACATGGCCAGATCCAGTTACCCTCAAGTTTGAAGAGGATGAGCATACTATGTCCTACTTGCTCCAATTCTGAAGGAACTGAAGACATGGGCAGTCATTCCTGCTCTTCAGAGAGATGTCAAAATTTTTCCTGCCCCATTTTTGTGCCTCTATTCTGCTTCTACTTGTCAGGTGGAAGTTCTGTAGAAGAGCCAGGCATGAAGGTAGCTATTAAATCAGTGGTTCTCAGTCCCTGGCTGCACACTAGAATCACCAACCAGGAAGTCTTTCTAAAATAGCAATTCCTAAATCTTCTCTTAAGCTAATTAAATCAGAATTGTTTAGAGGTAGAGCCTGAAGAATGATAGTTTTTAATATCTCCTTGAGTAATTCTCTTATGGATGCAAGAATGGGAACCACTGCTTTAAGTGACACGAATGGGTGGGGAGGGATTATCACTGCTGACTCATGCCAGCTCTAGTTTCATTTCTTGGCACTTTTCATTCCCTTTAATTAAATAGGGCCATGTCGCAAGGTTTAGCCAATGACTGTAAGTGAAAGTAAATGGGACACTTGAATTCAGTTAGCAAAAAACTCCTGCTTACTTCTCTAGCTATCTCATTTATTGATGTCAACTTTGGAAACACCATTGAGATGGAAAAGCTACAAAATACAAGCAACCTGGATGCTTGAGTTACAAATGAAGGAGAACTTCCCTGGATAGTATCCAAAACTTTACAAGAGAAGAAAGAAAATTTTGTTTTGTTAAACTACTAAGACTTCATTGTGGTATTTGTGTTGCTGTTAATCCTGTAGCCTAGAACTCTGTTATTGAAATGAATCCACAGACTCAAAAGTATTACATTCCCTAGGGGCTTGTTAGAATTGCAGACTCTCAGGCCCTATCCTAGAGCTGAAGAATCCCAAGGAGATTTGTGTTCACATTAAGGTTTAAGAAGCATTGATCCACCATATTCTGACTAATCCACTATCCTTTTGTGAAATATCCTGGAAGCAAAAGCACATCCAGAGGCTAAGGCCAATCAGGAGAGTCTCTGGTGCAGAATTTCTCATTCATTCATATATCCATCTATATCTATCCTTCTCCCAAGGAACTAAGGGAAAGAATGTATTTAGCCTTTGTATTTAGGTGCCGATTAACTAATATTTGTCGAGACCCATACTCAAAGGCACAGGAAATACAGTAATGAATAAGTCAGTTAAGGTTGTACACACAAATGTTATAAACCAGTTGCAGGACAGAAACAAGTCTGTAAGCAAAAATGACAGTAGCATGGGGAGTGCTATGATTTGTCAAGGTAGATGGTGTTCTGGATGCACGTGGGAGACACAGTGAAGCTTTCCTGGAAAATGTGATTTTTAAGCTAAGACCTAAGAGATATGTAGGAGTTATTCAAATTAAGTTCTGTGGAAGCTATCAAATATGGCTGGAACATAGTGGGAATTTGTGTAGGAGGATGAAGAAAACATGTATAGATAAGCAAGGGCCTGGGTTCTGTGCTCAAATATACAAGGAAGAGCAGCATAATTGCAAAGAGGATTAAAATAATTTTTCAGTGGCATGAATGAAGTCTGTATTCAGACCATTCAAATCTTGAAAGAACTCATGTTGGGTTGGTCCACTGAGGAAGATAAGTGAGTTCTGCAAGGATATAAATACTGTCTCAGGCCGCTGCCTTCTTGTTTCCATTTCAGGTGTCAAGAAGAAAATGCTTATAGCTTTCTACTGACATAAAAACATTCTGACCTATTCTTGTTGCCCTTGGACCTGGTGAGTTGGTAGGTGAGTGTCTCTTCTGCAATCCTGAGCTTTCCCAAAGGCATGTATGTAAATGTCATGTTAATATAGCGCATATTGAAATAGAGTTGGATGAATGTCTTACTAAACAAATTAGTCATGACTAATTTATTTGTAAGAATTAGAGCCAAAAATTTAAACAATAATTTAAGCAATAATTTGGAGCAATAATTTAAAGATCTAGAAGTGTTTCAGTTCAGGAGGTGAATACTGCCATAACCATGGAAACAGAAGAACAAAGACTCAGAATATAATATGGTTTGTACAAGGATCAAAAGAGCTGGGAATTGCAAGGAGACTGTTTATGACTGAACAATGCAGTGTCTTTATCTCAATCAACCCCCCTTCCTTATTTGCTCATTAAAGGACTTCAGTGGAATAGACATATCCATTGATTACACGTTGTTTTGGAGTTATGAATCTTATTCCTGATAACTGTTTTCCAAGAAGCCAAAGACCCTGAGTACATAGGAAAGTAAAGTTATACACTATAAATTCGGGAAAACTTTGTATGAGAGCCCTCATTTAAATGTTGCCTGTGTAACTTCATATATTTTGACAACAGATTTAGAAGTCAAGCTTGTTATTATGAAATTGAGAGCTATCCTCCATTCTTCTATTGCCGTTATTTTATTAAACAACATTTTCACTGGTATGGGATTAAGATGGAGGAATAGAAGGACTGGAGTTCAACTTTACTCATAAAAACAACAAAATTACAACCAAATGCTGAACAACCTTCAACCAAATGGATTGGACACTTTCAAAATGATATTCTACTCCAGAAGACAAAGAGGAGGCCATATCAAGAGGTAGGAGGGGCAATTATGTGATATAAGCAACCCCATACCTCCCGGATGCGAAGCCCACAGACTGGAAAGTAACTGTATCACAGAAACTCACCTACAGGAGTGAGAGTTCTGTGCCCCATGTCAAGTTCCCATACCTGGGGATCTGACATTGGGAGAAAGAGCCCCCAGGGCATCAGGCATTGAAGGTTAGTGGGTCTTAAGCGTAGGAGCTCCACGTGACCGGGGGAAACAGACACCCCCATTCTTGAAAAGTGCACATAGACTTTCATGTGTACTGGGTTCCAGGGCAAAGCAGAAGCTCCATAGGAATCTGGGGTGGACCTGAGTGCAGATCTTGGAGAATCTCCTGGGAAATCAGGGGGGTGACTGTGGCTTGTTGTGGGGAAGGACATTGGAGGCAAAGCTCTCAGGGATATTCATCAGTGTGTATTTCTCTGGAGGTGGCCATTTTGGGAAAATATGGCCCTACCCATTAGCACGGAGAAGGCCCAGGCAAAACAATAATCCAGGTGGGATCACAGCCCCACCCATCAGTAAACAGGCTGCCTAAAGACTCTCCAGGCACACAGCCAGCCTCTAATCTCATCAGAGACAAAGCCCCACCCACAAGAGGGATAGGAATCAGCCTCACCTACCAGTGGGCAGGCACCAGTTCCTCCCACCAGGAAGCCTACAGCAAACCCCAATACCAACTTCAGCCACAAGGGGGGCAGACATCAGAAGTAAGAGAGGCTAGAACTCTACTGTTTGCAAAATGTCCCCACACCAAAAAAATATAAAAAATGAAAAGGCAGAGAACTATAACTCAGATAAGAGAACAAGAAAAAAACCCTAGAAAAACAACTAAGTGATCTGGAGATTATCAGCCTCCAGGAAAAAGACTTTAGATTGATGATGCTGAAGATGATGCAAGACATTGGAAATAAACTGGAGGCAAAGACTGATAATTTACAGCAAACACTGAGCAAAGAAATACAGTATTTAAAACTTAAGCAAGCAGAGATGCAAAATACAATAACTGAAACAAAAAATTCATTAGAAATAGCCAACAGCAGAATACAGGAGGCAGAAGAATGAATAAGCGAGATGGAGGACAGACTAGTGCAAATCACTGATGTGGAACAGAAAAGAGAAAAAAGATTAAAAAGAAATGAACAGAGTCTCAGAGAACTCTGGGACAACATTAAAGGCACCAACATCTGTACTAGAGGGGCACCAGAAGGAGAAGAGAGAGAGAAAGGGACAGAAAAAATATTTCAGTAGATAATAGCCAAAAACTTCCCTAACATGGGAAAGGAACCACTCACTCAAATCCAGGAAGCACAACGAGTACCATATAAAATAAACCCAAGGAGGAACACCCCGAGAAACATATTAATCAAACTACCAAAATTAAAGACAGAGAAAATATTTAAAGCAGCTAGGGAAAAGAAATAAGTAACATACGAGGGAACCCCAAACCAACCAAAAGACACAGGCTGGCTGAATGGATACATAAACAAGACCCATATATATGCTGTCTTCAAGAAACCCACTTCACTTCTAGGGACACATACAATTGAGAGGATGGAAGGAAATATTTCATGAAAACAGAAATCAAAAGAAAGCTGGAGCAATACTCATATCAGGCAAAATAGGTCTTAAAATGAAGAATTTTTAAGAGATAAGTAAGGACACTACATAATGATCAAAGGATCAATCCAAGAAGAAGATAGATGTTGTAAATATCTATGAACCCAATGTAGGATCACCACAATATATAAGGCAACAACCTTAAAAGGAGAAATTGACAAAAACACAATCATAGTAGGGGACTTTAACACCCCACTTACAGTGATAGATAGATCATCCAGACAGAAAATCAAGAAGAAAACACAGGCCCTGAATGAATCATTAGACCAGGTGGACTTAATAGATATTTATAGGACATTTCATCCAAAAACAACAGAATACACATTCTTCTCAAGCACACACAGAACATTCTCTAAGATTGATCACATTCTGGGTTACAAATCAAGCCTCAGTAACTTTAAGAAAATTGAAATCAGGAGTTGCCATCGTAGCTAAGCGTAAATGAATTAAACTAGGAACCATGAGGTTGCAGATTCGATCCATGGCCTCACTCACTGGTTGAAGGATCCTGCGTTGCGGTGAACTGTGGTGTAGGTCACAGACATGGCTCAGATCTGGCATTGCTGTGTCTGTCGTGTAGGCTGGCAGCTATAGCTCTGATTAGATCCCTGGCCTGGGGGAACCTCCATATGTCATGGGCGTGGCCTTTAAAAAAAAAAAAGAAAAGAAAATTGAAATCATATCAAGCATCTTTTCCAACCACAACACTATACGACTGGAAATCAACAACAAGAAAAAAACTGTCAAAAAAACACAAACACGTGGAGACTAAACAACATGCTATTAAACAACTAATGGATCACTGAAGAAATCAAAGAGGAAATTAAAAAATACCTAGAAGCAAATGACAACAAAGATACAACACTCCAAAACCTCTGGGAAGCAGCAAAAGCAGTTCCAAGAGGGAAGTTTATAGCAATACAAGCCTATCTCAGGAAAGAAGAAAAAGCTCAAATAAACAACTTAACTTTATAGCTAAAGCAGCTAGAGAGAGAAGAACAGACAAGACCTACAGTTAGCAGAAGGAAAGAAATCATAAAGATCAGAGCAGAAATCAATGAAATAGAACGAAGAAAAACCATAGACAAGATCAGTGAAACTAAAAGCTGGTTCTTTGAAAAGATCAACAAAACTGATAAACCCTTAGCCAGACATATCAATAAAAAAAGAGAGAGGACTCAAATCAATAAAATTAGAAATGTAAAAGAAGTTATAACAGACATCACAGAAATATAAAGGATCATAAGAGACTGCTACATGTAACTATATGCCAATAAAATGGAAAACCTAGAAGAAATGGACAAATCCTTAGAAAAGTACAATCTTCCAAGACTAAACTAATAAGAAATAGAAAAGATGAACAGATCAATCACAAGTACGGAAATCATAGCTGTGATTAAAAAAACTTCCAATAAACAAAAGTCCAGGACCAGATGGCTTCACAGGCAAATTCTATCAAATATTTAGAGAAGAGCTAGCACCTATCCTTCTGAAACTATTCCAAAATAACTGCAGAGGAAAGAACACTCCAAAACACATTCTATGAGGCCACCATCACCCTGATACCAAAACCAGACAAAGATACAACAAAATAAGAAAATTACAGGCCAATTTCACTGATGAACACAGATGAAAAATCCTCAACAAAATACCAGCAAACCGAATCCAACAATACATTAAAAGGATTGTACATCGTGATGAAGCGGAATTTATCCCACGGATGCAAGGATTCTTCAATATCTGAAAATCAATCAGTGTGATACACCACATTAACAAACTGAAGAATAAAAACCATATGATCCTCTCAATAGATGTAGAAAAAGCCTCTGACAAAATCCAACACTCATTTTTTATAAAAATCCCTTCAGAGAGTGGGCATAGAGGGAACCTACCTCAACATAATAAAGGCCGTATATGACAAACCCAAAGCTAATATCATTCTCAGTGTTCATTTTGTGAACTTTTTATCTCAAGTATATATTTTACATTTATAAAATACCACTGTTTCTGTTTTACGCATTTTTCTGCCAAACTGTCTTATATTTTCCTTTAAGAATTTTTCACCTATTTGAACACAGTTATAGCAGCAGATTTAAAGTCCTTGACTGAAAATTCCAACATCCAGGTAACCTCAGAGTTAAGCTCTATTAACGAACTTTTCCTTTTAGCATAGCTCCTCCTATGTCAAGTAAATTTGGATTATATCTTAAACACTGTGAATGTTTGGCTGTAGAGACCCTAAATTTTGATACATTGCTCCAGTGAGTGTTGACACTTGTTTTAGCAGGCAAATAATTAGGTTCAAACTTCATCTCTGACTTAACCTAGGTCGGCAGCATTTTCAAATCTCAAATCGGTTCTGTAAGCCTTAACTGCTTTGCTTCACTTCTGCCTTACCTATGTCTGATTCAAGTGTAAGACAAAATTGCAGGCAGAGTTTATAGCTACAACATGGGCTTTCTGGCTTAGGCTTTCTCCTCTCTAGGATTTTTTTCCTCCTTACTTTCTGAGATCTATTGTTGCCTGAGCAACAAGAGTGATAACTGCCTACTCTATTCTGCAATTGTGGCTCACTCTCAGGCCAGTTATGAAATGAGAATCTCCCATTTTATATCTCATATTCTCACAAACTGAGAAAATAGCCATCTCTCTCCAAATTTTAACTATCTGTTTTTGACCACTTTCTAGAGCCCTCAAACAGATGTTTGTTTTTTTGTTTTTCACAGTTTAGTATTTATTTACTAGATAATTGGTTGTGAGTTTGCTCTAGCACATCAGAAACAATATTCATACTGTTTTAACTATGCAGTATCTTTTAATATTTAAAGGAACTAGCTTCCCTCATCTCAGCTTTGACTCTGGATTCATTTGTGTCTCTAGGTTTCAGGGAGACTGCCTTGTAACCTCAGCCGTCTAATAAGACAAAGAAAAGGCACTGATAACTTACAAGCTCTTATACACTGAGGGTTGAAACTTTAAGTCCCTATTATTTTTAAAATGTCTACTCAGTATTCTTTATTTCATAGTGTTCTTTCATACCTCCAACTATATTGTTTAATTCATACTGAAATGTGCAACATTATATTATCTGCCTCAAGTGTTTGTACACGTGTGTATGTTTCATTTGCTGAAATGTGTTGATACTCATTTTCTGTTTTCTTCATGTTATATATTTAAATGGATTCTGGGCTTCTTATTCTGTTCATGAAGATATTTGATGAACTTACTGAATAAACAATAGCAGGTGATCCTAAGGGGGTACAGGGAGCTTTACTGAATTTCCTCCTGAAATTTACCAAGTTCTTACTTCACTACCTTCTTCTTCTGTGTCCCCAGCAAAGTTTCTTGAATAAAAAGTGTTGGGTTTTTTTTTTCCTGTTTTCACATTTTTCTTTGAAAATATTTTATTTCCTTAGAGCTTTTTTTGGCCACTTCTTTCTTTGCCTCTTACTATCATGCCTCCAAAGAAGATATTTCTTTCCAAGGTTCCGCCCCCCTCACCAGAACAGTGCCTTCTCAAGAATGTTTCCTCTGGACTACATAATTTCCAACTTCTTAGTATTCAGCATGTAGAAGCCAACTGTTCCGATCTTGGACCTGTTCTCAGCATTTCCCAAGTCAGGATGAACACCACTCCCTTTGGACTTGAACCCTAGTGTGTCATCTCTGTTGCATCCCTCCTATTGCACTTTCTGCTCATTTCTTGCCTGATCCTCTGCTTTTATGTGAGCTCCAGAGACAGCCCTACTGTTTCAGTTTTTTATTTCTCTATCTGCCGGTAAACTGAAGATGGTTTTATCACCCTTCTACCAGTTGTGCTATAGGAGTAAGCAATGGGCAGTTTTATTTTATTACTGTTTTGTTCTCTATGGTTTTATTTTAGATGTGGGAAACTTAACTAGCCCATTTTCTTTATAAATGGAAAAAGAAACTCCTTTACAGGTTTGCTTTATATTATTTTTGTTTGACCCTTATCATAAGCCTATGAAATAGATATTATAACCCCACCCCCCATTTTGCAGATGAGGAAACTCTGAAAGGTTAGTTTACTTGCAGTTACTTCCTTGGAAAGTGATAGAGTAATGGTTAAATTTATTTTAACTCCATAGTTCTTAATCACAATATTATATCACTGGGATAATATTTTTTGCCTAAGAGTATAAGGTGCTGGAATCAAACTGCCCAAGTTAAAATCCTGACTCCACCACATGCTAGCTATGCCCTTCAGCAAGCTGTGGTACCTGGAGAGCTTAGAGAACCTCTAGTTGTTCATTGATAAAATTAGGATGGTAGAGTAATTTTCCTTAAAGGAATATCTTAGCATTAGATGAAATAATCCATAGCACAATTTAGGTACTTAATATATATGATTTAGATTAACTCCTAAAGAATATTAAATGGTTGAGGCTTTTGGTGTTTTAAAGTATCCTCAGAGTGTGATGTTTTCGAAATATGTGCATATAAAAACAACTTTAAGTCTTTGATTGCAGACTTCTTAAAACCAAATTTAAAACAAACTCTAATTTGCCAGTGCCTGCTCTTTTTACTTAAACTGACAACCACTACTCTTATTTTAGACTCCTCCTAAGAGATAACCCTTACTAATCGCTTCCAGTACGGAAGTTCTAACTATACTCTAATCACAGTAGGCCACTGCTCTATTCCTCTGTTCATAGGATAATTTCCCTAAAGCATCCTTTTACAATCAAAATGGAACTAAATCCCACTGTTTTTGGTAGCTCCTAAAAGTAGCTGAACCACAAATTTTTCCTTGTGAAAATGATCAGGTTGAAGAAAACAAGCATTCGATCTGGACATGCTACAGGCATCAATTTGAAGCAAATATCCCTGAAGGAAGCTAAAAGAAACTTGTAATAAACCCACCAACTGGCTTTACTAGTAAAGCCACCAATTGGCTTTGATACTGAAATGACTGTTGCTGAGAGAAGAGGACATGATCACTTATTTGAATAGTTCATATTGCAATGCGTTCTAAAATAGGTTTGAGGAAGTACAAGAAAAAAGATGTAATTAGTCATACTATACACACATATACACACACATGTATATTTATGAAACTACTGTCAAAAATATTACAAAGAGCAGAATCATTGCACAGCCTTTCCTCTAGAACAGATTGCTTGGGTCACAAATTGTCGGTGCAGAATCCTCCTAGAAGTGATGTGTAATATATCTTCTAATATAAAATACAACATTTCTATCCATGGGCCAGCAAACTGTGCTATCACAGTTACAAAAGAAAAGTTAGAAGTCATTTTTTAAATGGTAAAAATGGAACCTAGTGCTCAATCTCTCTAGGATTTTGTGCTTTAATATAATCTTATGTTCACTTTAGAACCGCTGAAAACTTGGCAGAGCACAAAAGATTTTGATATTCTATTATATTGTAAATCCATAGTGTTCGCGAGGTTGCCTCATCTAAAAAATCACAGGTACTTCAAATAAAGAACTATCGAGAGTGCTAGGCAGTAATGTGCTTTTCAGATTTATTTTTCAGGGAAAATATGCCTCTTAAACTGAAGCTGGAATCAACACAGTGAATCAGGAAAAATGTTCTGACTTAACTCTACATTCAGTGTAGATAAATTATATTCTGCATTCTCCCATCTCTAACATGTACTGCTGCATTTTAGCTTATAGAATATTAAGATTTATAACTATTGTTAATATTTATAGATTAGTACAATGCTATTTTTACTTAATTATTATTTTGACTCCTCCCCTCATCTCTTCATGCTAGGAATACACATATATTGAAATAATAACTATCTGCCAAGATATGTCACCCTAGAGTGAAAAGTGGTGAGGAGGAGAGGGTAGTGGGGTCATTTTATTTAACTTAACATTTTCTGCCAATGGTAAGAAATAACAAAGAGAGGAAAGATTATGTAAAACAGGAGGGCAGGGGGTGAGTCAGATATAGCAAAGCATAGCTTCCCTCTCTTCAGCCAGTCACATAGCTGCTTATCTTCGTCATTTAACCTCTCTTCGATCATATGTTCTCTAGTGTATTCAAATTATAAATGACCTTATAGAAATAGGACTTGGGTATGTCATATACTCAAAAGCTGCACAGCTGTATCTGTTACATCACCACAACTGAGAGCCATCCATGGAGAGATAAGGATTTGATTAATGCAGTGATCTCATAATTCTAAGACTTGTGGTGGATATTATGAAAATTGAGTTTGTCAGAGCCTCAAGAATACATGTTTAATTTCTTGATAATATGTAAAATTGGCTTAAAGTGGAAGATACTTCAGTATAGTGAATGTTCAAAGGTGCATGGTAGGCAAATCAAGTCACTGACAAAAAGAGATGGGATCTTCAATCTTTTTCAAATTTTATTTTCATGCAGGGTGTTGTCAGCTTAAGCATCAAAGCCAGAGAACAGCCTGACTGGAACTGCTTTGTGCTGTTTATACCATAGCGTGAACTATATAGTTATTTTGATAGCATTTTTTCTATAACATTAATTTGGCACTAAACTGTGTTTCTACAGATAATTTAATGGATGCCCAAATTAAAAGGGCAGATTTAATTTATCATTAAAATATGTTTATAAATACACACACATGAAATGTTATATATGTAACATACATATGATACATACTTTTATACTTCTATTGAAAAGTTAAAGATCTGTATTTGAAGGCATGATTAGCAGATCAGCAATATAATACTGGTGCAGTAAATGATATAAAAGGAACAAAGATGAATGAGACAAGCTCCTTGCCATCAAGACATATTACTGTATTATTAGAAAGATTTAAAATCTTACCCAAGTGTCCCCAGACTTGTAAAACTGTCTAAAAGGATATATATATATATATATATAATTGTGACCTATTTGTGTGAAATTACCCATATAAATGTACCACAATTTTTGGAGAGTTTCCAAGCCACACATTTGTTCTGGAATAAACCCCTCAGTTTACATTGTTTTCATTTCTGTTGTCACGATGCTGGTTACTTTCATGAGCCTGGCACTCAAACAGTCAAAGCCTATCTGAGAGAGGTGACACTGCTCAGAGTGAAGTAAATATTTGCCTGGTCATCTTTTTCCTTCTTAAAATTTCTATCTTATGCAACTTTAACATAAGAATGATGATTAAATTGTAATGTTTTATATTGTGAAGAAGGCACATTGTTGACGCAGAGTATTCATTTTCTCTCTCTCCATATATATACACACCTATGTAGTTTCTATATATATAACTTCTATGTATAGTTTACATATGTAAATATATAGTTTATACATAAAATACATATGAATATAAATGAATTAAATATATATAGTTTATATATAATTTTAAACACATATCACATATAGTTTCTCTCCTCTATGTATATATATATATATATAGTTTCTTGAATGCTAGAGCAAAGAGGGGCAGGGCAGAAAGACACAGGGTTGCTGCTTTCAAGGAGCTTACAGGTGATAAAACGATTGTAGATAAATGTAAGCGACCATGACAACAACAGAAAAACTACTCTGTGTAAGAAATACAAATAAAATTATATGGAAATCAGAGGAGAAACTACTTCTAGTCTGGAAGGACTCATAGATAAGGTGACAATGCAGTTTATCATATAAACTTGTACACTTTCAAGAATGAAAAGGGGAGCAATTGACAATAACGCCAAGAAAACTGGCATTAACCAGGATTGTTGCAGGCAAACCAAGGCATATGAGTCACTTTGGAGGGAGGGCCTTGGAGAAGTGATATCATCTCATTTAAGAACTGAAAAATGTGTAGGAGCTGGACAAATAGAAAGAGGGCAAAGACAAGACAGAAGCAACACTATATTTAAAGTCACAGAACATGATTTTTAAAACATGGATTTTGGAGTTCTCTTTGTGGCTCAGTGGTTAACGAATCCGACTAAGAACCATGAGGTTGCGGGTTCAACCTCAGGCCTTGCTCAGTGGGTTAAGGATCCGGCGTTGCCGTGAGCTGTGGTGTAGGTCGCAGACGCGGCTCGGATCCCGTGTTGCTGTGGCTGTGGCGTAGGCTGGCAGCTAGAGCTCCTGTTAGACCCCTAGCCTGGGAACCTCCATATGCCGCGGGTGCGGCTCCACATAAAAAGGCAAAAAGACAAAAAAAAAAACATAGATTCTTTTTTTAAATCAAAGACGATAAATTTATTTATTGAAAGAACCAACAAAGATAGTTGCTGTTTGGGAATCCTGGAAGGAATCAGCTTACATGACCAAACTGAGTAATTCAATAAAGCGACTATTTCTAGATGTGCATGAAGGTTTAGGAAACTCTACTGGATAGTTAAATTTCCCACACCAGCACCAACTATGAGTTATTTCCACCCTCTCAGCTTGAATTGGCAAAGGGAACTGAGAATTTCTGGAAGCTGATGAGGACTGCTTGGTAGGACCTGTGGCTTTCAGAAAGGACCATCACCAAATGGCAGTGACCTAGCATACAGAGGATGCTACTGGAATAAATACCCCAAGTCACTCTCTTGCCACTCACTGATCTCTTGCTGTTACAGTTCACTGGCCAAATCTAAATGGAAGCCAGCAGATAAGAAAACTGTTGAAACTATATAGGTCACCCTGGGGCACAATACAGGACGGAGAAGGGAGGGGAATGGATTTGGAAGTATAAACAGAATATATCTAAAACAGATATACCTAAAACAGGTTCCATAACTGGAAGCAAGTTCAATAAGAAAGAAAACGGAAAGTTGATTTGTAATATAGATCTAAGAGTGGAAGAAAATATAGGACAGAAGTTTGAGAAAGACCAAAATTCTTTTGGGATCAACCAAACAATGTTGACATGAACACATTTATTCTCACTCTCCTCTACCTGAGGTCTAGCCTGGGTTTTACGGTATAATTTTTTTTTGGATTTTTGTTTTTATTGAAGTGTGGTTGATTTACAAGTTTGTGTTAGGTTCAGGTGTGGAGCACAGAATATATGTATATACTCTTTTCAGATTCTTCTCCATTATTACAAGATATTGAGTATAGTTCCCTGTGCTATGCAGTAGGTCTCTGTTGGTTATCTATTTTACATACAGTAGTGCATATCTCAAGTTCCCAATTTATCCCTCCTCCCTTTATTCCTTTGATAATTGTGAGTTCGTTTTCTATGTCTGTGAGTTGAATTCTATTTTATAAAGTTCATTTGTATGATTTGTATCATTTTAGATTCCACATATAAGCAATTATCACATGATACTTGTCTTTGACTTACTTCACTTAGTATGATCATGTTGCTGCGAATGTCATTATTTCATTCTTATTTATGGCTGAGTAGTATTCCATTGTGTATATATATATATATATGATATATATATATATCATTGTATGATATATATATATCATATATATATATATATCATTGTATGATATATATATATATATCATCTTCTTAATCCATTCATCTGTTGATGTACATTTAGTTTGCTTCTCTCTTGGCTATTGTAACTAGCGCTGCTATGAACACTGATGTGCATGTATGTTTTCAAATTATAGTTTTCTTTGGATTTTTGACTATATGCCCGGGAGTGGGATTGCTGGATTATATGGTAACCCTATTTTTAGTTTTTTAAGGAACCTCCATAAAGTTCTCCATAATGGCTGCACCAATTTAGATTCCCACCAACAGAGTAGGAGGGCTTATCGTAAAATGTCTTTACGTAATGTTTGTAATAGTGACTTTAAGGATTACTAGTTCAAATAGATCTGTGTACCTCCTTCATATGTATGTCTAAGATGTGTAAATGAATGAATGTATGTAAAACAAAAGCACTTCCTGAAAAGTGAAATTTTAAAGATCTGTACTAAAATAAAATGAAATAAAAATAAAATAAATAAAATAAAATATGATTCTTGCTCAAATTCCCCATTGTCATGCCCTGAGGAAATTTTCAACTAGAACAATTTGAAAAGTTCCTATAAGCCTATAAGAATGAAATGTCTCTTGACCAATGCATTTTATTCATATTATTTTATGACTTAAATCCTAGTATGTCTAAAACAATTTTAATAAGTAGGCTTTATCTTTGCATCCTGTACCTGGATTTTTCACTTACTTATCTTTGTTACCATTCTGCCTAGCTCTTATTTGTCCTTGTTCCTATGTCTTTTTCTCTTACAACCCCCAAATTTCAGTTTGGTTACTAGAACCTTTTTAATACACATTAGATTTTCTTGAGCCCCAAATTTTAGTTGCTAATGCTGAGGTACCATTTAGGTTTTGCTCTATTTTGAACCTCATTTCATATTAGTACTGCTTATTTTTGTTGGTTTGTTGGTTTGTTGGTTTGTTTTTGGCCCAAGGCATGTAGATGTTCTTTGGGGCCAGGCAACGAACCCATGCCAAAGCAGTGACAAAACCAGATCATTAACCTACTGAGCCACCAGGGAACTCCTAGTACAGCTTGTTTTAAATGTCACTTCTTATTCCTATCCCCCAGGAATAGCTACTCAATTGGATTATCATTTAAATTATCTTCTATTGTTCCTACTTAATTTATTGAATTTATCATAGATCAGACTTTATCAACATCTGCAAATGAAAGAGTTTTAGTTCTAGATTTTAGCCCCTCTCAGCTGCTGAAGTGTGCTACAATTACCTGGACTATATCTTCTTTCCTCACTACTTCCCTGAAATAATGCTGACAAAATACACCACTGATTACCTAAATGTCTAATCCAGTGCATACTTCTCAGTTCTTATTTGTATATTTGCTGCTAGTGATATCTATTTTTATCTTCTTAAAACATCTTTCATTTCTGAGAGAGTAACCTCTCTGGGTCCTCCCATGAATTTCTGATTCTTCTGCCTCTCTTCTGCTGACTCTTTTTCTGCTATGGCAGACTATCTCCAGGATGGTTATCAATTACCCTTGCCTTCTGGTGTTTACACTCTTGTGTTGGACCTTCCACACTGAGTAAGAGTTACCTATGTAATCAACTCTAAAGGATACGACTGAAATGATCCTGTGCATCTTTTATGACTAAGTCACAGAAGACTGTCGCTTCCACCTTACAGTCTAGGATCACTTACTTAAAGAAGCCAGCTGCCAAATCATTATGCAGTGATTAAAGAAGCTAAAAAGATAAGCAGAGTTTAAAACCCACAAAAACTAAAATCAAGATGCATTAAAGAGCAGGGAATCTTCAGACCTAGCTGAGATACCATAGATACTAAGATCTTTGAATTAGGGCACTGGAAGTAGGTTAGTCTTGAATGCATCAGGGTGATCTACCTGTAGTCTCTGCCTGCCAGAAGAAAACAGCATCTTCTCTAAAGGAAACTACCACAAGTGAGAGCCTTTTTTCAGACCTGATATCTTGGATTTAATTTTTTTTAAAATGGGTATACATGCCAAGAAACAGGATCAATTAATAAAAACCAAGGCGGGCAGAGTATAAGTGCATTAAAACAGGATAAATTTATTAAAATATTTTTTGAGATGAATGTAGAGTATCTCACTATAAAATAGGAATTTATGAAAAATAATACCAAATTCAAGAATTAAAAAATAATGCATAAGTTTGAAACAGATTAGAGGCTGACAAAGAGAATATTAATAAACTGGATGTTAGGTCAATTAAAATTCAAAGGAAAAAAGTATATGGGAACATTGAAAAGAGTAAACAGATACATGGGACACGGTAAAAAGTCTGACATGAATGTAATTAGAATTTCAGAAGGAGAAGGATAGGAGAATAGAACAGAAAAAATATCAGAAAACCTAATGGCTGAGAATTTCCCAAAACAAAAAATCGAATTACAGATGCAAACATTGATACAAACCTAAGAAAGGAAGGATAAAAACAACTGTATTTTGTCATGTTTAATAAAACAAAGGAGAAAGAGAATATAAGAGTAGCTGGAGGACATAACAAACTATTTTTAATAAATGACTGATTAGCTAAATATCTAAGATGATAGAAGCCAGAAGTCAAAAAGAAAATAACTTCCCAGAAAAACATCTTTCAAAAATGAAGGAAAAATAAAGATGTTTTAATAAAGCAAAAACCAAGAGATTCAATGTCAGCCAACTGACACTAGAAGAAATGCTAAGAACAGTTCTTCAGTTAGAGGATAAATGGCCCTTGGTATATAGTACAGTAATGCAGGAAAGAATGAGACAAATTAAAAGGTTTGTATCCTTGATAACTCAGACACTTTTGAGGAGGATTAGTCAAGTGTTCTGTAGAATATCCCTCAATTGAGATTTATCTGATGTTTTCTCATGATTAGGCCGGTATTATGAGTTTTGGGGAGGAAAACCTCAGAAGTGCCATTTTCACCACACTATGTCAAAGGTATATACTGTCCACCTTTTACCAGTGCTGATGTGAAACTTGGTCACTGACTGAGGTAGCTTTTGTTAGGTTTCTCCACTGTACAGTTACTCTTTTTTTCCCCCTTCTCATACTGCAATCTTTGAAAGGAAGTAACTATGGACAATGAACACTTAAGGAATAAGAAGTTACGGTCCAGCTCCTTGAGGGCATAGTATCTACATAAATTATTTAGAATTCTTAAGCATGGAGTATTTGGCTCTTCTCACTCATGTATTAACTTATTCCTTTTTTTTTTTTAGAATGGACTCCCGAGATATTTATTTTATACTCTGGATTTTAATTTAATGCCTCTTTATTCTGTTGCTCGAATCATTCCATCTTTGGCCATTGGGAGATTTTTAAATTGGCTTTATAGTTTTGCCTTTCCTGAATATCACAGAGTTGAAATCACATAGGTCATAGACTTTTTAGAGTGGCTTTTTTCACTTAGAAATATGCATTTTAGATTTCTCCATGTCTTTTCATGGTTTGATAACAGGCCAATTTTTTTTATTGCTAAATAATATTCCATTGTTTGATTACCCATTTACCTACTGAAAGACATCTTGGTTGTTTCCAGTTCTTGGCAATTACAAATAAAGCTGCTATAAACATTCTTATGCAGGTCCTTGTGTGGGCATAAGTTTTTCAGATTAAATGGGTGAATAGCTAAGAGGGTAACTGCTTGATAACATGATGAGACCACGTTTAGCTTTGCAGAAAACTATCAAACTATCTTCCAAAATGGCTACGCTATTTTTTATTCTTACCAACAGTGAATAAGGGTTTCTATTGTTCTACCTCTCAACAACAATTTATATTGTCAGTATTTTTTTTTTTTTGCCTTTTGTCATTTTATGGCCGCGGGTTTATGGCCGCACCCGCAGCATGTGGAGGTTCCCTGGCTAGGGGTCTAATCGGAGCTGTGGCCACTGGCCTGCGCCGCAGCCACAGCAACGCAGGATGCGAGCCGCGTCTGCAACCTACACCACAGCTCACGGCAACGCCGGATCGTTAACCCACTGAGCAAGGGCAGGGATCGAACCCGCAACCTCATGGTTCCTAGTCGGATTCGTTAACCACTGCGCCACGACGGGAACTCCAATATTGTCAGTATTTTTAACTTTAGCCAACCTAAAATGCGTGTAGTTGTATCTCATTGTTTAAATGTGTAATTTGCTAATGACAAATGACAACCATCATATTTTTATATGCTTATATACCATCTCTATATCTTTTTTGATGAGGTATCTGCCTCTGTTCATACATTTTGTCCATTTTAAGTTGGGTTGTATATGCTTGGCCTTCTAGAGTATTAGGAATATGTAGGACATTTTCAAAGCCCTCTATAAACATTGACTCCTTTGGATATTTAAAGTCTCTTGATGAGCCTGTTGTTTCCCCCAAATGTTTTCTACACTCTTAGGTAGTCATGATGTTAAGTGCCCCTGATGCTGATCTTTTTTTGACAAACAAAAGGCTGTTAGTACTTGGCAATCTCTGAATCAGTTCAAATAAAGTCAGCCTTGAAATGGGGTCTTCTACTGAACCACTGGACATGCAAATAATGACAGTTTTCTGGGACTGGGATTTTGAAAGAACTTCAACTTCATTCCACTCTTTTAAGTGACTCTAGCTGATTTCCTTTCACTGTGATTAGGGGCTGTTGGTTTTCAAGGCTACTGTGCAATGGAAGATGGAAATAGAGCAATCTAAAATGCCACAAAACTCACTATTCTTAAAGATATTCAGCTGCTTTTCTTGAATAAATTCACCTGGGAGTGCTACAAGCCTCTGTTTAATTCTCAGAGTTCTTAAAAAGTTGATTCTAAGAAGTTCTGCAACTGTTGTTGCTTTCGTAGATGAGAGGATTTTTTAAAGTCCTTACTCCACTATTGGTACTGATATTTCACTTGCTTGTTATTTTAGGCATTCATTTAATTTTGCTGTAGATTTTGTCAACTTCAGTATCAGAATCCTGTCCAAGTTTGATCTTAGAACTTTTTCTGAGAAAGGAAGAGTGAAAGAATACCTGCATTCAAGTGCACGGTTACTTTCCTACTAAGCTGTTTGAAGTATATTGGCCTTCTCTACATGGTCTGTCATCCTATTGTGCTAGAAACTTGATTGATCAGTATGTTATTCTCAGATTGTTGGAAGCTTGCTTAAATTATTCATGATACAAAGAAACATCTTTCAATAAAGCTATTTACTTATGCTATTGATGCAGCCTTCGGGCATATCCCAGTTCAGCAGCACAAAGATTAGCTTTTTCTAATGACAACAATGTGTTTATAACCATGAGGAAGTTAACAACTGTAATTTTCAAAAGCAAGCCATTATTTCTTTCTTATCTCAATTCATTATCTCAGATTCCAAAAGAAAATTTAGCAAAGGTTTGAGTTTTGGATTCTAATTGGGTTCTTTATACTAAAGTGCAATATACACAGGATAAAGTAGCAATGAAGGGCATAGACTCTGAAGCTAGAGAGCCCAGGATTGAATATTATTGCCTAGGATTGAATCCACCACTTTTTTTGTGATGTGTCTTTGGGCAAGTTTCTGAAAGTCAGATCATCTATGTCTTCTCAGATCAACATATCTCCTATGCTTTTTGTGGGTTTCCTTCTCGTTCTATCATGATTTCAGCAGAAATTCAAGGCAATCACGGGAATCACTTCATTTGTTACCTTTTCTTAGGGATAATAGTCCTGTGCTACCTGTTCCATGTTTGAAAATGGTCATTTCATATATTCTGTCCAATATTCTAGTTGTTTACATCAGAAAGGCAGGTTTAGAACCAAATGCTCTGTCATGGCTGGAGGTGGAAGTCCCTCATTATTCTCGCCTTTTAAATTATCAAACTGTCCCAAACTTTGCCAGTGCAGTCTTTTCAAACTCTCTCCTTTGTCCCTTTGATTTTACATTTTTTTAAGGTTTTTAAAAAATATATTTGAAGCAAAATATACTCAATACATCACACAAATATAAGCATATGTTGATCATTTGGGGTTTTATCAATAATTATTAATTTTATAAAACTGTGATCACAGCATGATAATGCATTATATCTAATTTTAAAATTGTGTAACCCTTAATGCCCACATATATGCTAAACTTTGTGAATGTTCAATGTGCACTTGAAAAGGAATATCAATACCTATTTTGGAAAAACAAAGTCTGATGTATATTCACAAGATAAACATGATTAAAATTATTTAGGTCTTCTATATTCTAATTTTTTTGCATTCACTTTATTTCTCTTTAGAGTGAGGAGCATATGTTAAAATTTTCTATGGCTGGTGTACTGATGTCTGTTGGGCTTTGTATATACAGTACTTTCTGCTCAATTAAGGTTATGTTGTGTTATTTGGAAACAGGTATGCATAACTTTCATACACGATCTGTGCCTAGTAAACTTCAGCATTACGTTACAAAGTGTCCTATTGTTTCTCAATTAGTTCTTTTATTCTAATATAGTCTATATTTAGTCTAAATTCCACCTTGTCAGTAATCAAGGTAACCATCCATTCATTGTTTTTGTTTTTGCTTGGCATATCTTTGCAACACCTACTATTAATACAGTGAGATTAAGAGCCTTAAAAAAAAAGCACTTTTTTCTGTCTTCCAATTTTTTATATTTGTTTTAGTTTTACCCTTTCTTATCACCATTGTCTCCAAATGAGATCTCTCTTTCTAAGACATCCCCTCTTCTCCAGAGGTGGTGACTTCTCAAGACTGTCATACTAGGTCCAGTTCATTTCTAAGCCCCTTTCTTTTGATTTGAACAGCACACTTTGAGGAGTTCCCCTTGTGGCTCAGAGGAAATTAATCCAACTAGTATCCATGAGAATACAGGTTGGATCCCTGGTTTGCTCAGTGGGTTAAGGATATGGCATTGCCATGAGCTGTGGTGTAGGTCACAGTTGTGGCTTGGATCCCACGTTGCTGTGGCTGTGGTGCAGGCTGGCAGCTGTAGCTCTAATCCAACCCTTAGCTTGGGAACTTCCATATGCTGCAGGTGCAGCCCTAAAAAGAAAAAAAAAAAAAAAAGGAGTTCCTGTAGTGGCTCAGCAGAAACAAATCCGACTAGAAACGATGAGGTTGCAGGTTCAATCCCTGACCTCGCTCACTGAGTTAAGGATCCAGTGTTGCCATGAGCTGTGGTGTAGGTGGCAGACACAGCTCGGATCCTGCATTGCTATTGCTGTGGCTATAGAGTAGGCCGGCAGCTGCAGCTCCAATTAGACCCCTAGCCTGAGAACCTCCACATGCCGCAGGTGTGGCCCTAAAATGACAAAAGACAAAAAAAAAAAAAAAATACACATTGACCTTCAACATTTCACCTTTTCTCCACTTCTCATGCCATTTCTACTAGCTTCATTTCTGTGTTGTCTGAACACTTAACATTTACAAATCATTCTGCTACTTCTATTTCAATTTTTTTTAGTCAAAATTATACTGTTAAGTGTATTCATTATTCATCACCATTTCTGCAATGAATTTTTCCTGTAACTCCTTATATGGATGAAAAATGTGCTCTAGTAGATTCTTCAGAAGGAGCTCATGAACACAATATTCCCTAATATTCTGTATATTCAAAATTATCAATAGCCTTTACACTAGACAGCTTGAGTATGTAAAATATCCTTGGTTCATATTTTTCCCCTTATGTGTCTTGAATATCTTTTGTTCTGATAATGAATTTTATTGTTAAAAAAAAATCTAATGTGAAACGTTTTCTTCTGCTTCCAAGAGATTCAGTTAGTTGTCTGGATTTCCAAAGAATATCTTCTTTATAACTATATTTTAATAATTTTAATAAGATATAGCTTAGTATTGACAACATGTCTGGCCAGGTTTTGTCATCTGCCAGAATGCTGTACTAATATTTATCCTCTTTCTCATGGTGCCTTTAGATAAAGGATGACCAAATTTATTTTCCATTATTCATATTCAAAATAGATGAATTCTCCTGAACTGGAAGCAACAGTTCTTTATAAAGTGAAAAGATCCAATACTCTTCAAAGCTTCACAGGTCAAAAATTCCTTTATCTGTTGTTTTAATGCAGAGTTTAAAATATGGCTCTTCTGGGTCATATGACTATGATTCTAGCTGCCTCTGCTCTGATCCTTACATCCTACCTTGTTTCAGAAGGGTTTCTACCTCCCGCTTTGTGTTATAGGCTCCTTCACAAACATCATCCTCCAGTGGGGTGTACCCACATTTTATTGCTGGTATTTTCTGAAATCTGCCACCTCTATACTTTTCTAAAATTTTTATGCCTCTCTCTTCACTTTTTCCAGCCTCTGCCATATTCGGTGTAGTTTAAGTCTGAAATTTTTATTGCTTCACTAGATTAAAGGTAATCCTAGATGTTCTAATGAATAAACCTAAAATTTCCATGATCTAACAAAAGGAAAGTTTATTTCTTGCTCATGCTAAATTCCAATGGGAGAGTGCTTGTTGACTGACATCTTCTTCTTCTTGGTGATTTAGAGATCTACATTTCATCTATATTCTTTCTCCACTAGGATAGACTTCAATGTTTTCCACATTCACCTGGGAGATACAAGAAGATAAAGGACACACCCATTTCTTAACCACCCTGGCCCAGAACTGACACATATTCGCTTCTGTTCATATATTTAGGTAAGAACTACTCACATTGTTCTACATAAAAGTCAAGCTGAGGGGTTTTCAGACTGTTCAGAATGGAGAGCTAGTTTCCAGAAACAACTGTAAACAATGGAAAGGATGAATATATTTATTTAATGATCAGTCCGTTATCTGTCACTTTTCCCCTTACTATTTCGTATAATTTCCAGGAGAAATAAGAATATTCATAACTAATTTATTGGGAAAAAAAATCCCAGGATAAGTTTTAATGGAACAAGCTACAAGCAATACAACTGCTTTCTAAATATTCCTTGAAATACTAGTATCTTGTTGTTTCTGCTATTAGCTGATTTTCTTTTTGGAGGACTACATTGGTGCTTTGTTTCTGATCTGAAGATAGTACAATATTGCCAGAGAATCCAAAAAGAACTCAATAACCACTGTGGTTTTAAAGTATGAATCTAAAATTTTATGGGGACAAGCTAAGCATTAGCAACCAGTGCTGAAAGATTCTTTTAAAAACAGATTTTTAAAAGAATAGCCATCTGAATTCTGTGTCCTAAGTAACAGAATGGGATCTGACCCTAATTTTAATCTGTAAGCAATGAGGTTATGGATAGGACATGATGAGCTTCGTGTCCACTTATACAATAACTACCACAGGAGAAATCTTTACAGGGTCTTCTTGCAACACTATGCTAATTTATGTGGACCAATATCTAGGAATATGACTGACAATGAGGAAGATAATTTTTAATTTGAGCCAAATTTATTAACATAGGCATAAGTACCTGAGATCTTAGGCTCAACAAATAAGCTCAAATAGCACAGTTGATTAACTGTTGTTTAACTAATACCTCAGTGAGTGTGTGTACTAAATCAAGTTCATATGACAGAAATTCTAAATACAGAAGATTAAAACTTTGAAACTTAGGGAGGTAGAAATGTTGGAATGGAATAGATTGCTTACTTACTCTTTACTGTGCACCCTGGGGGCCTAAGAAAATTTCCGTTAAGTTGTTGAGAAATATATGCTTGGAAAGTTCCATAGAGGTTCCTCTCTGAAGGATGAGAATAAAAGTGGGAAAGGCTGTCGTTAAATAACTTCTCTTATATAAATGGGAATGATGAGATTCTGAATTAACTGAGATCAAGAAGTATCATTTAACCACCAGGAATACAGTGGCATAGTTACAGCATAGGCATTAGAGCTTTAGCAATAATCAGGATAATTTGACCCTAAGAGATCTTTGGTGGTGGCAAACTAATAGAAATCTGTCTCTGTCCTAAACATCTTAGTTTTTCTTATCTGATCTACTCTTTACCCATCCACATTCAGCTTTGTGCTCTGAGAAGCTGTCTATCCTTTACAGACTGCGTCACCATGCAATCGGCCTGTAACTGATTTTACCGGAGGAGACTGGAGGATGGAAGGGGAGAGAGAGTGGGATATTTATTTCTCCTGCTCCTTCCCTACTTATCCTGAATTGGCAGTATATGAATACTACTAATTAGGGTCACAACTCCCAACAGGCAGCCTATTTCTACAACTACCACCCTCACTAAACTCTGGTTAAATATCTTTCTCACTGCCCTTTCATATTTTGTTTCACTACCTTTGCTGGTTCTCTGAATTTTTCCAACATCACTGAAAATATTCCCTTTCTCTAATTTGCTCTTAGTGTTCCATCTGTTTTCTGCTATGGCTCTGGATGGATAAAGAAATTGGTTTCTCAGGAAACAGACCTCAAACAGAATTTGAGGATTCAGTTGCTTGTATATTAGATGAGTAATTGTGTCATAACATTACCAGGGAGAAATGGGACATATGGTCATCACCACTGAAGGCAAGGGATGGAGTGTAGTAAAGAACAGGTTATTATAAAATCAGTTGGCTTTGTAACTTAGCAAGGATTTTAACAATAATGTTTAAAAAGACTGACGGGTGTTATGGCTACTTCTTCCCAGCCTAGGAATAATTTGAAAAGAAAAGCGGAAAAAATGGAAAATCTAAACCCTCAACCCAAGGCTTACAGGGGATAAGGAGGTATGTAGAGAAAAACTTTAAAGGAGTTTTATCGAAATATTATTTCATTTTAAGCTTCCTGAACCCAGCGAACTAATGGCAGAGGATTTAGCAGAGGGACTTACTGTAAAAATTGCATAATTGCATTAAGAATTAATTGTTGAACACTTATAAGTCTTTATGCTAAAGTAAAGCATTGGTTAATATAGACTGGAACCTTAAGGCATGGATTGGGAAAAAAACGTGTGTGAACAGATGAGCCTGAGAACTTCAGACTGTCATGTCCTCCTGACAGAGAAAGCAGCATCCTTAGCTCCCCAACTGAAGGACCATTCAAATTCCATAAAGAATATTCAGTGACTTGACCTAGGAAAGTTGCCTCATAAAAAGATGCCAAATCTCTACAGGACCTATGCCGAATGCTTTCATTGTCTTCTGGCAGTTCCCATAGAGGCCAAAGTGGTAGAAAGAATGTTTAAGCAGGTAATACCTTATACACAAAAATGAGTTGTAGAATTTTTTTTTTCAATTTATATTGGCAAATATTCGGGGGAAAAGTGGATTCTTAGAATTTAGCCCTATAATTAGTCTATAACTAGACTAATTTAGTCTATAATTAGACCAAATTTGTTGATATGAGAACATTCACCTTAGATTAAATGTATTGCCTTGAAAAACTTGGAGTGGTCTGAGTCCACTATTTTGGTTAATGGATTTTTAGGCTTTCCAATATACAGGTAGTTAGGCTGAACAATAAGAACTTCCTTAGCACTGAGTAGAGCAAGGACTGACAGACTGTGGCTCGTAGGCCAAATTCAACCCTCATTACCTCTTTGTGAATAGCTGTATTGAAATATAGCCATGCCAATTCATTCACATATTATCTAGAGCTGCTTCCGCACTACAACTCGAGCAGGTGTGACAGAAACTGAATGGCTCAAAAAACCTAAAATATTTATCATCTGGTCCTTTACAGAAATAGTTATCTGACCCTGGATGTGAAGGAGCTTGTAAGCTATGGAAGATGGGAGTGCTGCACTAGATCTACTATGTGTAATCTGATGATCAGTCTCTAACCATGGCCTGAAGGACATACCCTGTAAGGCGTTAAGAAATTCCTGTTGAAAGAAGAACTTATCATCTTGAAAAATGTTGTGATAGTTATCTTCCACAGATTAGTTGCTTGAATGGAAGTGATCGGGTGAGAGCATTCAACTATAAGAGACAAGTGAGTCAATGTCCATCATGAGCCTGAGACTGAGTGGTTATCAGGTGTTTTATACCCATATGCACTTGTGGCATAAACTTGTGATGTAGTCTAGTTAATTCTGCAGTTAGGAGTGAAATAATGGTTGATGTTGAAAACCTATATAAGCCAAACAATTCTGGATCTACTAGATGGAAACCCACTTCGTAGCTTCCTAATTCAAAGACATAAGCTAGTTACTAGACATGGAATTCACTGATTGAAAAGTACTTCACAACATCTTTTCAAGTTTTATTCAGTGCAGCCCGTCAGTATTTTCCAACGTGACTGTGCACTGGGAAAAGAGAGATAACTTGATTTTCTTCTTTTTTTTTTTTTTGTCTTTTTGCCTTATCTAGGGCCACACCTGCAGCATATGGAGGTTCCCAGGCTAGGGGTCTGTAGCTGCTGGCCTTCACAAGAGCCACTGCAACGCGGGATCTGAGCCATGTCTGCAATCTACACCACAGCTCACGGCAATGCCGGATCCTTAACCCATTGAGCAAGGCCAAGGATCGAACCCGCAACCTCATGGTTCCTAATCGGATTCATTAACCACTGAAGCACGACAGGAACTCCTAACTTGATCTTCTAAAGATAATTAGATCCTAATTCTGACCTAACACCAGTTCCCAGAATTCCAAAACACTCATGTGATCTACCAGTTAACACTGGGCCTTATGATGCTCAGGTAATAGATTGATTTGATACAAAGATACTACATACAGGAATCAACAGCAATTTCACATACCTTGGAGTAATCATGTGTTTACTATAACTATCTTTCCAGTGGCAAATTTACATACCCTTGACACCTGATATGTAGCTTTTGACTTAAAATATGCCATTTCCTTATCCAAGTAATTAAAAATAATAAAAAATAGTCCAAATATGGTAGGAAGAGCAATATCACTGTCTTCCCTCGGGGCTATGTCGGTTCTCTTGCTCTAATACAAAACCAGAGAGGTATTATGCTGATAGCCTATAGAACATGACACTATCCATCTCATTGTTATCATTATGTTTTGTTGGATCAGGTGAGAGTGAAATGGGAAGAATTACAAAGGCCTTAAAATGCAGCATGAGAAAGGATACACAGTAAATCCCATAAAAATTCAGGAGCTTGTGCTGAAATATCTAGGAGTCCATTGGTCTGAAGCATGTCAGAGAAAAATCTCTGCATACTACACCCTATAATAAGCAAGCACAATATGCATTAGGCCCTTTTGGACTTTAGAAACAACATATATTATACTTGAGTTCACAACCCTACTCACCTACTGGGGAACCCAGAAGGTGGCCAGATTTAAGTAGTGCCCAGAGCAAAAGAAGGCTCTGCAGAAGATTCAAACCATGGTATAAACTTCCCTACCACTTGAGCCTTATAACAAAGTAGTCCAAGTGGTAACGAGTATGTGATGCATGGAAATATCATGTGGTGCCTCTTGCCAAGCCCAAAGAAAAACCACTTTGCAGAAGACCATGCCTTCTTCTGATGAGGACTAGTATCTGTTTGGAAAGTCAGTTCCTACCTTACTACTGAACCTCAGGAAATAATACAAAGGGATTATGATGCTAAAACTGTTCATCACACGTAGAGTAATCATTTGATTTGTTGAATCATGTGCATGGAACATGTCAGTGTTCAATGGATCTTGAATATGGGATGGGCCCTAGCAGATCAGAAAGGATGAATGACTTGCCTGAATAGCAACCTCAGGGTCTCTGTTTCCACTACTTAGTTGCCTTGGCCTTAAATATACCTATGGTCTTAAAGAAGTTCCCTATGGCCAGCTTCCCAAGGAGGGAAAAATGTGGTCTGTTTTACAGTTAGCAAAAGAAGAAAAGTGTCTTTTCTTCATGATATTCTGGCACTAACAAAAAGTTGATAGTCACTACATAACAGGGCTCCTCAAGCTGGCCCTGAATTTCAGCAAAGAAAGGTATCTTTCCAGCTGGTCTACTATCCATGGTAGAAAAGCTGGCCTGCACTATTGATCTACCCTATTTCTTCAGCAACTCCAAATATTTCTGTAAGCCTTTAAGTACCCAGTAAATAAACCTATCTCTTCTCAAACCTGTAAGAGCATTGTATTCTTTGCAAACGAGCCTCAACCACAGAAATGTAACTAATAGTTTCTGTCTGGAGTACATATTATTTCCTGATCTTAAAAGCATTATAGATAAATGAAATATATAAAGAACAACTGTTGCTTTTGTTTGCATTTGCCAGAAACGTTCTCTCTCTCTCTCTCTCCATATATATTTGAGCTAAAGCGATCCTCTTCTTGGCAGAATGGTGAAGCTATTATAGTACATCTTGGGAAACTTGCTTTTTTTAAAAAAAAAAAATTTCTCAGACCCTAAGCATGTATAGAGAGGTGAATTTGAATTTGACAAGTCAGAATATATTCATCTGTCTGGTGAGAATCACAAGTGGTTAAACACTGTCTTTTGGTTAGTAAGCCAACTGTCCTGAATGCCTGGGGTTATAAAATGTCCAAGCCATGGTGTCTTGGGAATTTAAACCACAGCTTTACATGACCTAGGTGAATGACTGAAAAACTGATGTAGATAGGACTCTGGGAAGAACATCAACTTTCCTTCTTAATTTTAAAGTCATATTGAGCTCCATCTAGCTGGCCTGATAAATAAACCACTCTTGAGGAAGTAGCAGAAACTGATATGTACCTGATTTGACCGAGGGAGTAAAAAACTATAAAATAAATAATGTAAAGGTCTTTTTTTCTGGGAACCTTCAGGCCACATATGCCTCCTTTGGAAATGTCAACACAAAACATGCAAATAGTGACATTTAATCTATTTCTTTACAAAAAAATACAATTTACCTTATAAAGGTTGAAGGATTTTTTTTCCTAGAGTATACAGTGGCAATTCTGGAACTGTTTATTAAATTTCTTTAGGGCTATGATAAATAATACTTTATGATAATAATATCCATTAGTGTCTAATGAGTCCCTGCTATGCATCTGGCTCTGCATTATGTATCTCATATAATTTAAATAACCTTCCCAAATTAAGAGATAAGATTGAGGCTGGTTTGTCTGACTCTAAAACCTGCAATTTTCGTCAGTGCCACTGAAATAAATACGTGGAAGTACATTTAAAAGGACATTTTATAACAAAGGACTGTGGTTGAGGTGTTGATTTAACACAGAAAAGTGCTCTGCCATTCACGTTACTTAAATGGCCTCGGGATATTAGGTTGGTGGATATAGGATAAGAACACTCTAGTTTTCTCATATTTATGCCCAGCTCCGGGCCAGTTGTCAGAGATGTGAAGTTATTAGGTCTTTTTTTTGTAATTTTTTGCCACCTCCTGGCACAGAATTCCTCAAACATGGAGGCTTCCACCTTTCTCTGTCTGATAAGTAAGATAAAATACATACTCTTAGATTTATGCATTGCCCCATTCCAGCCTCTATGGCCAGTCCGTTCAGGTGCCCATTGTGAAAGCACTAGGTTAAGAACCCAGCTGGTTATTAAATCTTTTCAGAGCTTTTTTTTTAAGGCTTTATTAAACTTTGGTCTTCCTACCTCTTTCTTCTTTTGATAATGTCCTATACTCTTTAAAGTTACACATCACTTCGTTCCTAAAGTTCTCAAGCACTGCCATTTCCTAAAGAGAATTCCTCTCAACTAACTGCTAGAGGGAACTGTAAGAAAAAGTATGTGCTCCTTTGTGTCTCAGAGCAATGCCCACCCAGGAACACCCCCTGCAGCAGAGGCACCGAGCAATCAAAGGGATAACCTGATATCCGGTGGAGATTAGCCAATTCCCAGCTCAGTCGTCCCGGTGATTTCACCACAGGCACACGAATGGAATAACCATGGTTGCCAGGATGGAGGTAATGCATACACCTAATAGTAAGTATTCTTTCTCCATTAAGCCTGACTATCCTTTCTTGCTGCCGAATGTCCAACCCAAGAGCAGCAAAAATTGACACTATATCCTCAATACTGTAACATCCCTAGATGAGTCCACCCAGCTCCGTGATGGAAGTTAAATATATGTCTGATCCCTTCTTCCCTAGAGGATATAAAGACTTGTCCTTATTGGGACTGACACATGTTTCAGTTATCGGTTTACTTCTTTTTAACCCACAGCTTGGCCAGCTGAACCCAAGGACTCACAGAAAGTTTGATTAATTGTAGCATGATACTTCATAATATTGCTTCATACCAAGGGATCCACTGGTCTTCTATAACTTGCATCACCTATCAGCTACCGGACTGATAGAATATTGGCATGGACTCAAAGGAGCAGCTAAAGCACTAACCCAGCCATAACTTGCAGGGTCAGGGCACATTTATGGTACTGTCGTAAGCAGAATACTGAGTCTTGAGACTCAAATGATGGAAGTAAGAGAGACTGCTCTCACAATCGTTCCAAGTGATCAACTTGAGACGTTTTTGCTTTCCACCCATATAAGTTTAGGCTCTGCTTTACTTGAGATCCTTTTTCTTTGGTGGGAGTAAGAGCTGAGGTAAGGAAGGATTCTTTCACTAGAGGATCCAATAACCTGTGAAAGGTCACCTGTCATATGATGCTCTTCAAAGCATCAAAGAAAGGAGTTACTGTACCAGACACTTAGTGACCCTCAGTATCATGAGGAAACAGAGTTGCTGCTGCTTAATGGAGGTGGATATGTCTGAAACTTGAGGGATTCACTGGGTTGCCTATTTTGCTTCACATGTTCAGTAATTGCCGGAAATGGGCATTTACAGCAACCACAGCCTGAAAAACGCATAATAACTGTAAGAGTCATGAAAATCTGGGTGCCCACCAGGCCAGCAAAATACCGGCTATGGTTGAACAGAATCTAGGAGCAACTGGGGACGGAGGTGATGAATAACAGCGGTGGGTTTAGAAACACTGCAGCTTGCTCCATTAGTTCCCTTGTTTTATAAAGGGTCACTGGTTATTGCTTAAGGAAATAATGAAAGGACAGAATCACTTTAACATAGAATACGCATAAATCAGAATATTAAAGTGTGGACTACAACTAATATGTTCACCTCACTCCGGCTTTACCACTTCAGTGGATGCTAGCTGACTTCCAGGTCTTTTAATTGCTAGTATCTGCATCTCTTTGTCTCACAGCTTTCTCCAAAACTGCTTTTACCCTTGCACATGGTAGTCTGGAATTGTCAGGAAATTAACTCCCCTACCTCCCTGCCCCAGCAGGGACAGCTGTCAGTCAATGACAAACAGGAGTTGGTGGGTGAATATCCTAGTTCCCTCACTTTTCTGAAAATCTTACTTTCAAAAAAAAAATCTCACCTCTGTTCCCTTCTTTCTAAAATCTATACCCCTCTTAATTGTTTCAGTAGATCTCTAATTTTTTTGCCAATTTTTCTTTTTAAATTTCACAACTTTTCCAGCTGTTTCACAGGAGTATGGTTGCTGTAAACCAACCTATCCTAATCATCAGTGAAAATCTTCTGTGAGCATTTTAACACAATTCCGAGATTATTTTTAAGCATGCTAATAAGAGACAGTATTACTGAGCAGTTATTATTTGAGATGCTCTATGTTGGTCAGCATGCATACACTATATCTAATTTTCACATCTACAGGCATTATCCCTATTTTAAATATAAGAAAATGAGCTAGAGAGAGGATTAAAGACTTTCTGAAGACCACACATATAATTTATAAGTGATATTCTTCAATTTGATGCTGTCTGGTTTTAAGTTTTTTACTGCCATATCAATGGCCCTCAAGTTTTATATGTACAGCAAAACAAATGGGAAATTGTAAAAAGAGCATAGGCCCAGTCCTAACTCATAGATATTCTCATTAACTTTATCTGTAAAGGGCCAACTTTGGCAAATAGTTGACAACTTTGGAAAATAGCCCAGAAAATCGGATGTATCTGTTCCAAGACTGTATCAGATTATCTATCTATTTTGTACCTTATATAAGTATATAAGCTTTAATAAAGTTGTTATTTGCTTGAATTCAGAAGTCAAGCATTACAGCTTGTATGATTCTCATAGACTGTAACATAGAACATAGGAGGACTGTGATCAATATTTTATGACTAAGAGCAAATATTCTAGAAGAGGGACATGATTTGATATTATTGTGGTCTAGCAAGAATAAGGAAAAAACAAGAAAAATTTCATCATCAATAGTTCAAGAAATCTGTGCCTGGCACAGATGAAAATACATTTTAAAAGGAGATTAACATTATACTTTCATGCCAGATATATGGGGCTACATAAATTATTCTTTTAAAAACTAATCAGAATAATATCATCTTGAGATATGCCTAATTTCAAGTCAAGTCAGTATCTTTTTATCAAGCATATTCATTTTTAAAAACAATCTTATGAAAAAAACTCTTATGGAAAAACTGAGCTCCAATATTTAACATTTTCAGTAACTTTTACAGAAATAGTCTAAACCCTGAGGAATATGCTAAAGTTTTAGATATCTGTAAGAATCATTTTAATGCATTATGCATTTATTTAGCATAAAATTTTCATTTATTTTATCATAAATGTATTCAATGGACAAACTATTCTTTCTAATTTGTTCACCTTGATTCCATTAAATCCAGATCTTTGCAGCAGTTGCTCCTATAAGCCATTTCTATTTGGGAGCATAATGACAGCCCACCTAACATGAACACATTTCAGAGTTTTCATTTCTATGACACAAGAAAAACTTTGACTTCAGCCCATTTATGTATTAAGTGTTTGGATTGGAATAAGACAAAGGAGATCATCTTTCTATCAAAATTACAATTTGTGCTGACAAAATGATAATTTAAAAAATATCAGAAAGAGGAATAACAAGTTAACCACATAGAGATACTTTCTACTAAATTGAAATTTCAACACACAAAAAAGTAAGAAATGGGAGTTCCAGTCATGGCTCAGTGGTAACGAATCTGATTAGTATCCATGAAGGCGCAGGTTCAATCCCTGGCCTCGCTCAGTGGGTTAAGAATCTGGCATTGCTGTGAGCTGTGGTGTATGTCACAGACGTGGCTCGGATCTGGTGTTGCTGTGGCTGTGGCTGTGGCCAGCAGCTACAGCTCCAATTGGACCCCTAGCCTAGGAACCTCCATATGCTGCAGGTGCAGCCCTAAAAAAAAAAAAAAAAAAGGGAGAGAGAGAGGTATAAAATTAGAGAACAAAGCCAGATTAATACTTCTGGCATGACAATTATATTATGTTCCAGGTATGCTACTGGACTGTGATATATAAATGAATGTTATCCTTCACATGTGTAAAAGTAGAAGAAAAAGAATGAAAGCCAGTATTCTCTATTTCCCCTAAGTATTCAGCAAGGAAAATATACTCACATAATAAGAGATTATTAAAAAGAAAGTAAAAAGTGTGTCACAGAAGTATTTGTCTTAAAATTCCCCAATAAAAGAGCAAACCTTACTCTGAATGGTAAAGAAATACAAATTTTCCCATGCAGAACTTAAAACAGATAATGGTTAACTGAAGAGACAGAAGTTGTGAAGTATTAAGATTTGAAATACTAAAATATCAAGATTCAACTTCTGGGCAGCATGGCAGATATATATAATCTGTGGAAGCAGTGAGAATTGAAGAAAATGAAATGCCTATGAAGGGCAGAGAAAAATTCCATGTCAGGGGGATTAAAAGACAAAGATTTGCTGGAGAAGAGGAAGGAGTGTGAAAACAGTGAATACTCACAATGGGCTTCTTAGGAAATTAGGAATAAGAAGATCACCCTCAATTTAAAAAAAGAGTATCTGCAAATGAGCATACAGCAAACAGCACACTGGTACCAACTTAACCCTGAGATAGGAAAGACACCAAGACATGCTCTGTCATCAATTCTACTCATAACTAGACCAGAATTTCTATCCAGTGCAGTTAAGGCAAGGAAAAAAATAAAAGACATTAAGATTGGAAACAAAGAAGTAAAGCCATTATTTTCAGATGACATGAATATGGGTGTAGAAATTCCAATGGAATCTGCAGTTATTACAAATAGGTGAACATAAAAAGAATCTGAAAAACAATGGACATGTGTATATGCATAGCTGATTCACTCAGCTGTACACCTAAAGCTAGCAAACACTGTAAGTCAACTATACTCCAATAAAAAAAATTTTTTTAATGGGGAAAGACAAAAAAAGAAATAAGTGAACATAGCAAGTCTAATATAGAAAAAAAATCAATAAGTTCTTTTTAAAATTACCTTTACACAAAAACATCAAACATTTAGCAAATCTAATGGAAAAAAATCTAATGGAAAAATGTATATAAAACCTATACTGAAAGGTACAAAATTAAAAGTGTCCTTTAAATGGAGGAATACTTAATTTTCATAGATTGGAAGACTCAGTACTCTAAAGAAATCTATTCTTCTTTAGTAGTTTATAAGTATAATGCAATTCCAACCAAAATTCCACCTAATACATATATATATATATATAATCCATCCTGCAGCATGCGGAAGTTCCCAGGCTAGAGATCAAACCTGCTCTACAGGACTGCCTGGAGCCACAGCAGTGACAACACCAGATTCTTAATCCTCTGGGCCATGAGGGAACTCCAAAGCTAATATATTTTTTGAAAATCAATAGCTGATTCTAAAATTCATATGGAAATTCAAAAGCACAAGAATAACCAAAGCAAACTGTAATTCAGAGTTATATATACCTCTATGTTTAAAGCAACACTATTTACAATAGCCAAGACACAGAAATAATCTAAATGTCCATCAACAGATGAATGGATAAAGAAGATATGGTGTGTGTATATATATATATATATATATATATATATATATATATGAATGGATAAAGAAGATATGGTATATATATATATGTATGTATAAAGAATGAAACAATGCCATTTACAGCAACATGCATAGCTATAGAGATTATCATACTAAGCAAAGTCAGAAACAGAAAGGCAAACACCATATGTGTATTCCATATATATGTGGAATCTAAAGTATGACACAAATGAACATATCTACAAAACAGAAACAGACTCAAAGACTTATAGACTTGTGGTTGCCAAGAGGGAAGGGGTGGGGGAGGGAAGCATTGGAAAAATATCAGTTCAGAAAAGGATTCACAGTTCTCTGATTCATGGGTAAAATTAATCTGTCACTGCATTGGAGAGAGAACGGTCTTTTCAAAAATGATGCTAAATAAATTGGCTATCTATCCACCTATCTATCTTTCTACCTATAGCCTCATTCTTCATGCTACACATACGAATGGATTTGACATGGATTATAGACCTAAATGTGAAAAGTTAAACTATAATACTTTTGGAAGAAAACATATGGATAAGTGTTCATAATCTTGGGATATGTAAAAGTTTTTTTGAATAGTAGAAAAAAGCACTAACCATAAATAGAAAATGCAATAAATTGTAGTATGTTAAAATTTAAATGGCTGTTTATACAAAGATATTGTTAAGATTATAATGGTAGTTCGTAGGTTGGATAAGAGTTCTGAAGACTTATTTTGGACAAAGTATTTATGTCAAGAATATACAAAGAATCCTCATAAAACAATTTTTAAAAGGTAGACGAACCAGTAAAAAATTGCACAAAAGACTTGAAAAGGTCTATTATAAAAAATAATATACAAATGGCCAATACACATATGACAAGGTATTCAACTTCATCAGTTACCAAGGAAGTGCAAACTAAAACAACAATTTTATATTTATTCACCTTCATCCAAATGGTTAACCTGAAAATGATAGATGATATCAAGTATCGGCAAGGGTGATGAACAACCAAAACGCTCATAGTCACTTTACAGTAGTCAGTTGGTAGTATCTATTACAGCTGAATTTATGTAATTGCTTAGATCGAGCAAGTCCACCCCATGTATGAACACAACAGAAAGGAGAACATATGTAAACCAAAGTTATATACAATAATTTTCATAGCAGCATTATTTAAAAAAATAAACAACTAAAAACTGGAAACAACCTAATTCTCATCAACTATAAAATTAATAAACTGTAATATATTTGTCCAATGGAATATTAAGCAATGTAAATGAACAAGCTATAGACAATAGCATGGATGAAACTCACAAACTTAATTTTGAATAAAAAAACTGAAGAGTACTTAATGTATAATTCCACTCACACAAAATTTTAGATCACAGTAAAAAGTGATCTAAAGTACTAGAAATCAGGATAAAGGTTATTGTAGGGATTTATAATGGTCAAAGGAGTTTCTGGGATACAGATGATGTTTCTTCATATGGACACTGGTTGTACATAGGAGTAGGTTCATTTGATAAGAATTCACTGAGCTATACATGTATCATAGTTTGAAAACTTTCTATATAAATTGCACATTTCAATAAAATTTGCAAATTATTTCACAAAGGAAATAAATATCATTTTGAGTGTATGAGTCAGAAAATTAGGCCATATTAAGTCATTGTAAACACAGAACATATGGCAAGGAATATTTCATGAAACCGTATTCATATGCATATCAACTGGGAAATCAATGTCACTTCAAAATAGTGACAGGGACTTTCCTAAATAAATTTACTGAAATTAATGCATCATTTTAAGTTAAAGTTTTAAAAAATATTTATTACATAGGGAACAGGAAAGGGATATTAGTGTCTTATTTGGGAAATTTCTTGGCTTCCTTATTAGAATATTGCCTAATTTATGATGTAAAATGTAGACAACTCTTCTTTTTGCTGACATTCTATGGAAATATTCTGTCCAATGTTTCAAAATGTCTTTCAAATGCAATCTGTTATTGCAAAGAATGAATCTGAAGGTTTTAGTTTATTCATTTATCATCTAATTCTGAAATGCACCAGATGTGTAAGACAGTAGTTTTTCATTTGTTTTCACAAGGGTAATATAAAATTAACAAATAGCTTAGATATCCATCCAAAACAATCACTGTGAGACAGACTAGCACATGTAACATGCATCACGTAACTGTGACAGAGGAAGGAAAATGTTCTAATGAAAGACTTAGAAATGCATATTCCTCCGAGAATAAAATGGACTACTACAGCAATAAGCTTCTAAAAAAGTACTATTTTATGGACAAAATAAAATGTAAGGGTTTTTTTGATTGTGTAAATATGAAGACATATTTCAATCAATCAATAATACAATTTTATTTCATGTAAATATAGATCATTTTAAAATGCTAAGGTTATAAGAATCAGTTTCATAGGTTTAGAGTTGAAGAAGATACACTGGTCTTTCTCCTTACAGGACAAAAAATCCTGCTATGATTTGACTGTATAAGAATTCTGCAAAGTATCTCCAATATTTCTGTTTTGTCATGTCTCTTCTTTGGAGTGCTTTTCATTTTTAAGTAATACCGTCTAGTTAGTTAACACTTTCTGTGAGACATAACACCAGCCTAAGTTCAGACTCTCTTTCTTAGATGTCCTGTGGTCTTTGGTAAATTAGCCTTGCTGATCCTCAATTTTCTGAACTGTAAAAGGCCGCATAATATTTATGTTGACCTAACACTCATAAAATGCTTAGCACATTACCCGGCAATTAATATGTATACCAAATTACTTACTTTCATTCAAAATATACTAAACACCATCTGATACTGCCATAGCCCTCCAGGAATATGATGATTTATCTTTAAAATCATAAGCCTAAAGCATTTTCCTTGTTCCCCTCAGCAGAGCTGAGAGGTTAACACTGTAAAAACAAAATAAAAACAAACCAAAACAAAATTTGCTCAAAACTTGGTGGAACCAAAAAAAAGAAATAATTACTAAAAATATAGCCACATTTATAAAATATCCAAAGTTGGACTTTTGACCTTCTTAATCCCAATATAAGCAGAAAGATATCTGAATAAAGCCCATAATTCTCTGAGTGTATTCTATCTTCCAGCGTTCCAGAGAGTCTGCAGTGAGGCCAAGGAATCTGCATTTTAAAAGCTTTTCAGGTGGTGCAGATTTGTATCCAGTGTTAGGAATTAGTGAACAAGATCAATTGTCCTAAATCACTGTGAAATGATCCATGATGACTTACTGGAATGGATCTTCCCTTCCCATTTCTCTCCCCAAGACATAAGCGGACCCTGGGAAGAAATCTTGTTCAGGTCTGCATTTTAAGGTCACAGTTGTACCTTAACCCTTATGCAATCATAACATTACCACAAAGAATAAATACACCATAGAAGAAAGAGTGTTGTTTTTGCCTACTACAAACCCATCACTCCCTTCACCCATCATCTTCTACCTGTCATGTCTATTTCATTCCAAAAGAACTTCTTGGTGTGATGACATTTTCTGCAAACTGTCATGTCTCAGATGTTAATTTACAACACATTTCTAAGAAAAACCTTTTGAAGTCATCATTTGGTACGGTAACCAAATTTCAGAAATCAAAAATACCAGAACTCCACTAGCTTGAGAAAAGTTATCAAATGTGTTATATTTACTTCATTTTTGTCAAAAAGAGTATGGATTTATTCCTTTGGACAGCTTTTGAACTTCCTGTTTAACTTCAAAAGCCTCTCACTTTGATATTTAAGTAGTCTAAATATTAAAAAGGATAAGTCTACCTAGAATTACTTTCAAATTCCATAATCCAGTATGTACTCATAAGATATTAATAACCAAATTGCCTGAAAGTATTCTCTATTTTATTCTTAAACTGTTAAATCATTTAAAATAATATAACACCTTGACTAAGTGCTGGGTTTTGGAGTCAAAAAGCCCAAGAATGAATAATAACTTTCCCACTTGCTCATTCTCTAATTTTTGTAAAGTTACTCTGTCTTGGCCCAGATCCCTCAGGAAAAATCAAAGGTTAAAAAAAATGCATCACTGAATTGGCCACAGTCGCACTGATAATTTGATTTCAGAAAAGTTATATCTTATGTGAATACCCTCTGTAGTAAATGATCTTTCCATAGAAGAAAGGCGAAGAAATTTACCCATTTCTAACCCCACTGGTCATGATTTACTGTCAGGGAGTGTTGTGCAATATGGGGACCCAGCAATTTCCAAGGCATATTGTGCCTTAACAGCAGCAGAGAAGATTCAGGACAGGATGAACCAAGTCATTGTTGAGCTTGAGGCAGGGCACCACCACATTGTGTCCTTATGAAACTTGGAGCAACCGCTGTAGTTAACCTTTGCCCTGTAGTGGTGGCAGGGACAGCATGTGGAAGTAGCAGTGTGTTAGTCAACTATCGTCACACTAGTGCTGCCTAACAAGTCACTTCAAAACTTAATGGCTTATATCAATCTCAAACTCATAATTTACACACTACTGTAATATAAATAGGTAACAAGGACCAACTGTATAGCATATGGTTAGCTGCTCAATACTGTGTAATAAGCTACATGGGAAAAGAATCTGACAAGGAATGGATATATGTATATGTAAAATTGATTTACATGTATGTATATGTCTACCTGAAACTAATACAACTTTGTAAGTCAACAATATTCCAATAAAATTTGTAAAAAAATAAAAGCGACTTTGGTAGAAAAAAAAAACTTAATGGCTCAAAACAATAAGCAATTCAGTTTATATAGGTTGGGCTCAGCTGGGAAGCTTTGTTGTAGGATACAGATTAACCAGATTTGGCTCCAGGTTATGGAATCATGTATTGGCCATGTCACATGTTGTGACCTCTGAACACAAATTCAAGTTTGCTTGCTTCACATCTGCTAATATGTCACTGGACATATCAAATCACATGTCCAAGGTTAAATTCAAGAGATGAGAAAGTCTGTGCCACCAACAATGAAGTCACGGGCAAGGGTGTAGAAGAATCATTCCTTTACAGCTGAGGGATGAATTAGGACAAATAAGTCAATCTACCACAAAGACATGTGACTTCATGACTGTAGAAAACAGTACAAGCTGTTCCTAGGGCCACTCTGACCAGATATCAAGGCAAATGCTCAGATCCAGGTGACAAACAAAATGAATTCAGTACTCTGAATAATCCTTAATTTTTTCATCTGTGAAATAAAGATAATAGTAGTCCTTAAATACATACAGTTTATATTTAAGACTTTAAACGTAATAAATGTAAATAAAGACAACCACTAACACAATCCTTGGTATCATGTTCAAATAACTGTTAGTTAACACACATCTACCAAACAAGAGCCTGTTAGCTACATTCCAGATATGTGCCAGTGGCTGAGTAAGTTAACAACAGAATGGATGTGTTTAACTAGCTTATTCTGACTTGTTATCACAGGAAAAACCTCCAACACTTTTGTTCTTAATCATGACGCATTCATTTAACAGTATAAGCTTTATAAATGTAAGATAGCATATTTTAAATGAAATAAGGAAAGATAACAGGGAATTCCTCAGCTATTTCTTGCTTCATTTAAGAGGCTGTTCTGCATTACTCTTTGAATTAATTTCAGTTGCAAAGCAATGCTGCTTTTTGGTATAGGCAACTGGTCTTTGCAATACTGGAAGACAAGGAACTGAAAACTGCTCAAGGAATTCTCTATAGTACTAGAGAGATACAATTCAAATTCAGTGGTAATTAAGGAAAACAAACATTAAAAAAAGGATGGCAAAGTCAGTATGGCTAATTGAAAAAGGAGTCACAGGAATCTGATATTTTTATAGTAAATTTCAAACAGTGATTGCAAAATTCTCAATGATGAGAGAGAAGATGGAAGCTAGGAAAGCAGAAATCTGTAGGGGGAAGTTCTCTTAGTGATCATACTCAGTCATTATTATTGAATATTTCTGGTTAGAATTAAAAACATTTATCTAGGGTTTCCATTGTGGCTAATAAGCAGGTTAAGAATCCCAATTCTGGTGGGAATGCAAATTGGTGCAACCACTGTGGAAAACAGTATGGAGATTCCTCAGAAAACTCAAAATAGAATTACCATTTGATCCAGCAATCCCACTCCTGGGCATCTATCCACAGGAAACCATGACTCGAAAAGACACATGTACGCCAGTGTTCATTGCAGCACTCTATGCAATAGCCAGGTCATGGAAACAACCTAAATGGCCATGGACAGAGGAGTGGATAGGGAAGATATGCTATATACGCACAATGGAATATTACTCAGCCATTAAAAGGAACGAATTACCAACATTTATAGCAACATGGATGGACCCAGAAATCATCATGCGAAGTGAAACCAGTCAGACAATTAGACAGCAACACCCAATGCTACCGCTTACACCTGGAAACTAAAAAGATACAATGAACTTCTTTGCAGAACAGACAATGACTCACAGACTTTGGAAAACCTTGGTTTTTCAAATAAGACAATCTGGGGGGTGGGGGGATACACTGTGGATTTGGGACACAAAATATAACAAATTGACTTGTACACCTATAATTGAAATAAAATTCATTAAGTTAAAAAAAAAAAAAGAATCCAACTAGTATCCATGAGGATGCCCGTTCAAACCCTGGCCTCACTCAGTGGGTTAAGGATCCAGTGTTGCTGTGAGCTGTGGTGTAGATCGCCAACACGGCTCATAGCTGGCATGGCTGTGGCGTAGGCCAGAAGCACCTTTGATTCGACCCCTAACCTGGGAACTTCCATATGCCGCAGGAGCAGCCCTTAAAAAAGAAGGAATCTAAATAGTCATGTATATTTATAGATTAAAAAAAAAAAACCTTTCTAGCATATTTATCTAATGCTCATTTTATTCCTCTGTTTTACTTTCTAGTTCTTCACTCTTTGAATGATTTAATAACCAACATGGAAGAGAAATTATTCCTTACTCCGTAATTATGTTTATTCAAAGCTTTAATACTCTATTATATCTATTCTACAGAAATACATCTGTATGTCATCATGAGAATATAGTAATAAATTATGTTTATGTTTTACTTTCTGCTACACGCCAGTCATTTCACAAGAGAGAGGCTAAAAAATCAATACATACATGTTTGGGAATTTTTCTTTCTTTCTTGAAATGAATAGAATATGCTCTTAAAAATTTAACATGGTACAAATACAGCTCTCTCTATATGAAAAGAAGCAGAAAAGGGAGTTGATGGAAAGTTCTTCTGAGACCAAAATATAAGCATTTTTTTTTTTTTGCATGGTCTATTTAAAGACCATTTTCTTTTAGGAACCCAAGAGAGAGTTATAATGGTAGTTGTTTCTGTTTTTAGTTTTCACCATGTGACCATGGGCAAGCTTTGATTTTCCCATATATCCCAAGTAAGAATAGCAGTTTCACAAATTAGCTTTCAATAGAATAGCAGTTTCACAAATTAGCTTTTTTCAATAGAATTTCAAAAGAGATCAAATGAACAAGAATTTGACCTGGTGGGCCTGAAAGTGTGAGGTCAGGGAATACAGGGGGGCTGTAGGCTTTACGTTTGCTGGGCTAGGGGCTCTGTAGAACGTACAGTCTCTGATTCTGATTTACTGGGCAGACTTAGTCTTCAACTTAAACCCTGTCCGTATGTCCTCCAACGAGCCTCAGAGCTTCAGGATATCTTTCTACGACTTTTAGTTATTTTTCAGAGAAATTTGACTGATCCTTTAAAGGTAGATTAGATGTGAAGCAAAGAGGTTACAGTGTCTGGTTTTTTTCTTTCCCTTTAATTGGCAATGTCACTATTTATTTATTACCTATTTTTTTCACCAAATTTTCCTTAATGACCATTGCATATTAGATTTTTTTTGTCTTCTCTTTCTGAAACAAATGGTTTGTTGGAACCCTGGTTTCATACTCTGCCTGGCATTTGGTCTTGTATCATTCTTAGTTATTGGGCCTTCCTTGGACAAAAATGTGATTTATGCTAATTGCTTTTAGCATCAGTCTTGTTTTCCTCTTGCTCCTTTGAAATTTTATTAAGGGAAGAATTGCTCACCAATTTCTCACATCTCAATGAGCAGGTGAGTCAACACATGCCATCTCCGAAGTCATTTGGCATATAAAGCCTTAGCTCTACAGAAACAAAGCTATTAAGGCCAAGTTAATCCAGGTTTATGAGCATTTTGTATGAGCAGGAATATTCTTAAATCCAGTGGAAATTACATTGTGCAGACAACTTCCCACTTGGCCTACTTCACTTGGTCATTACATAAAAATATCTTATTTCCAAAACTAAATTATGAGCTCCTTTAGCTCAGGGGTATTTGAAGGTACTTCTTGAGAGCCTTTAACAAGGCCTAAAATTAAGTATATCCTCACAAACTTATTCATGAGGTTATATTTACTGATATGCCAGATCTGGAAGAATCATCCACATGACTTGAATAAGCACAACCTCAAATCTTCATTCTCTGCATTCTGTCTATGGGGAGATCATACTACCCTATAGGGACCAGGAAACCTTAGTTACATCACTGTTATTAATCTCATTTGAAATCTCTAGACCTGTTTCCAGTTCTGAGCCAAGTCATTAAGAACCATCTTCATGAGCACAATTTAAATCATCCGTCTAAATTTATATCTTGGGATGCTATACCATTCAAGACATGGTGTTAAACCTCTCATAATACATCGTGCAATTGAGTTATTCTCTTTTGTTCTAATGTGAGGATATTGCCTATCACTGGAAAGGAAAAATAAATGTCTAGATCTAAATATATTTTTCAAAACAATCCATATGAGAAAAACATAGAAAGCACAATAAGAAAATTTGCCTTGAACTCTGATAACTGTATCTAAATTAATTAGGTATCTTCAACTGAAAAAGACAGAAACCCAAGTCAAACCATATCAATTAAAATCACAGAATTTATTAAGTGATGTAAATAGAAAGTCAAGGTTACTTTGGACATGGTTGTATCCAGAGATTTATATGATAGCATTACTACCCTATCTCATTCACCTCCCTTCTGCTGCTATATGCAATCTCAGGCAAAGATAAATATGTAAATACAGGAAGCCCCAGGCCTTACAACTTGTGACTCATAAAAAAGAGGCAACTGTGTCTGCACCAACATCCCTATTGATTCCTGAGAACTTTGATGGGCCCTTGCTTGAACTATATATTCACTCTTGTCCTGAGTGAGTTGAGCCTATGATTAACTGCCTCAAGAGAATCATAGGGAGTAGAAGAGAGGCACCTCCCAAAACAAAAGCGTTTTAGACAGCCAAATAGAAACAGAAGTCTATTGAATCACCGAAGTTTTTATGTCCTTCAGTTTTATGTTTGCACATAATCAATAATTTAGATTGATTATAAATATTGTACATATACAAAGAAAACTGACTCTATACTGAAATTTTCACTATACTGTCAGCTTCAAAGTCATAAAACATTATCACTGAGAAAGCAGTATTATGACAAAGTCTTATAAATTAGGTACTCTTGGACTTAATGCATGGCAAAAGCAGTTTCATGTTAAAATTTTTATATGCTATCCTACTTACATCTGAAATATACTGAGTTTGCTATTTTAGGATGAGTTCAGAGTTTGATAAAATATTTAATATGTTACAACATCTCCATTCTCTAACTCAGGTCTAGGCAAGAATTTTCTGTAAAGGGCTAGATAGTAAATACTTTAGGTTCATGAGTCATAAGGATTCTGTTGCAATTACCAATTCTGCTGTTAGAGTACAAAAGAAGCCATAGATAATTCATGAATTAATGAGTGTGTGGCTGTGTCCCAATAAAACTTTACAAAAACAGGTGGTGGACTGGATGTGGCCCATGTGCTGTACTTTGCCAACTTAGGAAATTTGGTGAACATTCAGTATTTAGCACACAGTGAGTCTCAATACTCATAAAGAAAATCATGACCTGCATTGACAATGTTTTAATCACAACAATTCTAATTTAAGGTAAGAATTTATCCTTCATGTTAAAATTCCCACTATTAATTGGAAATTGTCAAAATTTAGAAAAAATTGTATCAAGTACTGAGATTCTTCCTACAAAGTATTTAAAACAAAGGCTAATATTTTATTTTACTTTATATTTACCTAGTACTCTCATGAGAAATTGCATCATTGGTTCCTTAGAACAACACTAGGTGATACCACTTTTTTACCCTAAGTCCCCTCCCACTCACCCCTCTCACTCAGCAAGGCATGGACCCTTTCCATTTTAAGGAATTTACTTAAAATCACTTTGGAAACATAAACAGGAAATAACAAAAAACATAAATGTAAACATTTTTCTGACCTCTTACGCTAATAGTTTCTAATACATTTGCTGGTAGATTTGAATTCCTATCTTTCCTGTAAGTACGAAAAACTATGATGCACTCCCAGCATCTTACTAAGCTGATCTAGTTCCTTCAAGTATTTCTAAATGCATAACTATACCTATAACAACAATTTTACAAGTATATTTGCATAATAAAAAGCATCAAAGCAATTATTTAATTACCCAATACCAAAGAATAGATTGATAGGTATATGTGTATGTTCAATATGCAATGATAAATCACAGCATTGTATGCAGACATTTCCCTCCTGTCACAAATATCATAATGCAAATAAACAAAAATATAATCAAATACATAATAAATGAAAATAACATTTATAAAAATAAAATAATTACACAAGGCAGTATTTAATAAATGTTTAACTCATACAAAAAAATTACTTTGATCTTTGGTGGCAAGAGGAAGAAAGTGGAAGTCTCCGTTGTTTAGCAATAGATGAGATAAGCAAGGGTGAGATGGTGAAGGAGGCAGTGAAGAGGTAATACCTGAGATTTATCCCTGTACAAACTCAACAAATAGCAGATAGTCTCTTCTTGCTGGAGTTACAGTTTTTTGAACATGGGTAAAATATTGCCCAAAAGCATTAAAAAAGGCAATGAGGTTAAAAACCAAATAAAAAACCAAAACAGAAGACCTGTTTGGACTCTTAGCTTATGGTTGTACAGTTCCTAATAATGAGACTGCATTTATTTTATTTTATTTTACTTTATTTTATTTTATTTTTGTCTTTTGTTGTTTTAGGGCTGTACCCATGGTATGTGGAGGTTCCCAGGCTAGGGTCTAATCTAATCGGAGCTACAGCTGCCAGCCTACGCCACAGCCACAGCAATGCGGGATCCAAACCACGTCTGCAACCTACACCACAGCTCACGACAACACCAGATCCTTAACCCACTGAGCAAGGTCAGGGATCGAACCCGCAACCTCATGGTTCTTGGATTCGTTTCTGCTGAGCCACGACGGGAACTCTGAGACTGCGTTTTTAATGTGATGCTTCTGTTCATGCTGTGACCGTTCTCTTATTCAATAGCAATTATTTTAAATTCAGGATCTAAACATTCCTTTAAAACCTTGCCATGAAATATATTTGGCTCCTCTTCTTCCTCTACCAAAAATAAGTATCAAACTGAGCAATTTACTTGTTTATAAGTCTTTCAAAGTGATTCTAAACTCTAATATTTACATTGTTTGCCATAAAGAATCCAGTGTCCCAAGAAAGATAGAATTTGTTTTGTTGGAGTTCCCATTGTGGCTCAGTGGGTTAAGAACCTAACATAGTGCCCATGAGGATGTGGGTTCAATTCCCAGCCTCTCGCAGTAGGTCAAGGATCCAGAATTGCTGTGGCTATGGCACAGGCCTGCAGTCACAGCTCCAATTTGTCTCTTAGCCCTAGAACTTACATATGCTGCAGATACAGCCATTAAAAAGGAGGGAGAGAAGTTCCCGTCGTGGCTCAGTGGTTAACGAATCTGACTAGGAACCATGAGGTTGCGGGTTTGATCCCTCGCCTTGCTCAGTGGGTTAACGATCCGGCGTTGCCATGAGCTGTGGTAGAGGTTGCAGACGTGGCTCGGATCCCATGTTGCTGTGGCTGTGGCGAAGGCCGGCAGCTACAGCTCCTGTTAGACCCCTAGCCTGGGAACCTCCATATGCCGCAGGTGTGGCCCTAAATAAGGCAAAAGAAAAAAAAAAAAAAAAAAAAAGGGAGGGAAAAAAAGACCCCTAACAGTTTCCAAGGGAAAAAAAAAAAAAAGTAAGATACATATACAAATTCCTGTTGCCCACAGCAGAACTCCCAGAGTAAGTTATTTAAAATCCCTGAACTTCAGTTTCTTCGTTATAATATGGGAAGAATCGCACTTATGTTAGCTAGGGAGTATTGCGAGGATTTAACTGTACAACAAATATTATTGACAGGACAAAATAGGTGTTTTGTATATGCAGTTTCCTTCCCCATTGACCCACTTGTTTTTAATCATCCAGTTACAATAAAAAAAAAAAACAGTTGGTTTTGGAATAGTTTACCAAATGCCTAGTTTATCATACTATAGATTCTGGTTCAAAGAAAATATCATATAACCTAGAGGTTAGAAAAACAAAGTTTTGGTCTCATTTTTTGCCCATAACATTAAAAAAAAATCAATAAAAATTAAGCGAAAACAATCTAAATATCTGAAAGTTTGAGTTCTCATATATAATACAGAGATAAAAAAATCCTCCCTGGCAATATTATAGGTAAACTGACCATATAAGTTTTCATCAAGCCAGGATAACTTGGAGAGTTAAAATGAGCTCTCCTTATAGTCCAGGGCATCATGCTGTCTATGGTCACTCTTACTAGGTTATGATGGAACCAAATGAGAAGATGTATATGAAATTGCAAAGCCCTATACCCCCTGCCTAAGCGATTACAGATTTTATGCTAAATTGACAAAAAAAAGTCCAATTTTGCTTTCACCATCCTGATCTCATTTTCTCCAGTACTCATCTTCCGTTAGACTCAAAGTATTCAGAACTAGGGAGATTATGGCTGAGTGTGTCTTAGCGTCTGTGAACCTAGATGATGTTAGCATGGGAATCTAAGCTGAATTCATGTGTGAAGTGGAAAAAGTCAGACAATCAAAGCTACTTTTAGTAATAGGTGACATGTACAAAGTGAAGGTATATTGCTCTTGAAACAGGCTTACACTTCAATTACGAATTTTTAAATATCCAAGCAGATGCCGTTATAAATGTAATTTTCTTCCTGTAATACCTTTACTAGATGTTTTTCAGTTTGATACTCAGTTGTTCAGTTTGTAACCTCAATGAATCAGTAAAAAGTATGACACTTCAGACACTACTCATTTGAAAATAGAATTTAAAAAATCATCATCAAATTCTATTAGAAAACAGGCTGGTGAATGGTTATAGATGTCCTGCACCACCTCACCTGTGAATCAAGAGCCAGTCATTGGTCTTCATTATGAGTGAAATGGCTGTTTTAAGAGCAGCACCACAGATAGGGAAGTTATAACTTGATAGATAAGGCTGAGGAGGGATCCAGACTGAACAGATTCCAATAAAACTTATGCAGAAAGATAATTCACTAGAAGCACTGTTGTTCATGAAATTATGTCTGGAAAGAGACAGCATTCTCTCAGGCTATTGCAGTAGTTATGGGCAATTTTCAAAGAAATTGTATTACTAGTGATTTTGAAAGAAATGGCAATAAAAGGTAGCTTCCTGTTTCTATTTAGCAACTGGTACATAGCTGAAAGAGAAGCCTTGACGGAACATGAACCACACGCACTCGCTGTCATCTCTAAGGCTGCAGCTAGAGTTTTCAATAATGGCCCATTCATTTTTTTCAAGTCAACAATTATTTTGTCAACCCCATAAGTAACCGGCATAGTGACTAGTGATACATGGACAAAAGAAATTGACAAAATTTCCTCTCCTCATGGCACTGATACTCAGCTGGAGGAGAATAGATCTGTCATTCATCAAGCTTTTTAAATGATTTTTTGAGGGACTCTAGCATTTGAATACTAAGACTATCTAATGCAGAAACATTCAAGTAAAAAATCCACCTATTTACTCATTTAGCAAACGTTTCCTGAGGGTTCTCAACTGGGTAACTATAGGTTATAAGGACATGGATCCTTGGATTCAATGACATTCACACAAAGATTCCCACCTGGTTTTTGATTCATTTGATAACCAATTATTGAGGTTATAATATACAAGTATTTGGAGTCTAAAGAAAGAGACATACAGACCAAGAGATGGATGGCCTACAGAACAACAGAGGTATATGGACGTTGTGCTTCAGAAGTACAAGGATGAATAATGTCACTAACTCTGCCTGGGTTTCTGTGGTTATTTCTCACAAAGGATATAACACGGATTAGCATTTAATGGATGAGTCAGACTTAGCCAGATAGAGGAAAAGGAAAGGGTGTTACAGCAGATACAACAGCAGGTATAGATGTACAAATGCAGAATAGAATTTTACCTATATTATAACGCAGCTATGTAAAGACCATCTAGCTTCTTCACTTTTCATAACAAGTTGATAACTGTCCTCACTGGACAACGGAGTGGTTGCCAAAAAATACTGACAATCAATAGAACCTGTGTCCTCTAGTTCGCCTTTTTTTTTGAAACAGCCTTTAATGGATAAATAATCAACAGTTCCAAGTCCATGTCAGAGCCATTTTTCCCTTCCCAACTTGCTTCACTCAGCCTGTGGTTGAGTGTAGGGGAAGCTTATGGACTTAATGGCATTACAGGAGAAGCATTTAGGTGGCCTTTGTGATGCTTTCTGCATCAGGGCAGATTCTCATTCACTGATGCTATCAGTTGAGGTATTGGGAAGGAAGGTCCATGACTTTTTGCCTCCTCTGTGGTATGATCTCTTAGCCTTATCAGACCCAATGGTCCTCCTTGCTAAATATTTCTCACTGACAGTGTAGTTACCCCTTGAATTTTAGCTTTCATTGTTTTCTATTGCTGAACCAAGCAGTCTACCCTAAAGCCCTCAGCTAAAATGGTACCATTTAGCCCTTCAGTAAAGAAGCTTTAATACTCAATAACTACACCCCATTGAGGGAAATTACTTAAATGTTACATATCTCCATTTCCTTCTTTGGTAAATGGGGTTCTTCTTCACTGTGTGGTTGCATAGATTAAAAAAGTTAATAAATACAATGTGCTGAGAGGGATGCCTGGCATATCTGCAGTCAATGTATTTTGCTATTATTACTAGTTCTCCATTCCCCCTTCAGATATGTAGGAATTTCTGGGTCCTTTATTGTGCGCAGGCAGCTGGAGCCAGGAGCACTGCTTCAGGTCACCTACAGAACTGCATCTTTTCCTAAAGCTACTGTCCTTAGGATGTCACCGTGCAATTACCCTGCAGGGAAGTCTACTTATGTTTTTGACTTTTCTTCAGCTTAAAGAAATCCCTCTTTCTTGGGATTTTGCCTAGAGAAGTGAAGAAAGGACACATTGCAGATCTGAGTACCTTTGCCTTTTCTTCCCAGGCCCTGAGCCAGAAGGCATAGACTATTTTTCCTTTTAATCTCGGAGAGGAATTTCCCTTTATGTTTGAGATTTCCAGAACTAACTCTTGACATTAATATGAGGTAAAATAATTTGTGAAAGAATGTTTTCATTCCAAATCCTGCCATTCAGAATTACTGTTTTACCATGGAAAATTTGATTTTGAGTGTCAAAGGCTCAAACACAAATGAACACCTTCTCTTTATCTTCTTGATGTAAAAATTCTAGTCCCCTCTAAGACCAATAATGCCTCTTGAAAAACAGTGAGAAAAGATCATACAGTGCAATGCAAACAAGGAAAAGAACATGAACATATTTCAAAATCATTATCATTTTCTTCATAAGTATTAAGGTGTTCAGGGTATTCAAAAAAGCAGGAAATAATGATCAAGTTGTATTTTAAATGTAGAGTGTGCGTGTGTGTGTGTGTGTGTGTGTGTGTGTTGGGGGAAGTAGGGTAGAAAATGGGAAGGTGGAGAAGAAGGCTAACAAGTGAGGTGCAAGAAGCCAGTTTCAGTCAGGTTGAAAGAGCATTCCATGTCAGGCTAAGTAATTTTTGCTTTTCATTTAGCTGACATAACAACACTATATATTAAGTGGTGTTAATATTTGTATGTCCATTTCATGTTTTAGAAATGAAAGCTCTGAGCTATTAAGCTAAGCTATCCTCCAATATTATCATCACTGTAATTATCAGAGCTGGGATAACAATTCAGTTTTCCTGATTTATAACCATATTCTCCTGTTTTGTTTTGTTTTGTTTTGTTTTTAACTTCAAGCAACTTCTCTAGGCAAGTGAAACTGGCATTTTCACTTTTGAGATAAATGAGATAAGTCTGACAGAACAATTACTTAAGTCAAAAACACTTCATTGCTCCCAAAATTCTTGTGCCTCTATCAAAACAGAATCCGAAGTCTGTGTTAAGTAAGATCCTCTGATATATTTATTGCCAGCCTATTACTCACTGTCCCACTTTGCTTTCACAGCTGGTAAAGACTCAATAATTCTCACTATGAGGATATTAAATTGTACTTGTGTACAGTCTAGATGATGTTATTTACTTATTTTTGCCATACAATTTTCCGACAATGAAGGTATAATTTCAAAAGCATCTACCAGATTAATTGCAAATCTTTTGGGGCGATCCCTAAAGCCAGGTTCTTCTATACTACAGTGTCACTTAACTAAGACCTAAGAGATATAACAAGTTATTCCAACCACATTTAATGAAACTAATATGAGTCTGTCTGAAATGCCACTTAGAATCATCTTTAGCTAAGTCTACTTGCTAATAGGGCAGAGGATAAAATACAGTTTTGCAATTAAAGATTACTTTTGATTATGTAAATAGCCAGTAATATTAATTCATGACAGAACGTGAATTCTTTACATAAATAATTTAGCTGTTTTCATTGAGAGTCCAAATACTTCATTCATTTGAATAAAATTGAATATCTATTGTTTTTCCACTCAGGATGTACAGATGAATAGAGGGCTCTAAAAAGAGCAGACTTATTTAAATGGTTTGTGTGGAGACTGGAGATAGCTGACAAGAGAAACACTGCATTGCCAGGTAATGTTTAGGGCCCAGTTTAAACTGGAGATCAAGGATCAAAATGGCTATTACTTTAAATAAAACAAGTTCAGGACATATAAATTCTGAAGAGCAAAAAAAATCATTTTACTGAACATCAAATACACAGGGCCTGGTGCATGACTATGGTAGGTGGAAAAGTTCATGTATATTTATATGTGTCTCTCTGTGTGTATATGTGTACATATGTTTGTGTATATGTATATGTGTGTGTGTATATGAAATTTACTTAGGGTTACACTTTTCATACGTATGTATATGAGAAAGTATAACCCTAACTCAGTATTGATCTAGATAACCTTAAATCTCCAAATTGGAACAGTGATATTAACTAGCCGATTATAAACTGTATCACATGAGAATGATCAGTTGTGGCATGCTATCAGGATCTAGAAATTGGAATCCAGGATAAATGAAAGAATTCTGGGATTCTCACAACATAATAATTGTTTCTTAAATATTTTCAAATGACCGCTGAAGGATAGAATTATTATTTTAAGCCCAAGAAACTGAAGTTTACCATTTGTTTATAACTATGGGGAAAATTAATACTGCGGAGTCTCTCAGAAATTACCATTTGGTAATGTGGTAAGTTAGGCCACGTCTCCTCTCACACCTGAGAGCAGATAAACACTACTCTGCAAGTCAAGTGGCTATCATCCAAAAAATAAGACTGAAGAAGATGATCCTTTCTAAACTCAAATTCATTGCAATTATTCATTCCTTTCTCCAAATTTATTTAGCAGATTATTTTAAAACTCTGTTTAGGGTATATTTTAATCTTCCTCGTACTATAATTGGTTATTTATATGTCTTGGTCCTCTGCTACATTTTTCAGGATTTGAATGACAGTGTATTGAATGACTATTTCTACGTGGTTTTGAAGGGTGCCCTATTCAATAATAAACCTTACTTAATAATTCATATAACAATTATTATCAATCACCTACCATATACCAGCTATATCAGTGACACATACTGACTACAAAGTGGGGAGACAAAACAGATACGTTTCCTGTTCTTATAGAATTCACAGTCTAGTGGGGAAAACAGGCATTAAACAAACAGATGCAGACCTGAATACATAATTGAAAATTCAGATGAGCTGCTGAGCAAAAGAACAGCTTGGTCTGAGAGAAAGTGAATTAATTTTATATTAAGCGATAACTGAGAAAGTCACAGATAAACCAGGCTTTCTCAACCCCAGAATTACTGAAATTTTAGAACTGACAATTCTTTACTGTAGAGAGCTGGACTGTACATTGCAGAATGTTTGGTAGTTTCCTGACCACTACCTGCTAGATGCCAGTAGCCCCATCTCAGTTGGAATCACCAAAAGTGTCCTAAGAGATTGCCAAATCACCCCTGATAGAGAACGACTAATTTAAATTGAAACCAAGTGTATAAGTAAGAATTAAGCAAGAAGAAAAAAGGTCAGAGGAGCATTATTCCAGGAAGAGGAAACATCATGAGAAGTTCATGGGACAGAAAAGAGCTCAGAGCATTTTTTTTTCTTTCTTTTTTAGGGCTACACTCATGGCATATGGAAGTTCCCAGGCTAGGGGTCTAATCGGAGCTACAACTGCTGGCCTATACCACAGCCACAGCAACATGGGATATGAGTCACGTCTGCAACCTACACCACAACTCACAGCAGCGCTGGATCTCCGACCCACTAAACCAGGCCAGGGATCAAATCCGCATCCTCATGGATACTAGTCCAACTCATTTCCACTGTGCCACAAGGGGAGCTCCCTAGCTCAGAGCATTTAAATAACTAAAAGAAGCTGGCATGGCAAGAGTATACTGAATGAAGGAAAGACTAGTGCTAGCAGGATGGGAAAAGAAGGCAGAAGACAGGTATAAAGAATGGTTTTTCTAAGTACTGTCAAGTCCAGAATTTGTTCTAGGAGAAATGGAAAACCACAGGAGAGTTTTTAGTACGACAGTGCAAAAATAAAAGAAGCAATTCATGTTTTAAGCTAGTTCTCTGTTTGCTCTGATAAGAATAAATGAGACGGAGAATGGAAATCAGGAGGCCAGATAGGGTCTACTGCCAAGTTCCAGGAAAATGGCTTGGGCTAGAGTGGAGAATGAAGAGATGGTAAGGAGAAGACACAGCAAAGCTATATTTTGGAAGAAGAAATAGCAGGATTTAGGGTATACATGACTGATCAATGAAAGGAGGAATGAAAGGAGAGAGAGTTATTTCAGACCTCCATTGATTTGCAAATAGTATATACTGGATTTTTGTGACTTGTCCAAAATGATAACATTTTTAGTTAGTCTTAGTCCTACACCTTTATGACATTAAAATTTAAAAACTTCAGGAGTTCCCTGGTGCTGTGGCTACAGTCACTGCTCTGGCTATAGTCACTGCTGTGGATACAGACACTGCTGTGGCTATAGTCACTGCTGTGGCAAGGGTTCAATGCCTGGCCTGGGAACTTCTGGCGTGGCCACAAAAATTTTTTTAAATTCAATCTTCTTCCATATAATAATCTGACAAATATCCTCTAGCTCACTCCATATTCCACACCACCTGATCTTCCCTACAAGGCTAAAATATGAAGGACTTTCCATAGCTCGGTTCACGGCATTGTTTGCCACCCTCTTAACCTACTCCTGTGTATCTATTAAATTGAAGCCCCTAATACAGAAAGGTTTACTCTAGGTATGGTTCTCAAAAAAGTATAAAGGGGAGTAAAAATATTTCTGATAGACATACTGCATTATTCATCTTGAAGTTTCATTAATGAATACTCCTATCATTCAAACATGCTGCTAAGCCACATCTTTCTTGTTCTATATATCTGCAATTGGAGTTATGCCTTTAGATGTGAGATTTTATGCTTACTGTCTTTGTGGCATATTGTATCCAGCAGAGTTCAATTATCAAAACAGAAACTACTCTTTTCATTCTATGTATAAATCATTATAATAAAGAGAATTATAGCTTTACACGGATTTGGGAAGATTGGGGAATAAAGGTCAGCAAAGTCACCACTAACAAGCTACCCTACAACCTGCCCTCTGAGAAGACAGAGAAAAGATATCATTATGTTTACCTAATTATTTTGAGCCTCCTTTGAATTGGATGGCCAGTGAGCATAATATGAAATACAAATATCTCCACATTCTGATCATTCTGAAAAGTCCACTGATATACTAGATATTAGCTATGAAATCTATCTATCCATCTATTTACCTATGTATCTATCACTGATCTAAAGTTTCATATCTTCCTCCCTCTAAGCCATACCCTCAGAATCAATGTAAAATCACACCTACTGCAATTTCTCTTTTCCATACTCCTTTGGGCCAAACATGGGGTGTGATGATGCTGCAAATTTACCTTTCAGGTGGTGCTACCATACCATACAGATTCTGTAAGTCAAGCCTGAATTTCTTTTCTTTTATGTTATAAACCCCACACTATGTTTTTATTTATTCTTATTTAATCAATTAGTAATAATTTAAGTAGGTTTTAAAAATAAGAAAAATATTATGCTTATCCACACAGTTACTTACTCTGTTTTTGATCCTTTTTGTAGATTCCTATTTTCATCCGGTATTTTTTTCCAACTGAAAACTTCTTTTGATCTTTCTCATAGTGTGGGTCTACTGGTGATGAATTCTTTTGCTTTTGTGTGTCTGCAAACATCTTATTTTACATTTGTTTTTTAAAGATGTGTTTGCTGGGTATAGAATCCTTGGTCAAGAGGTTTTGTCCTTTCATTACTTTAAAGATGTTGTTCCACTGTGTTCAAGCTTGTATTGTTTCTGATGAGAATTCCTGATGCAAATCATAAGTAAACAGATCTTTTTGAGCCCCTGAAATCTGTTTACTTATAATTTTCATCAAATTTGGAAAAATTTTAACCATTATTTCTTCAAAATTTTTTTCTATCCGCCTTTCTCTTGGCTGTTCTTCAAACACTTCTATTACGTGTATATTAGGCTGCTTGAAGTTGTCCTACAACTTACAGATGCTCTGTTCATTTATTGTAAATCTCTGGAGTATTTGTTCTCTTTATGTTTCGTTTCAGACAGTTTCTACTATTATTTATTCAAATTCACTAATCATTCCTTTAAAATGTCTAATCAGCCTTTAAACTCATGAAGAATATTTTTTCACCTCAGACCCTGTAGTTATTAAACTTTATAAATTTGATATGTGTTTTGTATATATTCTATGTCTCTATTTAACATGTTCAGTCTTTCATTTAGCTTTTTGGACACATGGAACACAGCTGTAATAAAAACCCTGTTTTAAAAACCCTGTCTGCTATATGTATTTGTTCTGGATTGGTTTCAATTGATTGATGTTTCTCCTCATTATGGATGGCATTTTCCTGCTTCTGGATGTGACTGGTAGTTTTTGATTGGATGTGAAATATTATGCATTTTACCTTGTTGGATGATTAATACATTTCAATTTATATTCTTGAGCTTTGTTCTGGGTTGTAGTTATTTGGAAGTAGTTTGGTTATTTTAGACTTTGCTTTTAAGGTTTTCTACATGTCTTTTCAGCAACTAGTGCTGGGAAAACTGGACAGCCACATGTAAATCAGTGAAATTGGAACACACCCTCACACCATGCACAAAAATAAACTCAAAATGGCTTAAGGCCTTAAACGTAAGATAAGACACCATCAAACTCCTAGAAGAGAACATAGGCAAAACATTCTATGACATCAACCTTGCAAATGTTTTCTCAGATCAGTCTCCCAAGGCAACAGAAATAAAAGCAAAAATAAACCAATGGGACCTAATCAAACTGACAAGCTTTTGCACAGCAAAGGAAACCATAAATAAATAAATAAATAAAATTAAAAAAAAGGACAACCTACGGAATGGGAGAAAATAATTTCAAATGATGAAACTGACAAGGGCTTAATCTCTAAAATATACAAACAACTTATATAACACGTCAAAAAAGCCAACAACCTAATGGAAAAATGAGCAAAAGACCTGAATAAACATTTCTCCAAAGAAGATACACAGATGGCCAACAATCACATGAAAAATCAAAACTACTATGAGGTACCACCTCACACCAGTCAGAATGGCCATCAATAAGCCCACAAATAACAAATGCTAGAGAGCGTGTGGAGAAAAGGGAACCCTCCTACACTGCTGGTGGGAATGTAAACCGGTACAACCACTATGGAAAATAGTATGGAGGTACCTCAGAAAAGTAAATAGAGAACTACTATAAGACCCAGCAATCCCACTCTTGGGCATATATCTAGACAAAATTTTTCTTGAAAAAGACACATGCACCCACTACGTTCACTGCAGCACTATTCACAATAGCCAAGACATGGAAACAACCTAAATGTCCATTAACATATGATTGGATTAAGAAGATGTGGTATATATACACAATGGAATACTACTCAGCCATAAAAAGAAACAAAATAATGACATTTGCAGCAACCTTGATGGAACTAGAGACTCTTCTACTAAGTGAAATCAGAAAGAGGAGGACAAATACCATAGGATATCACTTATATCTGGAATCTAATATATGGCACAAATGAATCTTTCCACAGAAAAGAGAATCATGGACATGGAGAAAAGACTTGTGGTTGCCAAGGGGCAGGAGGAGGGGGTGGGATGGACTGGGAGTTTGGGGTTAATAGATGCAAACTATTGCCATTGGAATGGATAAGCAATGAGGTCCTGCTGTATAGCACTGGGAACTATATCCAGTCACTTATAACAGAGAATGATAATGTGAAAAAAAGGAATATATATATATATGTATATATATACATATATACATACATACACATATATATATACACATATATACATACATACATATACACACACACACACACACACATACATAAACTGGGTCACCTTGCTGTACAGTAGAAAATTGACAGAACACTATAAACCAGCTATAATGGAAAAACATCATTTAAAATTAAAAAAAAGATTTTCTACATGAAATCTAACTTAGTCTAGAGCTAATTATTCTCAATTAGTGAAGCAAGACCACTCTGAACAATCATTCTATTCAGTCCTGTGACTTATGAGTTTCTCCAGTCTGGTTAATGAGAATATATATATATTCTTTTTCAGATTCTTTTCCATTATAGGTTATTATTGAATACAAATAGTTTGCTGTGCTATACAGTAGGCCCTTGTTGTTTATCTATTTTATTTATAGTAGTGTGTATCTGTTGATCCCAAATTCCTTATTTATCCCTCCTCACCCTGTCCCCTTTGCTCCAATGTTCATAGCAGCACTATTTATAATAGCCAAGACATGGAAGCAACCTAAATACCCATCAATAGATGAATGGATAAAGGAGATGTGGTGCATACATAATGGAATATTACTTAGCCATAAAAAGAATGAAATAATGCCATTTATAGCAACATGGAGGGACCTAGAGATTATCATCCTAAGCGAAATAAGACAGAGAAAGACAAATATACGATACCACTTATCTGTGCAATCTAAAAAAATGATACAGGAGTTCCCTTCATGGCTCAGTGGTTAACGAATCCTACTAAGAACCATGAGGTTGCGGGTTCAACCTCTGGCCTTGCTCAGTGGGTTAAGGATCCGGCGTTGCCATGAGCTGTGGTGTAGGTTGCAGACATGGCTCGGATCCCGCGTTGCTGTGGCTGTGGCGAAGGCCGGCGGCTACAGCTCCTGTTAGACCCCTAGCCTGGGAACCTCCATATGCTGCGGGAGCGGCTCTAGATAAGGCAAAAAGACAAAAAAAATAAAAATTAAAATTAAAAAATGATACAAATGAACTTAGCTACAAAACAGAAAGTGACCACAGACATAGAAGACAAACTTATGATTATCCTCTGCTTTTAAGATAGTGGCTGCTCCATCTGCTAAAGGCCCTGAGTGAATTAAATAAATAGTTACTTCCACCAACCTACAATAAAAAAGCAACAAGTATGAAATAAACCTTTGCTATTTTAAACCACTGGTACTTGAGAGGGGGTGCCATGTATGTGTGGGACCATATATTTTAGACTTTTATATATAATTTATTAAAAATTATGACATTGCAATAAAAATTAGTTTTATTTAAATAACAGGTACAACTCTAGTTTTCCCCACTCTGTTCCTGGAATCATTTAATAACAGCTATAAATTTGAGTCTTCCTCTTGGCATTTTTCTCACCTCTTTCTTAAGGTGTAATGGTCAATTTTCTTCTATAAAAAGTATTTTAGATCGGTCTTCTGTTGATAACAAGGAGAGTTTACTCTTTTTAACAATCATATAATATCATATAATATAAATATGCTGTTTTATCTATACTATTTTGATTACCATGTATACCATGCCCATTTGTCTGCTACGGACATTTAGATATTTTTAATTTTATATCTCCATAGTAACAAAACATCTTTCTACATGATGCATACACATGAAAGGACACCTGCACTGTAGAGTGTACACATTTTCAATTTTAATAACTACTGCTAAATGTTAAACTCTCCTCCAGTATAAGTAAACCTTATACTGCAACCATTTTTGTTAGGTTTATTCCTTTGTTTACTGTTTTTTATAGGTAAGATCCTGATTTATTCCACATACCAAAAAACCCATTTGAATGGTGATTATGCAAATGATCTACCCTTGAGCTATACCCTCTGAATGGGGATTATGACCCGGTATTGTTAAGGACTTTTGCAAGACAAAGATAAATAGAACACAACTAAGGAGCCATCAGTACACAAACAACTTGATTCTTTGCATTATGATTTATTAGATAAAATTGGGCTAATAGTTTCCTCAATTGTAGTCACTTACAAAAACAAGCTTCCAAATATGATATAATTATCTACAATCTATTTTCACCATCTTCAAACTGAATATCAACCTATTTTTTTTTTCTTTTGGCTGCACCAGTGGTATGCAGAAGTTCCCAGGGCAGGGATCGAACCTACACCAGATCCTTAACCCATGGAGCTATGAAGGAATTCCCAAACTGTGTAGAAACTTACATAAAATTAGTCACTTAATTGAAGAAGTAGTTTTGTAAAATATTTTACATAAGCTTGTATTTATTGCGTTGTTTTATCAGATGATGATCTTGGTAAATGCTAGGAAGAGATTACTTTTACTGAAAATGGAGACTGGGAATATTCTAAGCTACTTGTACTACATATGAAAAGGTATAATACTATTTGAGGATTTGGATTATTTAAAAATGCATATTGTAAATCCTAGAGTTTATATTTATGAAACATTTTAAATGTTTTAAAATGAAGTGTGAATAAGTCCATATATGAGATAAAATGGAATAAAAAAATGCACAAGTGAAATGAGAGGAGTTAGAAAAAGAAAAAGCAAAAAAGAAAAACACAACTAACAGAAAATAGCAAGAGAGCAGATTTTAATCTGATTATCATTAATCACTTTAAACGTGAATAATCTAAATATATTTTGTTAAAAGAGATTTTTCAGATTGGATAAAAAAGCACTACTTGAGTCCATATTGTCTACAGTAAACCCAATTTAAATATAAACAGTTATATAGATTAAAATAAAGGAATGGAGCCACTGTAGAAAGTAATTAGGTATCTCTTCAAAAAGTTAAACACTGAATTACCATATGACACAGAAATTCCATTCCTAGGTATATATTCAAGACAATTAAAAACATTTTCACCAAAAAAAACTGTTCACAAAAATTTATAACAGCTTAAAAAGTGAAACAATCCAAATGCCCAACTAATGAATGAGTGAAGAACAACACATGATAAAACCATACAATGGAATATTAATCAGACATAAAAAGCAATGAAGCTCTGATATATGCTGCGGTGGAAAATCTTACAAACCATATGGTAAATGAAAATAGTAAGAAGGAATTCCCCGGTGGCATAGAGGATTAAGAATCCAGAGTTGTCACTGAAGCAGCCTGAGTCACTCCTGTGGCACAGGTTCGATCCCTGGCCCAGGAATTTTCACATGCCATAGGTGTGGCCAAAAAAAAAAAGAAAAGAAAAAAAAGAAGAAACAATATCATATGGTTTTGCCTAGAAGTGGCAAAACCATAGAAACTTAAACCAGTTTAGTGGTTTCCAAGAGTTGGAAGGTGGTGAGATTTGAGACTGACTGCTAACAGACTTGGCAGGTATTTGGGGATAATGGAAATATTCTGGAATCAGATGATACTGATGGTGACACAACATTGTGAATATATCAAAACCCACTCTATAGGACACTTTAAAGTGGCAGAGTTTATGCTGTATAAAATTTATTTCAATAAAAAACTTTAAAGTAAAGGACACAGGAAGTTATACCAAGCAAACACAAATGAAAGAAAGCTGAGGTAGCCATATTAATTTTAAACCAGGCCAACATCAGAATAAGGAAAATATTCAGGAAGAAAAAGGATATTACATAATGACAGAGGGGTCAATTCTTCAAGAAGACGTAACAATTCTGAGTATGCACCTAACGTAGAGTATCAAAATGCAAGAGACAAACACTAGTAGAATTAAGTGGAAAAATAAATAAATCTACTTTTACGGTTGGAGACTTCATCACCACAATCAGCCAAAAATTTAGGAAAGACAAATATAACCTTGAACAGTGCTATTAACCAATTTGGCATAATTCACATTTAAAGAACACCAATATTAAAACATACATTTTTCTCAAGTGGGTATTAAATGGTCACCAATATAGACAATAATATGTTTAATAAAATAAACCTTAAATAATATAAAAGAATATAAATTGTGTGAAGTATCTTCTGATAACCTAATGGTATTAAACTAAATGTCACTAACAAAACTACAAAATGCTCAAATATTTGAAAAATAAATAACACATTTCTAAATAACCAATGGGTTTAAAGGAAAATTTTTAAATATTTTTCATTTAATTATAATGCAAATATAACATCAAACATCGTAGGATGTAGCTAAAGCAGTGCTGAGAGGGATAGCTATAGTATCAAATGAGCGTATTTTTAAAACAAGAAGAATCAGTCAACCAATATCCTAGGCTTCCTTCTTAAGAAACCAGAAAAGGAAGTGAATTAAACTCATAACAAACAGAGGAATAGAAATAATAAAAAATGAGAGCCAAAATTGATTAAATTAAAAACAGGAAAACGATAGAGAAAATCAATGAAAACAACATCTGGTTATTTGCAAAGAACAGTAAAACTGACAAATTTCTAGCTAGGCTAAGGAAAAAAGAGAAAGACAAAAATTACCAATATAAAAAATGAAAGAGGGGTTATCACTACTTATCCCACATAGATTAAATGATAAAGTAATGTTAAGAACAAGTCTATGAGTATAAATTCAAAAATTTAGATGAAGTGAAACAATTCTTTAAAAGATACAAACTAGCCAAAATCCACTCCAGGAGAAAGAGATAATCTGAATAGCCCTATACGTATTAAAGAAATTCAATTGTTACTTTAAAATCCTCCAAAAAAGTGAGAAAGAAAAAAAAACACCCAGCCCAGATCATTTCACTGATGAATCTGTCAAAATATTTATGGAAAATGAAATACCAATTCTACACAACCTTTTTCAAAAAATAGAAAAGGGAATATTTTCCAATTCATTTTATGAAGTCATAGTCCCACTAATATCAAAATCAGACTAAAAACATTACAAGAAAACTGAAGACCAATATCACTCATGAATATAGAAGCAAAGATTCCTAACAAAATATGTGAAATAAAACTCAGTTATATATAAGCACGATAAGACATCCTGCCTAAAAGGGATTCATCCTAGGAATTCAATGCTAGTTTAATATTCACAAATCAATCAGTGTAATTTATCATATTAGCAAGCTGAAAAAGAAACACTGTATAATCATATTAATAAGAACAAAAATTATTTGACAAGCTTCAAAATCCATTCACAATCAAAACTCCCCAAAACTTGGAGTGCAACCCTGTTAATCTTACAAAGGATATATGTGGAGAATCTATACCTAACACCATACTTACTGCCAAGAGACTGAACGCTTTACCTTCAATATCAGTCCCAAGTCATAGATATTCTTTCTCACATCTCATATTCAGCATTGTACTATAAGCTACCTCAGTAAGGTAGGCACATATTACAAAGGAAGACATAAAACTCTTTGTTGGCAGACAACATCATTGTCTGTATGGAAAACCCCAGAATCTATGAAAACCTCCTGGAACTAATAAGTGAATTAAGTAAAGGCTCAGGAAAACAAGGTCAGTATACAAAGTTTGTTGAGTTCCTATACACTAATATTAGTAATTGGAATATAAAGTAAGAAAAATTAAACATGTACAGTATCATCAAAAAATAAATTATGAATAAATCTAACAAAGAATATATAGGGCTTCTATGCAGAAGAACTATGAAATTCTGATAAAAGAAATCAAAGAATATCAAAATAAATGTTCATAGGTTGGAAAAATCAGAATGGTTAAGATGTCAATTATTTCCAATTTGATCCGCATATATAAGATAACCCTAATGAAATTCTAGCAAGGTTTTTCATTGATATCAACCATTTTAAAAAGTTATATGAACTTATACCAGTATCTGAATCAGTCACTAGAAGGATAGATCCTTGCAAGAGAGCCCCAAGATTGATGTTCACCTGAATTGCTGCCACAACACGAAAGCTTCCTACAGGTGGACAAACTTTGAGTCACCTCAGTTACTTTACTTATTTTCACTGATTTCATATATGTTCTCAGTTTGCTACCGAAGCAAATACATTTTTGTTTCTGTTGAATTTTGGTGAGAGGTAAGTCAATTCAAAATTTTTAGTTTGACTCAAAAGCAGAGAGACTGGTTTGTTGGTTTAAATTTATAAACATTATTATGCCATATTCCTCATGTTTCTGAATGAACCGGGAGTCAGACATATGCTACTGATAAAGAGAGAGAGAGAGAGAGAGAGAGAGAGAGAGAGAGAGAGAGAGAGAGAGAAAGAGAGAGAGAGACGCTTGCCAAAAGTAGAAAGAGCGTATTCTCAAAGAGTATCGGAAGAAGAAACAAATCTCCACTTATATTAAAATGGATACCAAGATCTGTAGTCTTTAAACAGGTGCCAAGCTTCTTAATTTTTACTCTCGATCTCTAAGCACAAATATCTTACAGTTTTTTGGTTTATGCAGTAAGAGTTTATACAGTAACAGTTTGGTTTATGCAGTAAGAGTTTATGCAGAAAGATATTAGTAATATCTAATATGCCTGCTTCACCCATGGCAAGAAATAGCTGCTGCCTAGTAGATGACATTACCCTCAGTGGCTGAATGGATATTCATTCCCAGGATGTAAATAAGAATACCTAAAGTGCATATACACACAGTGAGTAATAAAACTGAAGGAAAGTAATGACCATCAATTTTCACAAGAGAATCTCATTTGTCTCCAAATTTCAGAAAAACTGCTCCACAAGCAAAAACTCAAAACCCCAAGCAAAGAAAGGTACCGTTCAGCACTTCACATTATTGCTTCCCAAAAGCCCTTAATCAGAGTTAAGTGCTAAAATTATACAAACACAGAATAACACCGTGGCTGAGCTACACCTACAGTTTCTAGTCACCCATGTAACTAGAAGTACTTGCCCCTCTGTCACAGCTTTTACTTGTCCAGTGCAACAGTAAAGCACTTGGAGCCTGTTTGCTTTGGAAAAGGTTAAATGAGCTTAAATGTTGATCTATTTATAGCTTCATAAAACCAAAGAGATGGCAAATTCCAAAATCCAGGTGATAATCTAAAATATCCCGAGGGATGAAATATACCCACATTCTTGTTGAGGAAGAACTGTCAGAATAGTCAGACTTACAGGATAGGTAGTCATGCGACGCAGACACATCTCTTTGGGCTTCTCATCGTTTTTAACTGAAGAGATCTCAGGAACCAGTCGGGTCAGAGATGGGTCAGCACTGGAGTATAAAAAGAGGTCTCTTCCATGCGTGGAAGCCTAAGGAAGGATCAGTAAGATTGACAATAAATCATCCAAATAAACAGAGAAAAAGGGGAGTCATTACCACCAATAATGGTGGTAACTCTACTGGATAACATAGCCAGACTCATCATCCTCTAGCAGAGTCTTGGTCTCTTTATATTCCCATGTGGTAATTTCTTTGATTGCTAAGATAAGCACCCAAACCCCAGACTATTCCTTTCTCCCCAGATCTAGCCTTCCTAAGTGCCTCACTCTTCTTCATTTCTCCCATTCCCTAAAAATTCCCATTTCCCCTCCATTCCTAATCCGGATTTATTCCTAGCCTCCATTTTAGAATTCTGCTCTTTCACTCCCATTTCTGTTGCTGGGAAGGTAGAGGATACTCTTTAGTTCTGGAAGAAAGTGAGGTGGAAAATGTCACAGATTATCTGGTCTCCTCTAGGAAGCTTGTTTTTCTTCCTCTTCTGATTAACTCTGGATCGTTACTTTAAAAAAGAAAACTTAACACTTTACTTCAAGGATAAATCTCCTGTCTGCACATTGTTAGATCCCTCATTATGCTCAGAGTTTTTTATTTTGCTTTGTTTTTGTTTTGTCCCAGTGGGGAAGTATATTATAAAGTTCACCTGTGTTGCATTTTCCTGATTTGGTGAATAATTTGTTTTGTTTGCATGCTTGCTTGTTTACTGCAATTTGTGGGAAATGTGTCATTCTATCATATGTAGATTAATTAAATACCTCTGTACTTTGCAAAAACATTACCAAACAGTATTAATATTAAAATGTCAGATCCTTTGAATATATAGCAATAATGTATCATATCATACTGGTAATTCCTCTTCTGTATCTTCACAGGACAACTGAATTCACGACAATAGCATTATTTAAGACAACAACTTGACATCAGAAAATAAAATAACCTAGGCAGAGATTGACAGAACACTGTAAATTAACTGTAATAAAAAATTTTTTGAAAACAACCATTTTATTTAAACATGTAAATGTTTGCTGGGTGATTTTTTTTTTTTTTTTTTGGCTTTTTAGGGCTGCGCCTGCGGCATATGGAGGTTCCCAGGCTAGGGGTCTAATCGGAGCTGTAGCTGCTGGCCTATACCACAGCCACACAGCAACGCCAGATCCAAGCCGCATCTGCGACCTACACCACAGCTCATGGCAACGCCGGATCGTTAACCCACTGAGCGATGCCAGCGATCGAACCTACAACCTCATGGTTCCCAGCCAGATTCGTTTCCACTGTGCCACAAAGGGAATTCCTGCTGGGTGATACTTAGTGATTCCTGGCCAGCAAAAAAATTCCTCATCAGCGTAATTCTTATTTAGTATGGGACCTCTTTCAAGCTATTAAGATCTCACAGTAAAATACAAATCGAGGGAAAAAAAAGAAATTAGCCTAGTTTAACAACTGCTGTATATCATTGTAGGCCTAGACAGAATCATTATTCCAGATATATCAATTATTTACTATTTTCCCTAAAAATAACACTTAGAATCAGGGCAACTCAGTTTTGAGACTCAGATTATGCATTTTACATATAATGATCATAACGACTTAACATTCAATAAGTTGGACACAGTGGAAACATTTACACCAGGAAAACCACTAGGCACTACAAACTATAGTTTTCTTTCCCTTCTTCTTCCCTACATCCCTTCTTTCCTTCCTTTCAACAGCCAGTTTATCAGCATACTGTTCGCAATGGATCATATGCTAAATCACATGGTATCATGTGATTTAGTGATAACGTATTTAAGAAATACAGTATATTATAAGGTAAGAAATAAAACTCATAGCTTTTCAAGTTTAAAATTTGATATTACCAAAAAAACAAAATATATGTTCTGTGGCAGATTTCATCCAGACGATCCAATTTGCCCTACAAAGGCGAAAAAGCTGTACTAACACTCCTTATCTTTTAGGATATATTCAGCAGTAAAGCTTGAAAAGCAGTAGACCAGGATCTCTATAAGGACTAGAGGTTGCACACCCTAAAATTTTAAGTGATTAAGCTGGAACAAAACTTAGATCTTCTGGCAGCTCATTGGTCTTTCAAGGACAGTACACAATTTCCCACTGCCTCATTATCAATGTACATTTCATGTAAATAAAGCAGAAAATATGCTCTGCTTGCTAACATATTCTAAATATTTAGCATATTAGCAATCATCTCTAGGCAGGTAACCTCTAAGATGGTTCCCCACTGTCCTTGCCTCCTGCTACTCACAACCTTGTCTAATCCCCAGCTCTTGAGACAGGGCTGGGTTCATTAACTCACTTCCAATTGATAAGCAGACAGAAGGAATGGGATATCACATCTGTAATTAGACTGCTGATAGTCTGTGGCTTGTTTTGAGCCCTCCCTCATTCTCTCTTGACCTACTCTCTCTGAGACAAACCACCAGCAGTGTTTTAAACTATAGGGAGAGCCACATGGCAAGGAACTGTCATCTCCAGACAACAACCAGCAAGAATCTGAGGCTTGCCAACAGCTGCAGGAGTGAGCTTAGAAGTGAATTCTCTGTGAGTTGGGCCTTGGGATGACTGCAGCCGTGGCTGACACCTATTGAGAGTGGTAGGTTTTCAGACTTTCGTTTGCTGCTGCTAAAAAGGTTAGCGTAACAGTTAATTCATGGAGTTGTCAAAGCCAGGAAAGGAAAAATAAACTATGGATAACTATCAAACTTTGAGTAATGGGCATTTATTTGAGTAATACAACTGGGCTAAGTTCCACATCAAAACACAAAGTGACTATAATAGACATATACTTCCAAAGATTATATGCTATCATTATTATTACTTGTGAAAGTAACATTAGAGATTAGTGCTTTCAACACTTGAATCACTTTTGGAGTTACAAAGCTCTACGGTGTCCTCTCTGTACTGACTGTCCTTTAGTTTCTAACACTGTAAGACAGTAGAAAAAGTACTAGGGAGTTTCCATTGTGGCTCAGGGGAAACAAATCTGACTAGTATCCATGAGGATGTGGGTTCGATCCCTGGCCTTTCTCACTGGGTTAAGGATCCAGCATTGCTGTGAGCTGTGGTGTAGGTCACAGACACAGTCAGACCAGGCATTGCTATGGCTGTGGTGTAGGTCAGCAGCTACAGCTCTGCTTGGACTCCAGCCTGGGAACTTCCATATGCCTAGGTGGTGGCACTGAAAAGGCATTGATTAGATGTGGAGTATTATCCTGTTGTATGCCTCACCAGCTGTATAATTTCAGGCAATTCCTCTAACGTCTCTAGGTTTCATTTTCCTAATTTTAAAATGAGGATGTAGGCTGGAAAATCCATGAAGTCCCTTCCAGGTCTAACATTCTTTGGTTCTAGGATCCAGGAATTGGCACACAAATGTGGACAGGATGTTCCTTTCTTTCTCTTCCTTCCATCAGGACAGGCCTCTTCACTCTCCAGCAGCCATGGGTTTATTCTGGGTTAAGAGGCTTCCTGAACACCTTGGGAGCTCTCTCATTGTATATCCCTCCTTCTAGTTTCTAAATCTTGAGGGGCTTACAGACACCCTAAAGCATCTTCCTTTTTGTGATGTTTTTACTTAGAATTCAGTTGATATTACATTGTATAATCTTTTCTCACACACTCATGTACTTTATCTATTCTTTTCCAACTCTGACAATTATCTCAGGAAATACATTTCTTTCTCTTTTTTCTTCTTCTTCCTCTCCTTCTTCTTCTCCTTCTTCTCCTTCGTCTTCCTCTTCTTCTCTCACTCTCTCTCTCTCTTTTTAAAGGGCTGTGCCCTCTGCATATGGAAATTCCAGGGCTAGAGGTTGAATCAGAGTTGCAGCTGCCAGTCTATACCACAGCCACAGCAACGCCAGACCCAAGCCTCGTCTGCGACTTACACCACAGCTCATGGCAAAGCCAGGTACTTTAACCCACTGAGCAGGGCCAGGGATTGAAGCCACAACCTCACGGATACTAGCCAGGTTGGTTACCACTGAGCCTCAAGGAGAACTCCTCTTTTTTTTTTTTTAACAGAATTTTTTTTTTTTTTGACTGCGTCCACAGCATATGGATATTCCTGGGCCAGGGATCAAACCCACTTCACAGCAGTGACCTGGGCCACTGCAGCAACAACATCAGATTTTTAACACGCTACACCACAGGTTTATTTTATTTCATTTCCCTCCTTGTTTAATTTATGAGATAAAATAGGGTGACATTTCATTTTCTTAATAAATTATTTTCTAAAAGGTTTAACAACTTTTTTCTGATTACACAAAGACATGTACGTTTATTATAGGAAGCTTAGAAAATAATAAGATAATAAATTACCCACAATGTTGTTATCTAGAGCTATTCACTAGAAATATTTTAGGATATTTCCTTTTACATTTTTTATATATACGTAAATAACTTTCAAATTTATAATTGGGTTATGATACACTTTTTGTGTTTTGTAGCCAGGTAGCTTTCTCTTAATAGTTTATATTTTATATTTTCCAACATCAGCACTCATTCCTCAATCTAATAAGAAATAATAACAATAACCATCCGTGCCTGGCAATATTCTAAACACTACATAGGTTATCCTCTTAGATCCTCAAAATAACTACCCTCAAAATCCAAAATATACTATGGATGATGTTATTATCCACATTTTAAAGATTAGGGAAGTGACACAGAGAGGTGCTATATATAGCTCATTCAGGAAAACACAGGTAGCGAATTCTAAAGTTGGGATTTGAGCTCAGAAGTCCAGTTCTAGAGTTTGTGAAAATAATTATTATATATACCACCTTTGGTTAGCATTCCTGTCAGCTTTAACTTCAAAATACATCCATCAGCTAACAACTTCTCCCCACTTCTTTTTTTTTCTTTCACGGCTGCAGGTATGGAGTTGAATCAGAGCTGCAGCTGCCGCCTATGCCACAGCCACAGCAACCCTGGATCTGAGCAGCATCTTCAACCTACGCAGCAGCTTACGGCAATGCTGGATCCTTAACCCACTGAGCAAGGCCAGGAGTGGAATCCACATCCTCATGGATACTAGTAGGGTTCTTAACCCACTGAGCCATGAAGGGTACTCTTGGTCTTCAGCACTTCTGAAGTTGCTTCTACAAACTGTCTACAGTTGTTTCCAACATAATAGCCAGAGATATTCTTTTTTAGAACGTAAGTGTTATTGAGTCAATTCTCTGGTTAATATCCTTCAATTTCCTTCATTTGACTCAGAGTAAGAGCCAAAGTCCCTTCTGTAATCAGCTCTCTGTTCACCATTAATTCTCCCATTCTACTCCTTACTCACTGGCTCCCCTACCGCCACCCCACACTGGCCTCTTTATTGTTCATTCCTCAAGTGCACCACAAGGCATTTGTATTTACTCTTCTGTTGCCTGGAATATTCTTCCTCAAGAGATGCATGTGAACTGCTTTCTCATCTCCTTAAAGTCTTCCTGCACATGTTCCCATCTCAGTAAAATTCTCCCAGACCAGCATTTAAAATTATTTTTCAGCATTATTGAGGTATAATTGAAAAATATAAGTGGAAGATATTTAAAGTGTAGATGTGATGATCTCATATACACATATATTGTGAAAGAATTTTCACCATCAAGCTGACACAGTCTTCATCTCACATATTTTACCTTTTTCAGGAGCCTCCTATGTCCACCATCTTGGTCCCTCACTTCCTAACCATTTTTTAAATTTCAAGTATTCTCTCAATTCCCCATTGCTGCTCCTGGAAATATCATCATCTCACCTCACTTAATTTTTGTTAATATATTAATAGATTAATTCATTTAATATAAAGAGATACATAGTATTATTACTATTACAGTTTTCTGTCTCTTCTGACTAAAACAGGTAGAGTGTGCCTGTGTGTTTTCCCATTGCTTATATGTCAAAATCTTCCTTTCACATAATTAGCTCAACCTGTATGCTCTAGATTGGCTTGTTATTCTTAAAATATGTTAGTACTTTAGTGCATCTGGAACTTATGCTGTATGATATGAAATACCTTTTTTTCCAAATCATTTTATAATAAATTTATCCCATCGACAGGATACTTGTTTTGTGATACTTGTTTTGCTAGATATCAGCATGTGTCTTCTTATTACTCTCTCGGTCCAGAACTGTATAAAGCCCATACTCTTTTAATGGCTGCAGTTCTTAAAATGCTTAAATATATGACTGACAAGTTAACTTAGCATCTGTAGTGAGTTAACTTTCTCTTAAACATTTTCTCAGGTATTTTCATCACTTTATTCCTACGAAGTTAATTTAGAATTATGTTTCCTTCTTCCAAAATAGAACTTTGATTAGAATTTCATTAAAACTATAAATTATTTGGGAAGAATCAATACTTTCAGTCTATTCAGTGTTTTCATCAAAGAACAAGCTATATTTTATTTATTTATAGCCATGATTTATTCCAAAAGGACTTTAGGTAGATTATATCACCTCATAAATTATAAAATCTTCAATAAGAAGATGAGGAAAGTAGGACAAGAAGAAAAGAAAAATAAAACATATGATGTAATTAGAAATGATCTTAACACACAAAATGCTTCTACAAACTCAACAAAGTGGATTCACAAATATGTGTTTAAGCCATGGAAAAAAATATTGTAAAGATGGAGCTCAACAGTTTCTGTAAAATTTTAAAAAGTTTTGAAACCAGAGATCAGCTTCTCCCATACTGGACTGAAAGTGAATCCTAAATCGTAAGAAAGAGCACCTTCAAAGATATTCTGACTTTAATTCCAGCAACAAACGCTACAGGGTTGTGAGTTAAATAGCTCATATTGTACATTATCACAGAGCATCAAAATTCATCTCACTTAGAGTAACACTACTCAGAACCAAAATGATATGACCCATACCCATAGCTCCTGGTGAACTTCCTTAACTGGGGGTAAGTTTTAGAATCCCTAGATTATGGAGTGGCAATGAGTTTCAATTGATGTGCACTATCTGAGGGGTAACTGACTGCAGTGAGAACACTTCTGAAGCTTCACTGAGGCTTAACAAGAAAGGATTCTGATTCACAGACACAGAGAATAGATTTGTGGTTGCCAAGGCGGGCAGGGGAGTGGGATGGATGGGGAGTTTGGGGTTAGTAGATGAAAACTATTAGATTTAGAAATGGATAAGCAATGAGGTCCTACTGTATAGCACAGGAAACTGTATTCAGTCTTGGGGGAGATGACGGAAGATAATATAAGAAAAGTTTTATATATATATACACATATATGGCTGGGTCACTTTGCTGTACAACAGAAATTGACACAACACTGTAAATCAACTATAATCTTTAAAAATGTAAAAAATGGTTCTGAGATCAATTACTGATATCCAGTGGTGGTTCAGAAGGGAGCCGTTATCAATCCAGAAGTCATTAGTTCACCTTATATTAGGAAGGAATATGTGTATAGTTTTCAGAAAATTATCTATAGAAGTAATTTGGTGAAATATAAATTTGCAGGTTGAAAAACCAGGCATGCTGCAAACTAGATAATTCAAAGAAAACCACACCTAGACATTTTATAATCAAACTGCTGAAAAGTGAAGACAAAGAAAGAAATCTTGACAGCTGCTGGGGGTGGAGATTGTGAGGAGGCATCACATTTTATACGGCAGAATAATGATTTGAATGACTGCAGATTTCACATCAGAAACCATGAAAAGACAGAAAACAGGTAACATTTTTAAAGTGCTGAGTAAGAAGACCTGTCAACTAAGAATTTTATATATAGAAAAAAAACTATCAAAAATGAAGGCAAATAAAGACATTCCCAGATAAAGAAAACCAAGAGAATTTGTCTCTATTGATCTTTCCATAAAGAAACTTTCTTTAGGCTGAAGGAAATGACACCAGAGGGAAACTTGGAACTTCAGAAATGAAAAAGATGACAGAAATGATAAACATCTTGGAAAATAGAATAGGGTATGTTTTCTTCTTAAGTTTTAAAAAAGTTTCATAATTGTAATAAAAAATATAATATTGTCTGCAAAAAGTGTTTCAATGTGCATAGACATAATATATTTGGAAACTACAACATAAGGGAGAAGAATTAAGTGGCCAGTGAGGTTGTAAGCCCTCTATTTTTTGTCTGTTTGCTTTTTAGATTGTGAAAAAAAATTTATTATTACGAATAACTTTTCCATCATCCAACAATACAATAAGATATTACTTCACACCCAACAGAATGGCCATTTCCAAAAGATCAGAAAATAGCAAATGTTGTTGAGGATGCAAAAAAGCTGGAATCTTTGTTCAGTGTTGTTGGGAATTTAAAATGGTGCAGCTACTATGGAATACAATATGGAGATTTATAGGTTGCCTTTTCACTCTGTTGATTATTTCCTTTGATGTGCAGAAAATTTTAAGTTTGACCAAGTCCCATTTATCCATTTTTTATTTTTTTGCTTGTACTTTTTGTGTCATATCCAAGAAATCATTGCCAAATCAAACGTCCTGTAGCTTTCCCCTTATGCCTTCTTTTTGGAGCTTTATAGTTTTAGATCTTACTTTTAGGTCTTTACCTTGTATTGAGTTAATTTTTGTAAATGGTATAAGGTAAGGATCCAGTTTCATTCTTTTGCGTATTGATATTCAGTTCTTCCAACACAATTTGTTGAAGAGACTATCTTTTTCTGAATGTGTAGTCTTGGCACCTTGTTGAAAGTTATTTGGCCATACATGCAAGGATTTATTTCTGGGCTCTGTATGCTGTTCCACTGGTCATATACCTATGTTTATGCCAGTATCACTCTTATTAATTACTATTAATTTGTAGTATGTTTTGAAATCAGGAAGTATGAGGTATTTGCTTCGTTCTTCAAGTATTTCACCTATTTTAGCCTATTCTTAAGTATTTTACCTTTCTTCGATGATAGTATATGAGATTTTTTTAAATTTCTTTTTTGGATTGGTCATTATAAATATATAAAAATACAACTAACTTTTGTGTGTTAATTTTTTATCCTGCAACTTTCCTAAAATTGTTTGTTAACTATAACAGTTTTTGTGCAATATTTAGAAATTTTGCCATATAGAACCATGCTATCTGTCAATTAAGATACTTTTATGTCTCATTTTGTGATTTGGATGCCATTTATTTATTTTTCTTGAATGCCCTGACTAGAACTGCCAGTACTATGTTGAACGGTGGTGGTGAAAGTAAGGATCCTTGTCTTACCCTTGGTCTTAGAAGTAAAGCTTTCAGTCTCTCACTGTTGAGCATGATATTAGCTGTGGGATTTTCATATATAGCTTTTATTATGCTGAGTTGTTTCGCTTTTGTTCTTAATTTTTTAGTGTTTTATAATGAAAGAGTATTGAATTTTCTCAGTTGCTTTTTCTGTATCAGTTGAAATGATCATGTTGTTTGTCTTTCCATTTTTGTTCATTTTGCTAATGTGCTGTATTTCATTGTTTGATTTTTATATGCGAACTATCCTTGAATTCCAGGAATAAATCCCGCTTTGTCGTGGTGTCTGAACTTTATATTGTGCTAGTGAATTTGCTTTGCTAGCATTTTGTTTATGATTTTTTACATCAATATGAACAGAGAATATTAGTCTGTAGTTTTCTTCTTGTGTCTTTGGTTTTTGTATCATGGTAGTGAAACCTTATGTAATGAGTTTAGGGATTCACTCCTATTCAATTCTTTGGAAGAGTTTAAGAATTGGGATTAATTCTTCTTTAAATATTTGGTAGAATTCACCAATGAACTCATCGAGTCCTGGGGTTTTCTTTGTTGTCTTTGGTTTGATTGCTGATTCAATCTCCTTACTAGATATAAATTTGTTCATATTTTCTTTTCTTCATGATTCCATCTTGATAGGTGATATGTTTCCAGAAAGTTACCCATTTCTTTTAGGGTATCCAGTTTGTGGGGGCTTGGGGGGTGCAATTGTTCACAGTAGTCTCATACTTCTTTAGATTTCTGCAATATTGATTGCACTGTCATTTGTTTCACTTTTAATTTTAGCTATTGAATAATCTCCCTTTTTCCTTAGTCTATTCAAAGGGTTTGCCAGTTTTGTTGACCTTTTGAAAAAACAACTCTTCGATTCATTTCTTTTTTCCTATTGTTTTTCTATTTCCTTTTTAATTTATTTCTAATCTAACCTTTATTATTTCCTTCGTTCTGCTACCTTTGGACTTAATTTGTTCTTTTCTTATTACCTTGAGGCTTAAAGTTACATTATTAATTTGAGATCTTTATTATATCTTTATTCTTTTTTATGTTTACTGCTATAAACTTCCCTCTTATTAATGCTTTTGTTGCATCCCATAAGTTTTAGAATATTGTGTTTTTGTTTTCATTTGTCTCTAGATATTTTCTAAATTCCCTTGTGATTTCACCTTTGACCTATTTATTGGTTAAGAGTGCATTAGTTAATTCCCACATATTTTTGGATATTCCTTTTCTCCTTGGGCTATTAATTTCTAGTTTTGTTCTCTTGTGGTAAGAGAAGATATTTTGTATGACTTTAATCTTCCTAAATTTTTTAAGACTTGTTTCACTACCTGACATGTGATCTAACTTTATGAATATTCCATATGCGTTTGAGAAGAATGTATATTCTAGTGCTGTTAGATGAAGTTTTTCTGTGTATGTTCTTAGAGAAACCATTAAAAAATAATACAAAGCAGTAGTAGCCAAAACACTAATACATAAATTAAAATTTAATTGCTTTAAAATACTTAAACACCCAAAAGAAGATGTGAAAGGAGGAAGAGAGGAACAAATATCAGACAAGAAAAATAGAAAAGTGATAAAATGGCTGACTTAGTGAATCATATAAATTATTATATTAATGTGAATGCTTTAAACATACCTGTTACAAGAAGGGGATTCGCAAACTGGATTTTTTAAAAAAAAGACTCAACTATAAGCTGCCTATAAAAATACAATTTAAATAGAATGTTATTAGGAGTTCCCCCTGTGGCTGAGTGGGTTAAGAACCTGATACAGTGTCTATGAGGATGTAGGTTCGATCCCTGGCCTCTCTCAGTGAGTTAAGGATCCAACATTGCCACAAGCTGCAGCACAGTTTGCAGATGTGGCTCAGATTTGGTGTTGCTGTGGCTGTGATATAGACTGACAACTACAACTCCAATTCGAGCCCTAGCCTGGGAATTTCCATATGCCACAGGTGTGGCCCTAACAAGAAAAAAATCAATCAGGAGTTCCCATCGTGGCGCAGTGGTTAACGAATCCGACTAGGAACCATGAGGTTGCGGGTTCGATCCCTGCCTTTGCTCAGTGGGTTAACGATCCGGCGTTGCCGTGAGCTGTGGTGTAGGTTGCAGACGCGGCTCGGATCCTGCGTTGCTGTGGCTGCGGTGCAGGCCAGTGGCCACAGCTCCGATTAGACCCCTAGCCTGGGAACCTCCACATGCCGCGGGTGCGGCCATAAAACCCGCGGCCATAAAATGACAAAAAGGCAAAAAAAAA